>BLBF01000002.1:18145615-18157824 GCA_015471245.1 Laticauda colubrina
TTGTGTAAATGGGGGGGGGGGAAGCATACAATAGAGTTAGGTTTCTATTTCTCGCTTAGCTTTCCTTTCTCTGCGCAACTGCAACCCGTTATCAAAATATGCCAAGGTAAACGGACAGAGGCCTCATCATCACCTGAAGATGCCCACATGATTATATTCATAACTTCTAATTGAAAGTGTCATCTGAACTATTGGGGGTGGGAACATTTCCATCACTTTGTATATGTGAATTGCACGCCTAATTTCTCAGATTCAGAATTCTTTGGATGCTACCACTTCACTTTCAGTAAAAGATATCTTTTCTCTAAACTAAAGAGTCTAAGTATTTCTTTCCTGGATTTTGAATGGAGCTCCGCCTGACATTATTCTGAATCTCTCCACCAGCCCACCTGGAGAGAATACCCAATTTTCTTCTGAGGGGGCCTGGACATTATGTCATCTTCAAATAGTGACCAAGAGGATCCGGGAGCCATTGGAGGGCAAGATTCTGTGCTGGTGCAGGAAGCCCAATTGCTAGCAGAGCTCAGTCTGGAAGAGGATCCAGCTGTGAAGCCCAGATGGTCAGTGGGGATTGGTTGGAAAGATCCGGAGAAGGACCCCCACCCGGGGTCACAACTACCCGCCGGCGTGGAAAAGAGGAGCCTTGGCAAGAGAAGGAAAAGAGGGAACTCTTACTGGATCAAGCCAGGAGACTCCTGAATGAAGCCTTTGAACAACCCCAAGCTGCACAAAGGTATGAAGGGGGAGGGGAAGTAGCCCCAGCCAGAAGAAGCAGAGCAGCTCCCTCTCCCATAAATCAACCCAATCCAGCAGCAGCCCCGGGGCTTTCAGCGGGAGGTGTGATTCCTAGAAGGCGTAAAGCTCCTAGGCTGCCTCCGTTAGAAGTAAAATACGGGGGGGATCCCAAAACCTTGGGATTTTTCCTAGCTCAAGTTTGGAGTCATATGGAAGAATACGGGAAGGACTTTCCCTCAGAAGCAGCCAAAGTGAGGTGTGTTACCAGGGCTCTGGAGGGAATAGCGGCAGAGTGGATGGTGACCTTGCATAATGATAATGCTCCTCAGTTGCTGAACTACAACCTATTCATGGCTACACTGAGGGCTAGGTTTGAGGACCCACTGGCAGAGCGCAAGGCCCGAATTAGGATGAAAACCATAAAACAGGGGCGGAGGTCTGTGGCTTATTACACCCAAGAATTTAGACAGTTAACGGGCCATTTCCGAGGCTGGCCCCAAGAAGCTCTGATAGAACTGTTTAAAGATGGTTTAAATGAAGATGTGTACCAGAGATGCATTGCTAGAAGAGACCCAAATGACTTGCAGATGTGGTACTTGCTGGCAGAAAAAGTGGAGACTGATTTAACCCGAAGCAAATGGCAGGGAGATTATGGGTGGAGCAAGTTTTCCCCCCCATGACCTCAAGAGGCTCCTAAATCTCAGAGGGGAGGAATGGCGGCAAGACCCAGCCCCTCGGCCTGCTTTCGATGCGGGAAGGATGGTCACCGGGCTGTGAACTGCAGAGTCAAGCTGTAGCCAAAGGGGGCGCCAAAGGAAGAAAAGAAACCTGAAAAATCCCCAGCGAAGCCTCGCGAAACAGCACTAAAGTCGAAAGAGATGGCAGAGGTCACCCCTCCCACAAGAGAGGAATCAGAAACCCCAGTGACCCCTGAGGAGGATTTTGACTCGGAAGATGACTTCCTGGTAAGTCCAAGCATGGGCCCTATGACCATTCCGGTGAAGTTGAGGGTACCCAATTCAGGGGTCGAAGGGGAAATGCTAGCCCTGTTAGATTCTGGGTGCACAAGGTGTATAATCAACACGGAAGTAGTGAAGAAAATGGGCCTAAAGTTAAAACCTTTGAAGATGCCCATTTCCTTTTGCCAACTAGATGGATCAGTGGCTGGAGGTTGCCCCGCACATTTTGTCACGGAACCTATAGAAATGGTCATGGGAGAGCATGATGAGACCCTGCGTTTTATTGTGGTTCCTGGGATGGAGCAACCATTAATACTGGGACTGCCCTGGCTCCGGAAATGGAACCCCCAGGTTAACTGGAGGAAGGGGTTGTTGCACATACGCACAAAGCAGCGACCGAGAGGAGGGGCCAGATCCCAGCCGAAGCCTGAGGACCTAATTGAAATAGCTTCCACAGGTACTGAGCCCATGAAAGGGGAGGAGAAAATTCCCAAAGAGTATTGGGATTTAAAGAAGTGTTCAGTGAGAAGGCCTCAGATGAGCTTTCGCCTCACCAGCCAACAGACTGTGCTATTGAGATTTTGCTTGGGGTGAAGCTCCCGAAACCGGAGTTGTACTCAATGACCCCACGGGAATTGGAAGAGCTAAGATTGTTTATAGATAAAAATCTGGAACGTGGTTTCATTCAACCTGCTAGACCCCGGGTAGCGGCCCCAGTGTTGTTCCGGGAAAAGAAAGATGGTTCCAAACGCTTGGTGGTGCATTACAGAAATTTGAATGCTATTTCTGTGGAAAACGTGTACCCCCTTCCTTTGATGAAGGACATGTTGGCCCATTTAGCGAAAGGAAAGATTTTCACGAAGTTGGATTTGAGAGAAGCATACTACCGAATTCGAATTAAGGAAGGGGATGAGTGGAAGACCGCTTTTAACTGCCCGATGGGTTGCTTCCAATTCAACATTCTTCCTTTTGGTTTACAAGGGGCCCCAGGTGTATTCATGCAAATGATCAACCAAGTGTTACATGAACATTTATACAGGGGGGTTCTGGTTTATCTTGATGATATCCTTATCTACACGGAAACTCTGGATGAACATGTGAAACTAGTGCGGTCGGTTCTACAAAAACTGTGTGCTGCTAAGTTGTATGCTAAATTGACAAAGTGTGAATTCCACCAAGACAAAATTGACTATTTGGGATATCACATTTCATCTGAAGGCATAGAGATGAATCCAGAGAAGGTGCATGCCGTTCTGGAATGGGCTCCACCACGCACCAGAAAACAACTTCAAAGCTTTTTGGGATTTGCAAATTTTTACCAGCAATTCATCCCAATGTTTGCTAAGATAGCAATGCCCATCACAAATCTCTTAAAAACAAAAGGGGAGGTGAAGCCAAGGCCAGGAAAGCTGCTGGAGTGCTCCATGGAGTGCCAAGCAGCTTTTGAAAAGCTAAAACGACTGTTTGCTGCAGAACCAGTGCTGAAGCACCCGGATATGGACATTCCTTTCGTGATTCAAGCCGATGCAAGTGATGTGGCTATTGGAGCGGTGTTACTTCAAATCAATGAGAAAGGGACCTTACAGCTTTGTGCATATACCTCCCGTAAGCTGTCTGAAACAGAGAGAAGACAGGCCGTCTGGAAGAAAGAAGCTTTTGCAGTTTGTTGGGCTTTACTGACCTGGAGACATTTCCTGGAAGGAGCAAAACACCCATTTGAGGTATGGACTGATCATAAGAATTTGGAAGCCTTAAAAACGCCCCGGAAACTGTCCCCTAAACAAGTTCTCTGGGCCAAGTACTTCAAGCGATTCAATTTCTCCTTGAAGTACATTCCAGGCGGGAAGAACTTCATGGCGGATGCTCTCTCTAGACTACCCCAATATGCGCCAGGAGATGATAAGCCCAATTGTCTCAGCCAAACATCTAGCCACCCCAGTGATCACCAGAGCCCAAAGGAAGAACCAAGAAGTGGTTTTATCGAATGACCTAACTGAACAATTAAAAGAAGCTTTAAAACTGGACGAATGGTTCATGGCTCATTCAAGTGACTATACAGTTAGAGATGGTTTGGCTTGGGTGGGGGCCAAGTTGTATGTGCCACAGGTACTGAGGAGCCAAATACTACAACAGGCTCATGATTCTAAAGCAGCTGGTCACTTCGGATTTGTGAAGACCTGACATCTGGTTAAGCGGCAATTCTGGTGGCCTACTTTAAAGAAGGACATTGAAGGTTATGTAGCTAGCTGTCCAATTTGTGCTTCAACAAAGAGACCTCCTGGTAAGCCAGTAGGATTGTTACAAAATGTCGCTAGACCAACGGCTCCCTGGAAGGAAATCTCTATGGACTTTTTAGTAGAATTACCTGAAAGTGGTGGAAACACGGTCATCTGGGTAGTGACTGATTTGTTTTCCAAACAAGTACATTGCATACCTTGTTCCAAGATTTCCTCTGCTAAGACGCTGGCTAAACTGTTTATTTCACATATCTACAGGTTACACGGCGTTCCGGAATGCATAATCTCTGACAGAGGGGTCCAGTTTACCTCAAATTTTTGGAAAGAGTTCCTGAAGTTAATAGGCTCCGCCCAGGGGTTAAGCTCCACCCACCACCCCCAAACTAATGGGGCCTGTGAGAGGACTAACACAGTGTTAGAACAATATCTTAGATGTTACATAAATTATCAACAAAATAACTGGTCCGAATTATTACCATTTGCCGAAGTGGCATATAACAACTCCGTACACAGTAGTACTGGATTTACTCCATTTAAAGTGGCTTCAGGACAAGATTTCGTTCCCATACCTGAACTTCCTTGTGAAAAACCTACCATCCATTCATTGGATGAATGGATAACTCAGCTCCAACTTAACTGGCCAGTGACACGCAAAGCATTAGATGAGGCCCATCAAGCTCATAAGAAATTTGCAGACAAGAAAAGATCACCACAGAAAGAATATAAAGTGGGCGACAAGGTTTTCCTGTCCACCAGATACCTGCAGACCACTCAAAAGTCAAAGAAGCTTGGTCCTAAGTATGTTGGTCTTTTCACGACTGAACGGATTATAAATCCTGTAAAAGTCCAGCTGAACTTACCCAAAACTCTTCAACGAATTCATCCGGTTTTCCATGTTAGTTTGCTAAAACCTGAATGTACTTCTGATTTAAGACCCATCCAGGCTGACCCTCCCACACCAATACTGATTGAAGGTGAACAACATTTTGAAGTTAAAGAAATTCTGGACTCTCGCAAATGGAGAGGTCGACTCCAGTATCTTGTAGCCTGGAAACATTTCCCTTCTTCGCAAGCCGAATGGGTTAACGAAACCGACGTTAAAGCCCCTAAATTGATCAAAGCATTTCATTCCAATTATCCTGATAAGCCTTAGGATTGTGTATTGTTTTGTAATTGTTTAATGATTAATAATTGACTTTATATTTTCCCCTCTCTCTCCTCTAGGACTGATGGTTTTCCTATTTCTAGGAGGGCCGAATGTCAGCCTTCAAGATCTTCTACTATTGCTTTGCATCTTTCGGCTGTTATAAGAAACGGGGGGAGGGGAGGAAGGGATAAGTCTGGGAAGTGAGCTGGAGGTGTTACATTCTTCTGTTGTGTAAATGGGGGGGGGAAGCATACAATAGAGTTAGGTTTCTATTTCTCGGTTCGCTTTCCTTTCTCTGCGCAACTGCAACCCATTATCAAAATATGCCAAGGTCAACGGACAGAGGCCTCATCATCACCTGAAGATGCCCACATGATCATATTCACAACTTCTAATTGGAAGTGTCATCTGAACTATTGGGGGTGGGAACATTTCCATCACTTTGTATATATGAATTGCGTGCCTAATTTCTCAGATTCAGAATTCTTTGGTTGCTACCACTTCACTTTCAGTAAAAGATATCTTTTCTCTAAACTAAAGAGTCTAAGTATTTCTTTCCTGGATTTTGAATGGAGATCCGCCTGACAGCGTCCGTTAGACATCCGCTACGCATACGGGGAACATCCGTTAGACATCTGTCGTCATCCGTTACACGTCCGGTATATCCGCGAGGCAATTGCTGCGCATCCACGTAACTCACATCCACTCCAGCGGAAAACGGACACAGGGAGGAAGCGAAACGGATGCGGAACGGATACGCAGCGTTAGTAGCATGGACGTAGAAAGGATGAAAGTGGATGCAGCTCACATACAAAGCATTAAAACAGAAAAAAATGTTCGTATAGGAGATGTATCTCGGATATTTAGGATGTCTGCAGGATGTCTAGAGGATGCAAAAGGACACCAAGTGGAAAAACGATATTTCCTACAAAAAGGGGGAGAAATCACCCGGATCTCACTTTCAGTCCAGCAGCCCTGCTGTGCAGACCTCTTCAGCTTTCATCTTGCTCTTGCTCTTCCACAGCATCCAGTCATCTCCATCATGGATCGTCACACACTCCTTTTGGTAGCCACCATCATTCTACAACAGTGCGAAGCCATCTACAGGCTCTTTCACCTGTTCTACCTGAAGAAAAGGAGGCATCCAAGAAGTGTCTGGGTCTGAATATGGATCGCAAGAAGAGCAGAGTACGGACAATATAACAAGCTGATGGTGGAGCTGAGGAACGAAGACACTCATGCATTCCAGAACTTCATGAGGATGCCACCAGCCATGTCTGACAAACTTATGGAGCGGCTGAGACCCAGGTTGACCAAGCAGAGCACCAACCTCCGGCCCAGCCTGGACCCTGGACTCAAGGTGGCACTGACTCTGAGCCACCTGGCCTCCAGGACCACGTACAGGAGCATGCAGTACAGCTGGAGGGTGCCACACAACACCATCAGCATTGTGGTCAGAGAAGTGGTGCAGGCCATCATTGAAGAATACCTGGAGGAGCTCCTCCAGTGCCCCTCAACTGAAGAAGGCTGGAAGAAAGTTGCAGAGCAGTGGTATCAGAAGTGGAACTTCCCCCACACTGTTGGAGCCATAGATGGCAAGCACGTGGCCTGCAAAGCACCACCCAAGTCACGGTCCACTTATCACAACTACAAGGGCTTCTTCAGCATCATCCTCTTCGCCATGGTCGATGCTGACTACAAGTTCATGTACAGCGATGCTTCAGGTAACGGCTCATTTTCAGATGCCCAGGAATACAACGCCAGTCACCTCAAGGAGGGGCTGGAACACAACCTCATCATGGGCTTCCCAGATCCAGACCCCTGCCCAACGATATGCAAGATGTGCCCTAGTTCATTGTGGGGGATGACGCCTTCTCCCTCAGAACCTACCTCATGAAGCCCTACACTTCCAGATGCCTCACCCGTGAAGAGAGGATCTTCAACTACAGGCTGTCCAGGGCAAGGCGGGTGGTGGAGAACGCCTTTGGCATCCTGGCCAACAGGTTCCAAGTACTTCTCACCACCATGCAGCATCGCCCAGAGACCATGAGGAACATTTTGGAAGCTTGCTGCATCCTGCACAATCTCATACGCACCCGCTACCCAGTCTTGCAGAACAGGTTCGTGGCCCTTCAACAAGGCAATGGGGACATGGAGCCTGGTGAATGGAGGCAAGGGCGAAACCTGATAGACACTGTGGATTTGCAAGGCCCCAACAGAGCTTCATGTGAAGGGAAGAAGCAGCGTAACCTCCTGAAACACTGGTGCAATTCCCCAGCTGGAGCAGTGGAGTGGCAAGACAGGATGATAGATGCTTAATGGATGCTTTCTTCAGCCTGTCTCATCACACTGATGAGATTGTGCCATGTATGTTGAGTGGCCCTACAATGAACAGGACATTTAATAAAGAGTTGTGTTTATATTGAAATGTGTTGATGAATGATTAAATTGTTATTGATAATAAACGGCCATAGGTGTGCCACCTGGGAGGCTGGACCATACAGTCCCACTATGCTTGCACTGGAGGTTTATCTATCCCACAACTATTACCCATCCCACAGGTATCCCTGCCCATCCCACTGCTATCTTAACCCATCCCACAGCTATTACCCATCCAACAGGTATCCCTGCCCATCCCACAGGTATCCCTGCCCATCCCACAGCTATTACCCATCCCACAGGTATCCCTACCCATCCCACAGCTATTACCCATCCCACAGGTATCCCTGCCCATCCCACTGCTATCCCTACCCATCCCACAAGCATGCAAAGACTTAAACCATTTCCAAAAGTTTCCACCAAGACTTTATTTAATAAAATAAATGAAGCAAGTGTGTGAAGCAAAGATCTTCTTCATTAATAAAAAGCTGTAAAAGGAAAATGATCCAAGTGTCCCAAGCAAAAATAAAGTCAACAGGTAGCCACCCAGTCTCTAGCACTCTTGTCAGTCACTCTGAGGCATGCCCATCATCTCAGAGGTGAAGGATCCAGGTGCTGTGGAGGTGGCTGCTGCTGGAGTTCTGGTCTGAGGCGCCATTGGGGTGCCTGGCCCTGAGAGGACGACAGGGGATGGTGTGTGGAGGAAGCTCTCAGAGAGCTGGCTCAGTCCTGTGATGTTGAGAGCCCCTTCCTCCAGGACATGGGGTGTCAGTCCCAAGACCAATGACAGATGTTCTGAGGCCGGGCTTGGCTGTGGGGTGGAGGAAGGAGGAGTGCAGTGGGGCTGTCTGCTTTGCAGGTGAGCGAGGTGAGGCGTGGGTGGCATCTTTGGCATGGGTGGCATCTGTGTCATTGGTGGCATCTGTGGCATCGGTGGCACCGGTGGCGTACGATGAACCTGTTCCTGGACTGGGAAGGGCTGCCTGTGCTGCTGGAACTCCTGGTAGCCGTAGCCTTGGTAGGTGAGGGCCTGTGGAAAGCCTTGGAAGGGCTGTGACATCACCTGGGGTGGAGGAGCAGACCTGGACTGAGTCAGAGGTTTTAGGGGCTGTTCAACCACACCACCACCAGCAGCAGCAGTAGCAACAACAACAGTAGCAGCAAAAGCAGGACCAGCAGCACCAGCAGGACCAGCAGCACCAGCAGCACCAGCAGCACCAGCAGCACCAGCAGCACCAACAGGACCAGGAGCACCGGCAGGACCAGCAGGACAGGAGCACCAGTAGCACCAGCAGGACCAGGAGCACCGGCAGGACCAGCAGGACCAGCAGGACCAGCAGGACCAAGAGCAGCGCCAGCAGAGTAAGCACCAGGAGAAGCACCATCAGGACCAGGAGCAGCACCAGCAGAACCCCCAGCACCAGAAGAGGCAGCCCGAGCAGCAGAAGCCCCAGCAGAAGCAGAGTCTGGGCCAGGGGGTGGGTTGGTGGCCCTGTCCTTCTTGCCAGGGTTGGCAGCAGATGGCAGAGGCTTCTTCTTCTTCCCCATGGTTGTTGGCTGGCTGGAGCTGTGTCTGACAGCAGGTCTTTCCTCTGAATGGTGACCTGCTTGTGAGCTGCTTCCCTTTATATCTGTGGGGCTGATGCAATGCATCCTCCCCGCATGTGCAGTGAATGCTTTGCATCTGCTAGGCATCCGTTAGGCATCCGCTAGGCTTCCACTCTGCATCCGCTTCATCCGCTAGGCATCCGCTCTGCATCCGTTCCTTCCATTGCGCGTCCGCTTCGCTGTGCTCCCCCGGAAGCCCCGCGGATGTGCTATCTGCTTCCATCTGCTTCTATCCGCTAGGCTTCCATGGAGCATCCACTTAACATCCTCGCTACATCCTCCTCCTGTCCGTTCCTTTCCGTTGTTGTCCACTCTGCTTATGCAAATTCGGGACACTTTTGAGAGCGGATAACAACGGATAGAAAATTTTCTTGTCCGCTGTGTCCTTTTTACATACATTTTGCATCTGTCGGCCTATGTGACAGGCCCTTTAATCACACCAAACTTGATTGCAGGAAATACGACTTCAGCAACAGAGTAGTCAATGTCTGAAATACTCTATCTGACTCTGTGGTTTCTTCCCCAAACCCCAAAAACTTGAACCTTAGATTGTCTACTATTGATCTCACCCCTTTCCTAAGAGGTCTGTAGGGGACGTGCATAAGCGCACCAACATGCCTACCATTCCTGTCCTATTGTTTCTTTTATTTTTTTTTTATTTTTCTTATATGTAACCATGTATTCGTAACTGTGTTTCTACTTCTACCGATTATCTTGTAAGCAATTGACAAAAAAAAACAAACATAAAAATGATCTTATCCATATTTCCATGTTTTAGCAACACCGGTATCCACTCTCAGAACAGCCAACAAGAGTATCTCAGGGCAGTCTTATATCCTCAAAACTGTATTTCCTTTACTAGTACACTTGTTTTTCTTATTTTCTTTTGCATTAACGCTGTACTTTTTCTACCAGTTCTCGCTCCATGTTGTGAAAGAGAATTTCTGGAAGAGAAATGTATCAGAATTCTCTTAGATAAATCTGAGGTATTCTTATACTGATTTTGTGCATTCCAGAGAAAGCCAACTGCTTTCACTGGGCTTCTTCAATTGGAAAGCATACACTGGGGAAAAAACAACCACCAATCACAACATTCAGAGTATTGAAAACATATAAAGTTTATACACCACCAGTAGAATGTTTCACCTCCATTCCCACTATTGCACCAAGAGAGGTGAGAAAGAAATGTTCAAGGCCCCTGAAAGTAATGTAGAAAAATAGCACTCTAATGTAAAAAAAAAACCCCAAACCTTCCTCCTCCTCTTCCTCCTCCTCTCTTTTGCAAAGAAAAACTGCAGAAGAATCACAAGGCTCAACCTCTACCCTTCTATACATACTGCTTCCCCTTTGGGCCCATTCAGAATGCATTGAGAAGAATATAAATAATGCATTAATAAATGGAACGGTTGAGACTGAAGCTAATTTCCTGCAACAGTAATTAAACTGATTGCATCCTGTCGCTCTTGAGTTCTTCCTTTACAGCTGGGATTCTTGCTGGTACTGAATAGGCTGTGGTTTGTGGACCTAACATAAGCCTTATTTTTTTGTTTTCTATAAAGGAGAGTTGGCTTTATACACATGCCTTTGCACACTATAAGCACTTCCAAGAGATTGTGTAGAGAGTGGAATGCCAGGTGTGAGAGTAGTGATTGGGAGCAGAACCCAATGACCTGAGGAATGCATGCAGCTGTTATTTCAAAGATGACCATGCAGCTCTGGAAACATGCAAGATGGCCTTCTTTTAACTTGCCTTAGGCTTAGAGATTCAAGTCAGCATCCGACTGACATACTGAAAGGAATAGTTCTTGAATGGGATTTTGTGTGGGCCAGAATGTTTGGGATTTTATGATTTTTGTAGTTGTGCTTTGGTGACTTTGGATCAGACTTGGTCACTGCCTGAGAGGTCCCCACAGTTTTCTTGGCAGCATTTTTTGGGGGAAGTAGTTTGCCATTCCCTAGGCCAAGGGTCTTCAAACTTGGCAAGTTTAAGACTTGTGGACTTCAACTCCCACAATTCCTGAGCTAACATGGCTGGAGGAGGAATTCTGGCAGTTGAAGTCCACAAATCTTAAAGCTGTCAAGTTTGAAGACCACTGTCCTAGGCCTAGGGGAACATCTGATCCAAATCACCCAGCTGGCTTCATGACTAAGGCAGGACGAGAATTCACAGACTCCTGGTTCGTAGCCTGGTGCTTTTGCAACAACATTGACCTGGCTCAGATCTTACAACTACTTAGGCTCAAAAAGTATTGAGGTTTAATTACAATGGGACAATTTTACTAATTGTTATGTATATGCACAAACATGAAAATATCTTCTGTAACTTAGATTAAAAAAATAATAATCAGTGTTAGAAGTGTTCCTTCAATCCAATCTATCCCACTTACCAGTACAGGATACTGTTCTTGCATTCCCAATCATGTCTATCTTAATTTTTGTTTGAGGCGCTCCCTTGTCGCTTCCTTCAGGTGTATTCCTTCTGAAACTGAGGTGGTTTAACAGAATAACAGAGTTGGAAGGTGTTCTAGCCTAATTCTCAAAGTCAGTGTTGACCTCTGATTGTCAAGACTAGTCAGTTGTTTGCCCTTAACTGCTTCCCAGGGCTGAGAGAGAGTGTGACTGTCCCAAAGTCACCCAGCTGGCTATGGCCTAAGATGGAGTAGAACTCGTAGTCTCCTGGCAATAACCCTCAAAAGTAGTGCTCTTCTTCAGATTTAAGGACAGTATCAGGGAAGCATTATCACCTCTTAGTGGATGAAATCACCAGTTACTCTCCATAATGTATGCTGTGATGTGGTTGGAAACATCTAGATTTTCTCTCTCTCTGCCTCGCCCTCCCCACCCCAGATCAATAGTCTTATGTAAAGCAGACGAACAAATAAAATGATCAGTCAGACTGGATAAAGCTCCCTCCACTTCAGCCTGCTCTCTTCATATGCCTCAATGGTTAGTCAGCTGGAGTTTTTGTTGGTTTCGTTGTAAGACTGTCTATTGATTGCCTGGGAAAACAATTTCACTATGGTGAAAAAAAAATAACCTCAGCACCCTTGTGGTTCATTCTCTTTCCTTTTTCCTTGCTTGTCAAATAGAATCATCATCTTCTTCTTCTTCTTCTTCTTCTTCTTCTTCTTCTTCTTCTTCTTC
>BLBF01000002.1:18157834-18183119 GCA_015471245.1 Laticauda colubrina
CTCCTCCTCCTCCTCCTCCTCCTCCTCCTCCTCCTCCTCCTCCTCCTTCTACCGCCCCCAAGCAAAACAAAAATGCAGCACAGTGGTTGGACAGTTTATTCTGCTTAATAAATGTTATCTTTCATTAGGGAATCAATACAATTACTTTTTGTTTCTTGTGATTTCCTGGATACTTCCACTTTGAGAACAATACAAAAGTGATTTGTCGTTGCTTTCTTTTAATTTCATTTTAGTTCCTTCCCTGGGGTTTCTTGTTAATCTGCCAATCAGCACTGAAGAGATCTGGCTTTGCTTATCTTTGGAAAATCAGTGAATTATTGTCAGATGTTTCTGATCTTCTACTTCTATAAAATAACAGAGGAAAACTGCACTATTCCATCTTGATAGTGCAACAGGGGAGTTTGCAAAAGGTACATGTGCAGCAAAGGTGTGGCTCCCCAGAAGCAGCAGCAGATTATTAAATAGGGTTTATCTAAAGGCCCTGTCACACTGCCCAATGGATGCAAAACGGACACAACGGACGAGCAAAATGTTCTATCCGTTGTTATCCGCTCTCAAAAGGGGCAAAAATTTGCATAACCAGAGCGGATAACACGGACGGGGGGAGGACGCAGGGCGGATGGAAAACGGATGTGGAACGGAAGCCCAGCGGATGGAAGTGGATGAGAGCGGATGGCACATCCGCTAGGCTTCCGGGGGGCCTCAGCAAAGCGGACGCAGAACGGAAAGAGCGGGTGCAGAGCGGACGCCGAGCGGATGAAGTGGATGCAGAGCGGATGAAGTGGATGCAGAGCGGAAGCCTAGCGGATGCACAGCGGAAGCCTAATGGATGCCGAGCGTTAATTGCACATGTGGGGGGGGATGCATTGTGTAAGCCACGCGGATATAAAGGGAAGCAGCTCACACATGGCCAGCATTCGGAGGAAAGACCTGCTGCCGGATACATCGAGTCCTTGCCTGCCCTGCCTTGCTGCCAGCCAACCTCCAAGCCTCCTGGCCAGCCTCCCTGCCAGCCAGTCTGCCTGCCAGCCTTGGTGCCTGCCTGCCTGCCTGCCTTCCTGCCAGGCTTCCTGCCAGGCTTTCTACCAGCCTTCCTGCCAGCCTTGGTGCCTGCCAGCCTCCCTGCCAGCCAGCAACCCCATAACCATGGGGAAGAAGCGAAAGCCTCAGCAACCTGCCGCCATCCCTGGCAAGAGGGACGGGCCACCCTCCCGCCCCCTGTCCCTGACTCGGCTTCTGCTGGGGCTTCTGCTGCTCGGGCTCGCTCTTCTGGTGCTGGAGCTTGTGCTGAAGCTGCTCCTGGCGGTGGTACTTCTGCTGCTGCGTACTCTGCTGAAGCTGCTCCTGGTCCTGCTGGTCCTGCTGGTCCTGCTCGTGCTCCTGGACTTGCTTGTACTGCTCGTGCTCCTGGTCTTGCTTGTCCTGCTCATCCTGCTCGTGCTCCTGGTCCTGCTCGTGCTCCTGGTCCTGCTCATGCTCCTGGTCTTGCTGGCACTGCTGGTGCTTACTCTGCTGGGGCTGATCCTGGTGCTGCTGGTGCTGCTGGTGCTGCTGCTGATCCTGCTGCTGATGATGATTATGATCCTGCTGGTGATGATGATGATGATGATGATGATGATCCTGCTGGTGCTGGTGCTGCTGCTGGTGGTGTGGAGGAGCAGCCCCTACCACCTGGGAGCCCCTCTGATGAGGGCCCATCTGGTCCTGCCAAAGGGAGGAAGAGGCGTATGCGGGGACGGGAGAGGAGGCAATACTTCATTGAGGAGGAACACGAGGATGAGGTGCTGGAGTGGCTGAGAGAGAATGACTATCTGTGGCGGAAGGGACACTGGCTGTACAGGGACACCAAAAGGAAGCAGGCTGCTTGGAGAGATAGGGGGGAGAGTATGGGTTACACTTCGGAGGTGCTCCTCGGCTGGTGGAAGCACATGCACACCTGGTACGGGAAGCTGCACCTGAAGAAATCTGGCCAGGCCACAGTTAAGCTGATGGACAGAGAGACCTACGTCATGGCCAGGTGCAGCTTCCTGGAGGGTGAAATCCGCCACCGAGGAGCACCAGGAGCCCCTCTCACAACCCTCTCTCTCCGGCAGCCTGCTGAGACCCAGTCCTCTTCCGGCCGAGAGTCAGTCCCTGTCTCCAGGCCGGTTTCTGTGGAGCGTGCCACAGCGGAGAACCCGCGGACAGCTGTTGTAACCGTGGTGGAGCACGTGGAGGACTCCCTGGTGCGGTGGAAGAAGGAGACATCGAGTCCACCACAGTCGTAGCTGCATCCACCACCACCCCAGCTCCACCTCCACAGAAAGGCAGAGAGCCAGACAGCAGGAGGGGCAGAGCCACACTGTCCTCCTGGAGATCAGGGACACCATCCGCACTAGCATAGATCTCCTCTCTCAGCTGGTCAACACCGACTCCTCATCCTCCAACCGCAAGCCCTTCCTCACCTACGTCAACCAGACCCTCAGGAACATGGAGGAACCCCAGTACCAGGTGGTGAAGGACCGGATCACCGAGCTGCTTCACAACCCTCCAGATCCAGAGGAACCTGCTCCCACCCAGCCCAGGTCTGCTCCTCCACCCCAGGTGATGTCCCTCCCATTCCAAGGCTTTCCACAGCCCCTCACCTACCAGGGCTTCGGCTACCAGGAGGTCCAGCAGTACAGGCAGCAGGCCTTCCCAGTCCAGGCACAGAGTCATCGGGCGACACCGTTGCCACCGGTTCCACTGATGCCACCGATGCCACCCACGCCAATGATGCCACCGACGACAGCAATGCCACCCACGCCAGTCCTCACCCAGCTGCAGACCAGACAGCCCCACTACACTACTCCTTCCTCCACCCCACAGCCAAGCCCGGCCTCAGTACATCTGTCATCAGTACTGGGGCTGACACCCCATGGCATGGAGGAAGGACCTCTCAGCATCACAGGTCTGAGCCAGTTGTCCGAGAGCTTTCTCAACACACCGTCACCTGTTGTCCTCTTGGGGCCAGGCACCCCAGTGGGGCTTCAGACCAGCACTGCAGCAGCAACCACCTCCACAGCACCTGGACCCTTCACCCCTGAGACTGGGCACACCTCCGAGTGACCGTGAAGACTGCCAGAGACTGGGTGTGGACTTTATTTGGACACTTGACTTGGGTCTTTTTCCTTTTACAGCTTGTTGTTCAATAAAGTTTATCTTTGATTCACACACTTGCTTCATTTGTTTTTTTTTAAAAAGTCTTGGTGGAAACTTTTAGAATTGGCTTAAGCCTTTGCATGCTTGTGGGATGGGTTAAGATAGCAGTGGGGTGGGTAGGGATACCTGTGGAATGAGCAGGGATACCTTTGGGATGGCTAATAGCTGTGGGATAGATAAACCTCCAGTGCAAGCATAGTGGGACTGTATGGTCTACCCTCCCAGGTGCCACACCTAGGGCCCTTTTTTATCAATAACAATGTAAGCATTGATCCACACATTTGAACACAAACACAACTCTTTATTAAACGCCCTGTTCATTGTAGGCCCACTTAACATACATGGCCCAATCTCATCCATGTGATGAGACAGGCTGAAGGAAGCATCCATTAAGCATCTACCATCCTGTCTTGCCACTCCACCGCTCCAGCTGGGGAGTTGCACCAGTGTTTCAGGAGGTTGCGCTGCTTCTTCCCTTCCCGTGAGGCTCTATTGTGGCCTTGCACATCCTGAGTGTCGATCAGGTTTCGCCCTTGCCTCCATTCCCCAGGCTCCATGTCCCCATTGCCTTGTTGATGGTCCACGAGCCTGTTCTGCAAGACTGGGTAGCGGGTGCGCATGAGATTGTGCAGGATGCAGCAAGCTTCCACGATCCTCCTCATGGTCTCTGGGCGATGCTGCATGGTGGTGAGAAGTACCTGGAACCTGTTGGCCAGGATGCCAAAGGCGTTCTCCACCACCCGCCTTGCCCTGGACAGCCTGTAGTTGAAGATCCTCTCTTCACGGGTCAGGAGTCTGGAGGTGTAGGGCTTCATGAGGTAGGTTCTGAGGGAGAAGGCGTCATCCCCCACGATGAAGTAGGGCACATCTTGCGTGTCGTTGGGCAGGGGGTCTGAATCTGGTGTTGTATACCTGGGCATCTGAACATGAGCCGTTGCCTGAAGTATCGATGTACATGAACTTGTAATCAGCATCGACCATGGCAAAGAGGACGATGCTGAAGAAGCCCTTGTAGTTGAAATAAGTGGACCCCGACTTGGGTGGTGCTTTGCAGGCCCCGTGCTTGCCATCTATGGCTCCAACGGTGTGTGGGAAGTTCCACCTCTGATACCACTGCTCTGCAACTTTCTTCCAGCCTTCTTCAGTGGAGGGGCACTGGAGGAGCTCCTCCAGGTATTCTTCGATGATGGCCTGCACCACTTCTCTGACCACAATGCTGATGGTGTTGTGTGGCATCCTCCAGCCGTACTGCATGCTCCTGTAGGTGGTCCCTGAGGCCAGGTGGCGCAGAGTGAGTGCTGGTGTTTGCCTTGGTCAACCTGGGTGTCAGCCACTGCACAAGTTCGTCAAACATGGCTGGAGGCATCCTCATGAAGTTCTGGAATGCCTGAGTGTCTTCGTTCCTGAGCTCCACCATCAGCTTGTTGTACAGTCCGTACTCTGCTCTTCTGGTGATCCATCTTCGGACCCAGACACTTCTTGGCCGCCTCTTTTTCTTCCCATAGTAGAGTTCACAGAGCCTGTAGATGGCTTCGCACTGTTGCAGAAGGATGGTGGCTGCCAAAAGGACTTTGTTACGATCCATGGTGGGCATGACTGGATGCTGTGGAAGAGCAAGAGTCAGATAAAGGCTGCAGAGGTCTGCACAGCTAAGCTGCTGGTCTGAAAGTGAGATGCAGGTGAGTTGCTCCCCCTTTTTATAGGTAGTATAGGTGTCCCTTTGCATCCTCTAGGCATCCTCTAGGCATCCTCTAGACATCCTTAATATCCGAGATAGGTCCCCTCTGCGAACGTTTTTTCTGTTTTAAACGCTTTGTTTCTGTGCTGCATCCGTTTTGCATCCATTCTGCATCCGTTCCGCTTCCTCCCTGCGTCTGAGCGGATGCGAGTTGCGCAGATGCACAGCGGATGCCTAGCGGATATAGCGGATGCATAACAGATGCAGAACGGATGCGTAGTAGATGCTTAGCGGATGCAGAACGGACGAATTGGATACATTTTCCGTGCAAAAGTTTTGAGCAGCTCAAAACTTTCTGAGCGGATGAAACATCAATAAACGGATGCTGGACGGATTGAGAGGAAGCAAAATGGAGGCAGTGAGTACATCGCGTTAACCAACGGATGGCAACCTTTTTTGTCCGTTTTACATTCTCTTTGCATCCGTTGGTGCAGTGTGACAGGGGCTTAAATTTTCAACATTTACTTTGCTTCAGCCAATAAAAGGCCATTGGAGATGTAGTTGATGTTAGCAAATAGCTTTCCATATTTGAAACAGAAAGCCATATGATCACTCTCCAAAAATGCCAACAAAACTATCACATCATCTGAAAAACTGATATAATTATGAGAATCAATCGAACACTTGTACCTCAGGGTTGAACTGTGGAGTTCTTGATGCTTTCTGAGCTTGGTTGTTTTCTTGCAGACATTTCATTACCCAACTAGGTAACATCATCAGTGCTAGAAGGGAGTAGGGTTTTTCTCTCTGCTTATACATAAATGTTCTCTGCTTATATATAAGTTCGGACCAGTTCTAGCGAACTGATAGTTCTGGTGAACAATTGGTCCCACCCACCCACTTCTGCCCTTTCCCGTCCTATATTTCCCTGTTTATTTTTTTTTTAGCTCAGCTGATTTGTGTGGTACTGATAGGCAAGCCACTTATATATAAACAGAGAGCCAACCCTACTTCCTCCTAACATTGCCGATGTTACCTATTTGGGTAATGAAATGTCTTTCAAAGAATTTGACCCAGCTCAGAGGCCAGGAAGGAACTTCACAATTAGGAGTCTATCACTTCATCAGGGCACTTGGCATTTGAGGCATTGACTCTCATTCTGGCCAAACAAGGTGGAAATCTTGGCAAGAGTAAGCTTTCCCAGTTCTAAAACAAACTTGCAAATTGCTGCCTCAGCCACTAAACCACAAAGGGATAATAAGGCAAGCATGGGAACATTTTACCATTTGGTATTCCGGCAAAGCACTTTGTTGGCTGTGATAAACAGAACCAAGCTGGCAATCAAGGCTTGCTGAATAATATCTAGACCCTAGCATCATTTTTGAATAATAACACAAAACTGATGATTTATTCCAGCGGCATCTTCATTTCATAAATATTTCCATGAAAGCTTAGAAAGCTTAATTATATGACAATTCCACCCCCCTTCTCACTTTGCCTTCTTTCCAAAAGCAGAATGATAACCAGGTTCATTTGCCCTGTTTAAGTAGGCTGCTGATTTCTGATCATGCCTCTAATTGCTCCAAAGCTAAGCTTGGTTTCTTTTAAATGATCGCTAAATGATTCTGGAATCATGTTTGTTCAGAACAATTGTTCTGTTGATTTTTGCAAGTGGAGCAGAAGGAAAAAGACACGTACTGGTATCTGGGGTGGGAAGAGGCATCATTCATTTTCAACATGGCACAACTAAACCCTGCTGTGTTTTTTCGTCTGCACAGAATGGATCCTTTCTGTAAATTATGTCATTGGGTCATTTGAAAAAATTCTCCAAAGAAAATGAGGCTAATTATCACTCTGTTGCATGAGCAATTAAGAAATAACAGTTTCATTCATGGTGCAGAACAGTTGGTAAATAAGACGGTGAGTAATAAACCTCAAGAGAATTGGCAGACTAAGACAAGGATTCAAACAATATTTAAGCTTAGGCACTGCCCCTTTTCCCCCAAGCTGTTTTCAGCTAGAGCTCAACAAATCCAAAGATTACAGGATGATCCTATCCTTTTCCTCCTCTTCTATTCTGCCCCATTTTTTTTAGTGGAATTTCCACCTTTCAGGTGATCCTCAACTTACAACTGAAATTAGGACTGGAATTTAGGTTGTAAGTTGTGACAATCACCAGTCAAGGCATGGATGCGACTGGATTCAATTTTACACCATTTTTATGGTGGTTGCTAAATGAATGACGCAGTTGTAAGTCTACATCACACAGTTGTTAAAAAATCATGTGGTCGTAAGTGTGAACCCATTCTTCCAAATGGAAGCCAGGCCAGCAAAGAATCCTAAGAAATTGTAATCAGTTGGTTTATTTGATCAAGGTTAAAATAGATGTTATTATCTTTGGTAACTATTAATGGACTTTTGCTGTCTAGGACTGAACAATGAGGCTTTTAATGATTGGAAGATAAGAGATGTGATATGGATAGAAAGAGATAATTTGCTGTATTTTAAGAGATGGTGATAAATTAATAAAATGGATTATAGCTGTGATGAAGAGGGAAGTCATTTTTTATATATTTACTTTCTTTTTCCTTGCTATATTCTTATTTTTTCTTTTTCT
Organism: Laticauda colubrina; assembly: GCA_015471245.1. NCBI lineage: Eukaryota > Metazoa > Chordata > Lepidosauria > Squamata > Elapidae > Laticauda > Laticauda colubrina. The sequence goes on from BLBF01000002.1 coordinate 18,165,310, forward strand.
CTTTTTCTTTTTGCACCTTTTGTATTTTCTTTCTAATTTTTTTATTTTTCATAAAGTGTTTTATTACTTTTTATCTACTTTTTGAACTGAAATGTTTACACAAATTAGTATAAGGAAAAGCATCAGCTTAAAATGAAAATACAATATTGGAAAACCAAAACACTCCCTAGTTCTTCTTGCAAGATACTGAAGGGAAATTAGATGATGCCAAAATGTGGCAGTAGTTTAGGTATGGGCATTAATAATGGAAATAGAAAGAATGCTGTTTGCTGCCCAGGAAGAAGGAACATATACAAATGTCATCAAGGCAAATGGATTAGACCTGTTTGGATGCTAAAGGCTGATTGTGCTGTGATCAGGCTGAAGCAGTTGATTATATAATAACTAGTTGCAGCAAAAATGCAGAAATTGATTCCCTACTACTAAAAAAAAAAGGGGGGGGGGGAGACAATTGACTTGGGAAAATATAATCATGGCATTTATGTAAAACAGATTCACAATCAATAAGAATTACCGGAAAGAAGAAATCAGATAAAGTCATTGAAAATGAGAGAGCAAAAATGTTATGGCATTTTACAATTCAGCTTGATCGACACCTGGAATATAGCACATCAAATATTACTGACATTGAAAAGAACTATGTTTGATTTATTGATGCAGCCTTTCCAAGAGACAGACATTTTGAAGACAAGCTATTGGAGAAGACTGCAAAATGCTAAGATGTGCAATCAGGGATTGCAAAGATTTGGAAGAAGTGGAGACTAGTACCAATTGTAATTGGGGTATACAAAGTTAGCCTCACCCCTCTCCTTGAAGAATGAAGTATTTTGAGAAATATTAAAAAGGCAGAATATTATATTTCCCTAAAGGAGAAACATGCTCTTGGAAAGCAGCCTCCACTTTTCTTAATAGCCCCAGCAGGACTGGGCCAGTCTATCTATCTACAAGACAACAGACCTTCAGCTCCAGGGTGATGAATTAAGACATGGCCCTTCAGGACATAAGAGGGCCATTTAGCAGAATACACAGAGCTCACTGCATTGCACAATCTCCTAAAGACATTGCACCACTCAGCAAACTTCAACCAAACCTGGAAGCTCAGGCAACCCCATAGGAATCTGACAAAAGCTAATAGAATACATTCTTTCACATGGGGTGGCAATGCCCAGAAGCTAAAAAAATACTGGATGAGGATACAAAGATAGTTACAAGAAATTACAGAACACCAAATAAAATTTAAACCTGAAATATTTTTATTCAGAATAATTAAAGGGAAATTTAGCAAATATATCCAACACATTATTCTACACATAAAAGGGCAGTGAGGATAGTTTTCACACTGGGATGGAAAACAGAAAGATACCATCCGAAGAGAACCTGATACAGAAAATACTGGACTGTGTGGAGATGGATAAACTCACAGCAGAATTTAAAAGCAAGGACAAATCGAACTATTATGTGGTTTGGGATAGGTGGTATAGACGGGTAGAATTGATGTTTAGGGATAAAAATATATGTATTACAAATTACACAATGCTGTTAATGTAGATAGAGATTTGTAAATCTTTTTTTAAAAATAAAATAAATAAAAAAGCTTATAAAATACATGTTCTTGCACAGGAACAGGTAGTTCAAGTTAAAAGCCCAAGAGAAGGTATAAAAAATGCCCAATCTCAACTCCTTGTGTTCAGCTGCACCAGTGAACTATGCACTTGGTGGTTCTGCTTCATCATTAAAACCATATTTCCAATCTGCCTCCATGTTTCCAGTGTCTTTCTTTTGGCTTGGAATGAAACAGATGGATATTTCTTCCAACAGGGGTAACATCACAAAAGTTTAGAAAGAATTTGGATTGCCCAAATTTGAGGAAAAAAATACCATGATATTCCAACTACTGTACAAACCACATTACTTTTGAAAAAATAAGATTTTGAAAAATAATAACATTCACAGACCAATTCTTTGGCAACTATTCCTACTTTCTAGTCTTTGAAAAATATTTGGGTACCCATATGCCTCCTCCTCCACCATCACCTCCTCCTCATCTAATTTCATGCAATCGGAAAATAGTTTTTTCTTGCTGCATCTTTATGTTAGAATGACAACAATTAGAAAAGTGTCAAATCTAATACTACTTTCTAACAAATAACATCTGAATAATATTGCTTAATTGGACACATTTTAATCAGGCTATTGGTGAGGATTTAACATTTTATAGAAACTCTGTTGGGTGATCCACCAACGCTTTGATGGATGTACAAACTGGATGGTGAGACTATGATCTTCCTAGAGTTCTTGTTGGCTGCAGTACCATGGACCTTGATAACTTTTAACAGATAATCAGAGTTGGAAGGGACCTTGTAGGTCATCTAGTCCAGTCCCCTGCTCAAGTAGGAGACCACACACCATTTCTGACAAATCCAATCTCTTCTTGAAGGTCTCAAGTGATGGTGCTTCCACAACTTCTGAGCGCAAGCTGTTCCATTGGTTGATTGTTCTCACTGTCAGAAAGTTTCTCCTTTTTTCCAGGTTAAATATCTCCCTAATCAGTTTCCATCCATTATCTCTTGTCTGGCCTTTGGGTGCTTTCGAAAATAGCTTGACACCTTCCTCCCTGTGGCAGCCCCTCAAATATTGGAAGACCTCTATCACGTCTCCCCTGGACCTTCTCTTCACTGGACTAGCCATGCCCAATTCCTGCAACTGTTCTTCATATGTTTTAAGGCCCGGTCCCACTGGCCGATGGATGCAAAACGTATGCATAAAGGATACAGCGGATGAGCAAAATTTTGGGGGTGGCTCCATCCGCTTTCATCTGTTCCAAAAATTGGTGAAAATTTGCATAAACAGAATGGAAAAGAACGGATGTGGGTAGTATGTAGGGGGGATGTAAAATGGATATTCATTGGAAGCCTAGCGGATGAAAGCGGATGGAAGCAGATGATACCTCCGAGGGGGTTCCGGGGGAGAATTTCAAAGTGGACGCATAGTGGAAGGGACGGATGCATAGCAGATGAAGCGGATGCATCACGTACACCTTTCAGAAACAAAGGGGATGCCCCGCGGGTGTGTATCGGATGCAAAGCATTCACTGTGCATGCGGGGGGTATGAATTGCATCCGCTCCGTGGATATAAAAGGATGCAGCATGCACGCAGTCCATGGCATAGAGGATGATACTGAAGAAGCCCTTGTAGTTGTAATAAGTTGACCCTGAGTTGGCTGGAGCTTTGCAGGCCATGTGCTTCCCATCTATGGCTCCAACAGTGTGGGAAAAGTTCCACCTCTGATACCACTCTTCTGCAAGTTTTCTCCAGCCTTGTTCAGTGGTGGGGCACTTGAGGAGCTCCTCCACGTATTCTTCAATGATGGCCTGTACCACTTCTCTGACCACTTTGCTGATGTTGTTGTGTGGCACCCTCCATGCATACTGAATGCTTCTGTATGTGGTCCCAGAGGCCAGGTGCCACAGAGTCAGTGCCACCTTCAGTCCAGGGTCCAGATTGGGATGGAAGTTGGTGCTAGGCTTGGTCAACCTGGGTCTCAGACGCTCTACAAGTTTGTCAAATATGGCTGGTAGGCATCCTCATGAAGTGATGGAATGCACGAGGGTCTTCATTCCTCAGCTCCACCATCAACTGGTCATACAGTCCAAACTCCATTCTCATGATCCATCCTCGGACTCACACAGCTCTTGGGCGTCTCCTTCTTCTCCTTCTGTGTAAAACTTCATACAGTCTGAACAGGTTTTGGTTCTGGTGATGAGTAAGCGCAGCTATCATATGGACTGTTTCGTCATCCATGGTGGAGAACAATTGATGATGTTGAAGACCAAGACCAAGGGTGATGAGGTCTGTACGCCATGGCTGCTGGACTCATACTGAGATCCAGATGATTTTCTCCCCCGTTTTATAGAAAATATCAGTTGTCCACGAGGTGTCCTTCTACATACTCTAGACATACTCCAGACATCCTAAATATATGAGATACATCCCAGATACAAATGTTTTGTCTGTTTTTAATACTTTATATACGAGATGCATACGCTTACATCTTTTCTATTTCTGTGCTACTAACGCTGTGTAGACGTTCCGTGTACCTTTTGTTTCCTCCTTCTTTCTGTTTTCAGCTGCAGCAGATGTGAGTTGCGGGGATGGCCAGAGGATGCAGAGAGGATACAGCGGACGTTTAATGGATGATAACAGACATAGAATGTTTGTTGCCCGTATATGTCGCAGATGTACATCGTACGTGGCAGAAAGTTCATCCGTTCACAAAGTTTTGTGCAGCTCAAAACTTTTTGCACAGATGAAATCACAATGGACGGATGCTTGATGGATAGAGTGTATGAAACACGTATGCAGTGAGTACACAACGGATGCATAGCGTTTTCCAATGGATGGCAACCGTTTTTTAGCGTTTTACATCCTCTTTGCATCCGTAAGCGCAGTGGGACCGGGCCTTTAAGGAGTGGGGGGTTAGAGGATGTAACAACAGAGTCAGGTAGTGCATTCCAGGCACTGACCACTCTGTTGCTGAAGTCGTACTTTCTGCAATCAAATTTGAAACGGTTTACATTGAGTTTGTATTTGTTGTGTGCTCTTGCATTGTTATGGTTGCATTGACTGGTAGGACATTGTAGCAGATAATTTTATATACCATGCTTAAGTCCAAACATAGGTGGCATAGTTCAAGATTGTCCAAGCCCAAAATTTCAGGCTTGGTGATGTAGGATATTGCTGTAAAGAAAATGGGTGGCTCTAAAAAATTTGATAAATAAACCCCCAGAATTCTGGCTGGGGACATCTTAAAGTTGCCAAGTTTGAGAAACATGGTTCTATACACATCTTATTGAAGATCTGAGTTTGCCTTGGGTGGCATCAATTTAGAAGAATTTTCACCCTGCTCATTCCACTGCAGATTATCAGATCTTCAAGGACACACATCCTATGCACTGAGAGGACTCTTCTAATTGCAACTTGAATTACTGCCAGGAGAACCCTGATGACAGTGAGATTTCCTGCTTGCCTAACCTTGATGAACTATATATTTTTCCTCTGGTGACAGGTTTATTCCTTCTTGAAGAATTGTTTAAGAACTATTTCACTGTACATTGCAAAGGTCTAATTGGGCTGTAGCAGGTTTATTTCTTTTATAGGTGAGGCAATAATTATAAGTCACCCTATTTTTTTGTAGGTGAGCCTTTTATTTTTCTTAGTATGCAGATGGCTTTTATCAAGTCCTCAATTAACAGCTTGGCTTTGATCCTCCATCATCTTCTCCATATGTAAGGGGAAGAAATGATGGGTATAAGGTCCATCTCTTTAGCGAAGGATCATGAAAGCTCTTAAAACAGCAGCAACAAGATTGACCATTTTGGTTTAAAATGAAAGGAGGAATTTAGGAACCCTACCTCCTTCATATGTGAAAATCAACAGCTGGGTGCATTTATTTTACAAAACCTTTTCCAGCCTGGCACCTGCCAAATGTTTGGGGACTGATGTTTTTAGAATATCTAATCAGAATGTTTACTTGGATATAATATTCTGTAAGGCCTCCTACTTAAGGTATCTATTGGACATTAAACTATATAGTATATAAACTATTTAATTAGCTATAAACTAGGGGCTGCCACAGAGAGGGGTTTTGCCAGGACAAAAGGTCTGCTTAGTGCTTTTTGGAGAAGCCTAAGTCAGAACATAGAGTTTTCACAGTGTGAAGCAGAAATGAAAATATATCCCCAATTCTACTTGACTGTGAGGCTCACATTAAATAGAATCTTGCACATCTGCACGTACAAATATCCTCCCATTGCTTTTAATTGTCTGATGGATGAGGGCGACTCCTTCCTGTTGTCAGGGTTCCAAGGAATAGACTCATTGCAAGCAGATCAGGTCAGCTTTAAGGGTTGACATCTATGTTTCTTCCACTGAACGTTAATTCATAGGGGGCTCCTCACTCTCTTCTCTGATCATTTTTTTGGCAGCATTTTTTTCCCTTTCACCTTCAAGGTCATTCTCACATGCCATTATGGTTTCCTCCTTGTAAAATGATGGCAATTGTTTCAGTAAAAAAGCAGTACATCCCAATGTCCCTTTGGTTCAGTGGTAGTATTCAAATTTTTTTACTATCAGTTCTGTGGGTGTGGCTTGGTGGGTGGGACCTGACTTGGTGGGCATGGCTTGGTGGGTGTGGCAGAGGAAGGATACTGTAAAATTCCCATTTCCACCCCACTCCAGGCAAAGGATACTGCAAAATCTCCATTCCCTCCCCACCCCACTAACCTGCTTTCCAGCTCTGTTCTCCTGTGCAGGGCAACAAAAGAAGATCCAGCCGATCAGCTGGAACTCGGGAGGCAGTGAATAGATGGGGGAAGGGGCAGTCAGAGGTGTATTTACTGGTTTTCTGAACTACTCAAAATTTCTGCCAGGGGTTCTCTAGAACCTGTCAGAATTGACTGAATACCACCTCTGCTTTGGTTCAAAATAAAAAGGAGTGTTCTATATGGATATGTTCACCATTAATCATTACCCATTATAAATTTTTAAATTAATTGCAAGAATTACAATATCATGATCAGCTGTTATACAGGAAAAGCAGGCTGCAACTGCGCTATGCCCTTATCAAGGTAATCCTTAATTTACAACAGTACATTTTGTGACAGTTTAAAAGTCACAACAGCCCTTAAAAGGTGACTTACGACCATTTTTCACACTTGTCATCTTTGCAGCATCGCCACGGTCACATGATCAAAATTCAGATGATTGGCAACTGGTTCATATTTATGACGGTTGCAATGTCCTGGGGTCATGTGCTCAGTTTTTGAAACCTTCTGATAAGCAAAGCAATCACTGATTTACAGGAGCCTTCTGAGATTTGGCTAGTTTGATTCTGCCATTGGTACCTGCATACTTTGATTGGAAAGATTTTACCCAAATAGTATCTTTATCATGGAAGAGTCATTATGCTTTAGTAACATTAAATTTTATTCCATAGTTTCAACTCATATTTCTATTTGTAACATTGTAATCAATAAAGTTGATTCATATTGTTATCATAAGTAAGCACTTTGTTTGGTATATTATTAACCAAAAAGTATATTAGACTTATGTATTCCCTAAGCTGGAATTCCTGGAATTTCTTGACCTACAATTGCAGTTGGAACCAGAATCTTGGTTTTAATTTGTGACTGTCAAAAGTTGAGGCACCCACATGATCAGATCCAATTTTATGTTTTATGGTGGTTGCTTAGCAAATCACACAGTCCTAAGTCCATATCCATTCTCCAGAATGGATATCATGAAAAATCATGATTTTTCTCCTAGAGAACCAAGATAGGAGTTTTCATATATCATAGGTGTCAAACTCGCGGTGTCACATTGTCATCACGTGATGTTGAGATGTTTCCCCCCTCCATGGAGCTGGGGTGGGTGTGGCCTGCATGTGACACATCCAACCCACAGCCCACCAGTTTGTTACCCCTGTCATATATCTATTTAGTTGACTCTGTTTTTCTTGAGTAGGGCAAATTAAAGAGGCACAGGAGTATGAGCTGTGATCCTGCAAAACCTTTTCTGTCACGTATTTCTGCAGACAGATAACCGATAACAACTCTGCACTAGAACATTTGTAAGGATGTCCACATGAAGGCTGCTTTTCAAGAGCTTTTATTTAAATCTTTGAGAACCAGGTCAGGCTGAGTGTCGAAATCTGGCACACAAGTAAGAATATTCTCCCAGGCTAGGCAAAAGAAATAAATCAATTTTTGTTGCTAAGAAGTACATAAATTAAAGTTTCAATCAGAGACAAATCAAAAATAGTCAGTTGCTTTGTAAAATAAAATGAAACAGAAATGCCATCACTTAAAACTGTGCAGGATTCTAAATCTTTGGGAAAATGTTATTGATTCTGCTTATGAATCACGCTATACAACTTCATCAATTTTGAGTGTGCATTTATAATTCTGATGAAGTGAACAAAAGTCCACAAAGCTTATTCCACATTACAATTTCTACTTTTTAAGACATCACATGACTCTTGAATTTTTTTGCTGTAGAACACTTACCCCTTTGGATCAGGGATGGGCTTCAAAAATTTTAACAACCGATTCTCTGCCCAGGTGGGTGAGACCATGGTGGGCGTGGCCTGCCAGAACTTCCCGCAGGCCTGTTTTTCACCCTCCCCAGGCTCCGAAGACTTTCCTGGAGCCTCCAGGAAGGCAAAAATGGCCTTCCCAGGCTATAGAGGCTCTCCAGAGGCCAGAAATGGGCCCATTTCCAGTTCTCCTGAACTTCCAGGGGGCCCGTTTTTTGCCCTCCCCAGGCTATGGAGGCCCTTCAAAGGCCCATTTCCAGCCCTCTGGAACTTTTGGAGGCTGCTTTTTTGCCCTCCCCGAGCCTCCATGCAGGCCCTGCACTTACCTGGGATCCCAAAGGGGCTGTGTGGAGACTCCTGGGGTGGGTGGGGTGGGGTGGGTGGGGTGGGATTTGCAGAATCCTAGCTAGAGGATCACCTGAACCCGTGCGAACCTGCAACAACCCACTGCTGCTTTGGATACTGGTACATCTAAGTGGGGCTTAAAAGAGCGGAGATGAAACAAAATGTAGTCTGTGCTTCAAAAACAATTTCTCAAGGAATGGAAAATCTACTTTTCTCCAATGCAACACTTTCTTTTGCAAATTGTGACTATCTTCTTTGAATTTTCTCACTTAAGTATGCCCTTCAACATTTCTGTGGAGCATATAATTTGCTAGCATTACTGCTCCAAGTTTCCAGAACAGAAATAGCATTGTTCATGCTGGTTGATGACCTCAGATGGAGCTTAGATAGGAAAGTGTACTCCTTTTTGGTTCAAATAGACTTCTCACTTGCCCTCAATAATGACTGCTTGTAATGATTGTAAGTGATTGTTAATCAGTGTGGCCTCACTTGGAATACATAGTCCAGTTCTGGCCACCATAATACAAAAATGAGGCTGAAGTTCTAAAAAAAGTGCAGAGAAGAGCAACAAAAATGAAAAGGGCGTGGACTATATATAAATTATATAATGTTTTCTTAAGTTTTCGTGGGTACTTACATGTATGGTATTCAGCTTTGTTCGGGTATTTTCCCACGTCATTAAAGTTGTGCTTTTAAAGTTGTAGCAACATTTTGGCAGAAACTCATCTGCCATCATCAGGCTTCTGTATTGTGTTCGTCTGTGAGTATAAACTATATAATTAAAGAAACTAGATAAGTCTAGCCTAACAAAAAGAAAGTTTAGGAGAGAGAAGGTAGCTCCTTTCTAAATACTTGAAGAGGTATCACAGGGCAAAGCAGGCCGATTTATTATCCGTAGTACCTGAAGGCAGGAGAAGAAGGGAGATCCAACCTGGAAATAAGAAGAAATTTCCTTACAGTGAGAACAATTAATCAATGGAACAGTTGCTTCCTGGAGTTGTGGGCACTTCATCATTAGAGTTTTTCAAGAAAAGTTTGGACAACCATTTGCCCAAAACTATGTTGGGTCGGGAGTTGAATTACTAGAGGACCTTCAAGGTCCATTCCAGTCTTATGATTCTATATTTTTTTAATGGTCTACAATATAGGCAGATTGTTTTTTTGTTCACTGAGGAGCTTTGCAATATGAAATTACAGAAACTTCTAGAGCAGGGCTGTCAAACTGGCAGCCCATGGGCTGGATGTGTCACATGCTGGCCATCGCCTTGCCTGGTTTAGTGAAGGGGGGAAAAGTTGCAATATGTCACTTGATGACAATGTGATGCTGCAGGTTTGACACCCCTGATCTAGAGTGAAGCTGGTCTAAGAAAAAGAACAAGTGTGATCAAACACCTCTAAGAACTCATGTTTGAACTAATTTATTTTTCTGCTCTTACTTTTCTTTTTTTCTTTATACTTTTTTTTTCTTTTTTTCTTTCTATTTCCTACAGATTTCTTCTCCTTTGTACCTTTCTTTCTGTTTTTTTTCTTTCCTTCTTTCTTTCTCTCTCTCTCTCTCTCCTTCCTTCCTTCCTCTTTTTAGATTTTACTATTGTAATTAATAAATACTGGTATTTTCAGGGTCATTCATTTTCCTGAAAATGAGAGGGCAGTAGTGATCACATTGCATTAGCTGATTGCTTCTTAATTCATGGCAGCAAATTGCAGCTAAACACATCAATATATTCTTGTACGTCAGATAGTATTCTTGTATTATCTGATGGTGGATTCATGGAACCTTGCAATGTTGTGAATCAAAGAGGAAAGCCACAGTTTTACTTGTTCCCTAATTGTACTGCAGTATTGCCATCAATATGAACATGATTTAAAAATAAGCTTCTAAGCCAATGGTGGCAAACTTATGGCATGCATGCCAGAGGTGGCACTCAGAGCCCTCTTTGTGGGCACATGTGCTGTCACCCCAGCTCTTTTTCAGGTCTGCCATGCATGCTTTGGGGCAGGGCGCATGCATGGGGGTGAGGGCACCTTGCAGTTTGGACAGGGGGGTGCATACTTTGGGCATTCATTGCCTAAAAGATTCACCATCACTGCTCTAGACCCATTTTGACAATACAAAAGACACTTAGCATGGAACCTCGCATGCCGAGAAAATAAAAGCTCTTTTATTATATAAAATTTGGATGCAATAAGACACATCATTTTCTACTCTTATCACAGATGGCTCATATGTCTCTCATTCACATCACAGTGCACTGCAGTATTAGAGCTGAGATTTTTGGAAACTATTCCAGGTTCTAGTGAAATAATACTAGTGTACGTATAGATCAGTATTTCAATTGCAACAATGCTGCTGATAAAAGATTCTTCATTTGTCTGAAGCCTTTTCTTTAATAAGAAATGAGCAAGAGTTCCAAGGGTAAACATTTGGTGAGAACGCCAGACAAAGCAGCAAGTTGAATATTGTTGTCACTGCATATCTTTGTTTTTTCACATTGAAAGTTATTCTGCTATATAAACATTCCTTTCCTACTGCCATATTGAATCAGATCCCATTATAGTGGTGCTTTTGAATCAATGTAAAGTTCATTCCTCATAGTCTTCATTCAAATCAAATCTAAGATTTCGACTCTCCATGAGCTCTTTTATGTTAATGACTGCTGGTGGCCACTAGCTCTTGCATGGTCTACCTACAGAGGTGCTCTGGAGTGAAACACTTCTGGATGTAGTAGCCAGTGAAGGAGAAACAAATCAAAATTTGGCAGCTGGCTGGAGAAATTCTATTTTGGAAAAGAAGAAACAAAGGTGAATATCTTTTTTTTTTTTTTTAAAGAGAAAACCTGCAAATTTTTGTTATGGTGGTTTTTTAAAAAATAAAAATAAACACCTTGAAACCCTAAAACTACCAGCATGGGGGGAAAGGGAGACAGGCAAAATAAGCATATTATTTGATAAGCATATTATTATTATCAATGCAAATCAGGTGTTGCAGTTCAGGGGTGTCCAACCTTGGCAGCTTTAAGATTTTTGAGCTTTAACTTTCATAGATGACTGGGGAATTCTGGAAGTTGAAGTCCACAAATCTTAAATTTGCCAAGGTTGGGCATCCCTGCTGTAGATGGTTCTACCTAGGGGTGGGCTGCTACAGGTTTGCCCGGGTTCCAGAGAATGCATAGCTCATGTTATGACTGGTTCGGACAGCCACCAAATCCCACCCTGGCTGGCACCCCATCCCGCCCCTCCCAGGAGTCTCCATGTGGCCTGTTTTGGATGCAAGGTAAGTGCAGGGCCTGTGCTGAGGCTCCAAGAAGGTGAAAAACGGACCTCCTGGAGGCTCTGGACAAACGGGCTTGTTTCTGCCCCCTGGAGTGCCTCCGTTTTCACCCTCCCAGAGGCTCAAGAAAAGCCTCCGAAGCCTGGGGAAGGTGAAAACGTCCCCCCCCCTACCGTGGTGCAGGAAGCTGAGTAAGCCATGCCCATCATGGAAACACCCACCCAGCACCGGACAGAGAACCAGTTGCTGAAATTTTTGAAACCCATCCCTGGTTCTACCATCACTATTCAGATTTTTAAGCTCATGAGAAGCAGCAATGCATGTGGAGCACTAAGACATATAAATCTCTCAAGCTCCTAATTTAAACCATTAGAAATGTCAGCAAGCTCTCTTCACTGTCCAAGTTAATGTTCTTACCTTTCAGTAGGGTGTATGTATGAAAAGTGCTGATTTAATCTATTTTATTTTTTATTTTTGGTTACTGAAGGGAACATTTTTTGAGCAGAGTTCTCTTTCATAAGATTCTTCCTACCAAGAAACAGAAATAAGTCCATTTCTGTCACCCTCAGGCTGCTCTGCTCTTGAAGTTTGCCTCACTAGGAATCACTGGATCTGTTGACATGCAATCGATTTTGTACAATAGATTTTAAATATTAAGTAACATATTCATTGCAGAAAATGAACCAAGGAGAAGCTTTTCTGTGGACAAACCACATAAGTCCAATATCTTTTTTAAAAAATTCTTTCCTGGGGAAGGACAAATCCATCCGGATTTGATTCTTGCTAGTGTTTAATTCCGTCTAGGACCTGAAAGAAATGTGGCTTTTAAAAACAAAATACATTCCAATTTTTAGTCTGTTGAAACAGCTTCAGAGAGCTTTTGAAAAAGGAGATCATAAAGAAGAAAATCTCCATCTACATCATTTTCTAAAGAGCACTGCTATAGAGCACTGCACACCAGAACAATTAGACACAAGGACAGTGTTTTCCCCAAACACCTTCACTCTGCTGAACAAATAATTCCCTCAACACTGTCCAACCATTTATAAAATCTGCACTACTACTACTATTAATCTTCTCATCACTCCTTATCACCCATCCCCTCCCACTTGTGACTGTATGACTGTAACTTTGTTGGTTGTATCCTTACGAGTTATATTGACTTGTTTCCTAGTATGATTTGATTGCTTATTGTATCGTATGACTATTATTAAGTGTTGTACCTTATGATTCTTGACTCTTGATGAATGTATCTTTTCTTTTATGTATTTGCACCAAAGCAAATTCCTTGTGTGTCCAATCACACTTGGCCAATAAACAATTCTATTCTGTTCTGTTCTGTTCTATTCATTTTCACCTCCATCTCTATCATCTCCATCATCTCCATCTCCCCCCTCTTCCTCCTCCTTCTTCCCAACACCTAAGTCTCCTGTAATTGCTTGTGAAGGGCAAATTCTGGATCCAACTCTGTAACCATACAGACCTAGAAAGAATGACATTGTAAATCTTTCCCACACATTGGAATGATTCCAGGTGAAGAAAACTATTCATTTGGTAGGATAAGTGATCTTATCAATATTTTTTGAGTGTATCAACAGGAAGGAAAAATCTGTCAGCAGTATTTTCTTTTGGAATAACATACACACGTTTGTTTAAATGTGGTTGATTAGAGCACTTGTTTTTGTGTTTAAAGAAATCGTTTGATGCTTCTTTGATGACTGCCTACGTAAGATAAATATGTCTTCAAGAGCTACACTGTCAGTATTACATTTGTAAACTGCTCACATTTCTGCCAGTTGGAAAGAATACATATCTCAGGTATCAAAAACATAACATTTCTTCATCTCAAATCCTACTTTCTGACTGCTCAACTGCAGCTATAAAAAAAAACCAGCTTGTTGGGGTGGATCAAAATGAAAAGAGAGTTTTATATCCTTTAACAAAACAAATCTCTCTCTCTCTCTCTGTGTATATATATATGTGTGTGTATATATGTGTGTGTGTGTGCGTGCGCGCATGTGTAAAATAGCAAACTTCAAATAATTTTCTCCTTAAGAAACAAATGTTCTAAAGTATGTTATTTGTATATGTCTATATTTGAATTCAAAATCTGGCAGTTTTATCAAAATGACAAAAATAAGCATTTTGACATTGCAGCACAATGTCTGTGACTAGCATGTGATGTCATGAAACAGGTACAAGAGCAATGGGATTTACAACATTGTGACACTCATTGTTGTCATCTGTCCTTTCCTTGCCTCATCTGAAGATGGCTTAACAAAGCTAGTTGGACAGGTTGCATGAATATAGCTAATAAGCATGACCCAAAAGGAATTTACAATTCTTGTACCAACAAAGGAGAATATTTGGAGCTCAAGGTTGAAATGAGGGGTCTTTATTGCTCTCTGAGCTTGGTTGTTTTCTTGCAGGTGTTTCATTACCCAAACTAGGTAACACCATCAGTGCTAGTGGTTATACACAGATTATCAGTGCAATGACTAGCACTGATGATGTTACCTAGTTTGGATAATGAAACATCTGCAAGAAAACAACCAAGCTCAGAGAACAAGATTACCAGTAATCCTTGATTTACAACCATTTGTTTAGCAACTGAAGTTAGAATGCCACTGAAAAAAAGTGACTTATGACCATCGCAATATCCCTACAGTCACACCATCAAAATTGGGGCATTTGGCAATTGGCATGTATTGTTCAGAGTTTTGCAGTGTAAATTCAGTACCAGAAAAGTAAACACAGATGGCTGAGGCTTCATTTAACTTCTTTATAAACATATAAAATAAATTTTATAATACCAGTTGTAGATTTCTTCAACATGAAGCAAACTCAAACAGAAGCAAACATGTTACAGGTTCAGAGCAGAACAGCAACTCAGCAGCTCAGAAACAGACATCAGTTTCACTTTAATTCAGTAGACAAGCAAAACACACTGCAGAGAAAAGAAGCAGTTTCATCTTTAATAGATAGACTCAGAGCTTAACATAGCTGCAGAGCTGCAGAGCCACACCTAGGCTACTTCTAGTTTCAGTTTCCAAACAGTCCTCATTGGCTGACTTGATTACTATGCCTATTCATTGGCTGACTTTGTTACCATGCTCTATTTCAGTTCATGAATATACTCTGACATGTATTTATGACAGTTGCAGCATTAGAGGGGTGTGTGTGTCAGGTGATTGCCACCTGCAATCTTCTCAGCTGGCTTCCAACAAGCAAAGTCAACAGGAGAAACTGAATTTGTGGAACAGCTGCATGATTGACTTAACAAAGGCAATGACCAGCTTAACAACCACCACAACGAAAACGTCTTAAAATCAGGTGCAACTCAGTTACCAACTACCTTGCTTCGCAATGGAAATTCTGGCCCCAGTTGGGGTCATAAGTCAATGACTACCTGTATGTCTACAAGCATGTAGATTTTGATTGCCCTTGCTTTCACAGAGCCATTCTCTGGCATCTTATGAAGGCCCTCTTGAAGATTGAGAGCTCAGACTAAACATTCAGCAGAGATACAAACTAAATCAGTACACCAAATACAAACTAGGCAGATATGACCTCATTGATGATCCTCACTCTGTCAAGGACCTTGGAGTTCTCATATCAAATGATCTAAGCGCCAGAGCTCACTGTAACATCATTGCCAAAAAGGCATTAAGAGTTGTAAAACTAATCTTACGAAGCTTCTTCTCTGGAAATATCACACTACTAACTAGAGCATACAAAACTTTTGCCAGATCAATACTTGAATACAGCTCATCAGTCTGGGATCCGCATTGCATATCGGACATTAATACACTCAAGCAAGTCCAGAAGTATTTCATGAGAAGAGTACTACATTCCTCTGCTCGCAACAGAATACCCTATATCACCAGGCTTGAGATTTTGGGCTTGGACAGCCTTGAACCACGCTGCCTATGGCTAGACTTAAGTGTAGCACACAAAATTATCTGCTACAATGTCCTACTTCAATGACTACTTCAGCTTCAACCACAACAATACAAGAGCACACAACAGATACAAACTCAGTGTAAACTGCTTCAAACTCTCTCAACTTCAGCAACAGAGTGGTCAATACCTGGAATGCACAACCTGACTCTGTTGTTACATCCTCTAGCCCCCACTTCTTTAACCTCAAACTATCCACTATTGACCTCACCCTTCCTAAGAGGTCTGTAAGGGGCACGCATAAGTGCACCATCATGTCTACCATCCCTGTTCTATTATCTCCATTTATTAGTACCTATTTCCTGTATTCTTACTCATATTTATACTTATACCTATTATCTTGTAAGCAATTGACAAATCAAATAAAATAAATAAAAACAGACAGAGAGACTGGCAAATCTTGCTAGGCAACTTGGAATGTCAAGCCTGAATTTGGTTAGGTGGTAAATTGGGTGGTATCCTGAGTTATTCATATGAATTCAGTTGACACACTTGAGAGCTGAAAAGGGGGAGACCTGAGGTGAATGGAGTTCCAGCCAAAACAACATAGCTGGCTGATGAATCAGCTACATTCCAACAGCTAGCTAGCTAGAGGAGGGAGAAGCGAAGTCACCAAGCAACCAGTTAACATTCCTGTTGGACAATGTGACATATTGTTTTGAAAAATTAAAAAAATTCTATTTATAGTGATGTGGAAAGCCCAGGAACTTTCAGTAGTGGCTTTCCACTAGTTAGTGCCAAGATGGTGTATCTAAATAAATTTGTTCTTTGAGGAAAAGGAATGCCTCTGAGTTTGTTTTATGATGGATGCATTACTTGGAATTTGACATAGAAAGCTTATCAAACCATGGTCGAGTATCAACCTTGCATGACAGTTTAATCCTGATATCCTGAAATGCAAGTGACAATGACAAATCTTGCCTAATTCATATTTAACACCCCTTCCTGTATCCAGAGGTGGTATTCAGCAGATTCTGTCCAGTTCTGGAGAGAACCAGCAAATACCATCTCTGACTGGAGATTTTAAAGTATTCTTCCCCTGCCATGCCAACCAAGCCATGCCTACAGAACCGGTAGTAAAAAAAATTGAATCCCACACCTTCCTGTATCCCTCAGAATCTGCTCTAACCACTCTGGCTGATGACTGATAACTAAATGGTGTGGTTTCCTTCCATATTTGGCTAGGAAACCTATGAAAATAGGCATATCAAAGTTTTTAAGATACCTGTAAGCACCAACCTGAACATCCTGCTACCAAAAGAGTCCTGCACACATGGCATTCTCACCAACCCACTTTGCAATTATCAGCTCTCATCCAAAATGTGAAGTGATGGGTAACAAAAGGAAGGTCACTCTTGCTATAGAGACAATGCTTCAGCTATAATCCTTTTATTCTTTTGAACATTTTGATTCTTTTCCAGATTTATATATCTATAAGTAGAAAGGCCAAACTGGCACAATTGATTCCTATGGATAAGTCTGGAGAGGAATCAAAATGTTCAAGAGAATAAAAGGATTATACCTGAAGCATCTGTGGACTAATGGAACTTCTGCTCTCTTGATGCACTGTGGCTTCAGAAGAAGCCTGCCAGATCAAATTGGAGATCTTTCTAGTCCAGTGTTTATTTTCTCTTTTGTAAGCAGATTTTATAGACCAAAGTGTTTCAAAAAAACCTGAAAAAGATATGTACTCAAGGCTGGCCCACAATGCTTTTCTGATCAAGGCAAAGAATAAAACAGCATTTTCCTCTCATACCAAATATGGAACAAAAACAAAACTAACAAAAACAACTTTTCTTCCTCCTTGGTGATGAGAGAGTCCTCCTTATTGCAACATGACACATGGTGATAGCTTTGAATATATGTCACTCAAGACAAAACTGTCTCACCTTATCTAATATTGAGGTTGATCCTGTATTTACTACTAGTTGTAATGGGAGAAACAGACATACATGTCTGACGTGATAGCTGTCTTCTAATTCTTGAGGTACTGTCATGGTGAAGAGAGTGGCAATTTATTCTCCAATGCACCTGAGGTCAGGACAAGAAATAACAGGTGGAAGTTCGTTAAAGAGAGATCCAACTATTCTATTCTATTCTATTCTATTCTATTCTATTCTATTCTATTCTATTCTATTCTA
>BLBF01000002.1:18183129-18209112 GCA_015471245.1 Laticauda colubrina
TATTCTATTCTATTCTATTCTATTCTATTCTATTCTATTCTATTCTAGTCTAGTCTATTGCATAGAAGTTTCTACTCTGAGAAATATGTAATTCCCACCTAGGTGGAATATAAAGAATTATGGAGCTGCTCCTAGAGAGAATGTGGGTGGCCAGTAGCTTAAAACATGACATTTCCCCCACACACAATTAGGAGACCAATATAAATAAATGCAACATATTTTTCTCCCCTTGAAGTATGACTTTCTTGTTGATCTCCTCTTTGGGTCAACAATATATCTGACTACTCCCAGGTGCTCTTTTGTTGTTCAAAAACAAAGTAAGTAAGGCATAGACTCTGAATATTAGAAAGACAAGGATAATAATTTTATAACCCTGGGTGCTTTATTTGTTTGAATAGGGTAATAAAACCTTGGGGATCATTCCTCCAGTTAATATATATTCTTTTCCTTCAATTCTTTAATGAAGCCTAGAGCTAGTAACTGAAGTTTTTCTGAGTGCATAATTGCAAATGTGCTCCTAGCTGTCAGAATTCACAGGTATGGTTTTTCCCTCTCTCTCTTTGCTAGTCTCCTATGACCTTTTAAAAATGTGATGCATGTCTACAGGTCATAAATTTTATTCTGATTTTTCCCAATTTCTCTCTTTCCTCCACACGCATATTTTTAAAGTATTCACTAATTGAGCTGGAAGGAATGCAGGCATTGGGCCTGCCCCAGATAAAGTAGGCACTTTTAAGCCCCATCAGTTTGTATAAGGTAGAGAGATGTGATGGGAAATATAGCATATGCTTAATGCTTAGTGCTCCTGTGATGAGGTTAAAGCTTTGGACTTTGGTTGCGTTGCTTGCATCCTATATTGACTGCACAAAAAATAATATAACAACCCACTACACTTTGAACAATCCAGATGCAACGTTTGGAATGGATCAAATCTAACCATTAGAAAAAAAAAACTCCATTGGCTACTCTACTGTTTCAAAAAAGTGTGTAAGTCTTTCTCTTTGTATGCTTCAAACAAATACAAAGAATGTAGTATCATTGCATACATCTACCAAGATCAAATTTGCTTCTGAGTCTGATGCAGGTGCTGCAAAGCCCTACCTGCCATAGGGCATGGCTATTTGAGAGATTACCTGTCTCCAGTGGTGTCTATAGGGTTAGTTTCATAATTAGGATGCACTTGAACAGTGTCTTCTTTCAGGACTCAGAAAATGTACCTTCTCTATTGTTTCAGCTACCCTCTGGAATGAGACTTTGAAATCTGGGTAGCTCCCATCATGATGGTATTCTGGAGGTCCTTAAAACTCTGAGGTATTCCCCCAGGATCTGGGTATAGTATGTTGCAACTTCTCCTGGGTGTATGGTATTTGTTTTATGTGTTGACCAGATCTGCCACCTGTTTATTGGTTGTATAGATTGTTATTTATATTTAAACCTAAAACTTCATGTCTAGTGTTGTGACCTGGCCACGGTCAGTCTGCATTTGGGCAGCACCTAAGTTAAACAAATACTTTAAACAAATAAATAGAATACCATTGGTTAAAATGGAATATTCTTTTATTTAAGGGATATATCTGTAACTCATAACAGGTAAAAATGATGAACTGGAATAGAAGCAACAGCAGGTAACAGCCTTTTATACAGCTTCATTCTTTTTTTTCAACTTCTCTTTCAATTTTTAATTGTTCCCTCTAATTTTCTGTCCATTTACCTAACATTCCAGAACTTCGAATAACTATCGTACATCTGTTCTCTCTTGTGAAACATATAATTTGGTCATCTTTTCATGGAAAAGGAACACATCCACTCTCTTGCTATTATCAGTGTTGGAGAATTTCACGTGCTCCATATTTTAAGATGCATTGGTCTAAATTACATTGGCCAAATTAATATGCAGAAAAGAAAACTGTATACTTTGGATTCTACATTTTTCTGGGTTGAAATGTTGCCTATCAAAGATCTAGTCTATACTGTTAAGCCTGGGTTCCCCAACCAGGGTTAGGTAGACAAGCTAAACAGAATGTGCAGCGTTAGTCAGATAGGCACACAGATAAATGAGTGAGCTAAGCTTGTATGTTTATTAACATACAGTAAAAATAACAGATACGCTTGTGCTATCAAGAATATATTTTATTCCAGTATAAGTTTATAGCATAGTCAAAAACAGTCCAATATTCATTTACCATGTAGTCAGTCCATTCAGGGATATTCAGTTAGCAAAGTCCATGTAGAATATCCTATTGTCAGTTCACATAAATCAGTCCGTTGTTGTCTCTCCCGTTCGAGCAATGCAGTCTTGCTTCCAAGCAGTAATCAGGGATCATCAAAGCCAGAGAGAGAGAGAGCAAGCTGTAGCCTTGCTACTTTTATATGGTTTTCATAACCACACCCACAATTGCCATTTTACATTTAAAGCTGCATACACTAACTATGATTCATAGTTAGTATTTCACCTAAAACAGTTAGGGTGAACAATGTTATCCCTAACATATACAAGTGGAGAAAACCAAGCTAGGGAGTTTTCTGCAGTGAATTAAAATGAATAGAAATGAATTACTGACAAGATTGTCTTGTAAGATTGACTAAAAAGCATGAACTTTCCAAAAACTACAGAAATTAGTTACCTTGATCTTTGCTACCCAAAGAATTGGTGGGCAAGAAAGTATTTTTAATCAACCACAGCAGCATCAGAATGAAGAAAAAATTAATCAAATTCCATACAGAAAACTATTAAAATAACATTCACATAGGGTAGCAACTGAATCTGAAACCTAAAACTTCAAGGCTGCTGGTTGCCCTAATGCATTAATTTCTAAGGTCTGTACTCTTCAATATTTTCATTAATGCATTGGATGAAGAGATAGAGAAAATGCTTATTAAATTTGCAGATCACACAAAACCATGGAAAAGCTAATAATTTGAGAGACAGAAATAATATTCAAAATGATTCTGATGGGTTAGAAAAGTCAGTTGAAGAACAACACAGTGAAATGACTAGAAATATTAAGTTCTTCAGTTAAAATAGAGAGGAGACGAGAGAGGGGAAGGGAGGGGAGGGAGAAGAGATGATGGGCTCCATAAGAAGGATCTATGCAATTCACCATGGCCAACTAGCCATGGCCAATTCGCTGCAGGACAACTTGCTGCAGGACAAGAGTTACACTGATATCAAATAAATTGTGGAATATAATCATTAAAAAAAAGAATGCAAAAGGAGGGACAGAATGTAATGTAAATGGCAAAAACTAAAATAATTTTTATTTATTTTAAATAATGAAATAGAATTGTTAAATTGTCCCGCAGTGAGTTATCCTGGGATGAGTTGAGTTGGCTGCAGTAAGTTGGCTGTGGCAAGTTGTCCCATTTCCCCCATAAGAATATTTGTGGAAAAGATAAGGGTATTGTATCTGATCACAAAGTGAGTACAGGTAGTTCTCGAGTTATGACTACAATTGAGCTTGGAAATTATGATCATGAGTCATGACAATTGTAAAATGGATCACTATATGACCAGACCCAATTTTTAGGATCTTTATGTGACAGTGATTCATGAATTGTGATGACCCAGGGTGGGATACAAAACAAACATGGTCACAGAAAACAGGTGAAGCCCCTTTTATTCCTTCACTTTGCTTCCAAGCTCTGAATATTCTTGATGGAAGACAAAAAACTCCCACACAGTTACAAGAAGAAGGGAAAAAGCAAAACAAACCAGGCAAGATAAGGACTGGAGGATGTCCACAGATAACACACACTGGGAAAGATGCCAAACTCTGAGAGGAACCATAAACTAGAGATATTTCCATGCTTTGTTTCCAGTGTTTGCCTGTACGCATATATGTCCTCTTATCCAGTTGTCACACCTGCAGCCCATGAAGAGGATCAAAGCCCTCTCCTCCCAAGAAGACCACGTCTCTTCCTTATCCTCTCCTCTCTGCATGCCCTAGGATGGATAGGGGATGGGCCTGGGTCCTCCTCTGACTGCTCAGCCAGCCTCTGCCCTACCCCAGCCTCCTCCATAACCTCTGGAGCCAAACTCCAACTCCCTGTTGGCTGTTCCTCCTCTCCCTCAGAGTCAGTCTCCACCAGGGGCATGACATAAATAGTCACAGTTGGTAATCAATATTGTGGTCGTTAAGCAAACTCATTCTTTGTCATAGGCCAAGTTTTTCCCAAAATCAGACATAAGCACCACTTTCTCGCAAAAACATGAGTCATGGTCACCTAACTGCAGGGTGCTGCAGTTGTAAATGTGAGCCATTTCTCAAATGCCCGAAACCTAATCACATGATCATGGTGGGCTGACATCAGAGCTTAAAAACAGATAGTTTTTTGGGGTGGTGCTGTCATAACTTCAAATAATCACTAAGTGACTAGTCATAAGTCGAGGACTACTTGTATGAATTAGTGAAGCAGCCTGACTCCTCTAAAATTTAAATGCAGTTTTAGGTTGCATTTACCAAAGTATTTTTTTCCAAAATTTCAGGAAGTAATACTTGTAATATTCAATGTGTTCAGAACCTAATATTCAAATCTGACTCTGAATTGTGGTTTCTGGGCATTGCATCATCAGATAAGTTGGAACAGGTTCAATCATTGGCAGATAATTTCATCAAAATACTGCCATAGCATTTTTCATGGTTTATATCGAAAAAATTGAGAATATTTAGTTTTGAGAAGAAAAAGACTAAGGGAGGACATTGTTGTATTCTTGAAAGAAATGAAAAAATGCAACCAATTTTGCCAGAATTGGGGGCCCAGAATGATGGTCTAAAGTAACAGGAAAGCAAGTTCAGATTACAGATTAACAGCATTGGAAAGGACCTTGTTGGTCATCTAATCAAGGGGTCTCCAAACTTGGGAACTTTAAGACTTGTGGATTTAAACTCCCAGAATTCTGCAGCCAGCTTTACTGGCTGAGGAATTCTGGGTGTTGAAGTTCACAAGTCTTAAAGTTGCCAAGGTTGGAGACCCCTAATCTAATCCAACCCCCTGCCCAAGCAGGAGACCCTACATAATTTCTGACAAATGACAGTCCAATCGCTTCTTGAAAGTCTCCAGTGAAGAAGCTCCCACAACTTCTGAAGGCAACTTCTACTCCATTGGTTGATTGTTCTCACTGTCAGAAAATTTATCCTTATTTCTAGGTTGTTCAATTTTCATCCATTATTCCTTGTCTGGCTTTCAGGTGCTTTGGAAAATAGCTTGACCCCTTCTCCTCTGTGGCAGTCCCTCAAATATTGGGACACTGCTATCAGGTCTCCCCTTCTCCTTCTCTTCATTAGACTAGCCATGCCCAGTTTCTGTAACCGTTCTTCATATGTTTTAGTCACCAATCCCCTAATCATCCTGGTTGCTCTTCTCCGCACTTTTTCCAGCGCAATATTAAGAGTACCTGCCTTTAGTAAAAACATTTGAGCAGTAGAAACAATTACTAAGAAGGGATGAACTTGTCTTTATTACCAGACAGTATTTGTTTGGGAGGGTTTGATATAATCAATAGAAGAAAATATTTGTAGCTCGGTGTTGATATGTGGGATCCTTGGTGCTCTCTGAGCTTGGTTATTTTCTTGCAGAAGTTTCATTACCAAATTAAGTAACATTATCATAAATGCTAGCCTTTTCCTAACACTGATCAGGTTACCTAGTTTGATAATGAAACATCTGCAAGAAAACAACCAAGGGGAGGGAGGCACCCTACGGTGTGATATAATCTCCTGCTTGAATAGCCCCTTCTAACATTCTGGGTCTCTTAACCATCTATATTTGTCTTCTATGTTTTCTGAAATTCCGAAGTGTATTCTTGAATTCACCTTGTAAACCCTGTGACTATTGCATTATACATTGTTTACCATGTGTCTGCTGAGCAACAATTACATTTTAGAAAGTTACGTCACTCAACACATTTAACACATTGAAAGATCGATCTTTGGAGCAGAAACACTGAAGTATCAGCTGAACAATGACTAATTTAAGTTCCATTGATTTCAGTGTCTTTATTTCTAAATATGTTAAGAATAGATTCAGTCCATGTTTTGTGAATCCAAGTATGAAATAGAAGCTTATTTTATTTTTGATTGTCCAAAATAGGTGTTCCTTTTAAGTAGCATATCTCTGTCAAAGCACCATCCATGGCCTAAAATTAATTCAAGTTTTGGAAGTGATTATTCTCTGAATAAGATGTATCTTTGAATTAGATTTCTCATTGTTTCTTTTTCAATTTTAAATATTTATTTCTTTTGGAAACTGTTTTTGTTCTTTGCTCATTTGAGAAACTTTCCTCCCACTGAATTATATTTAGTTTTGGGGAGGATCTGAAGTCCATGGGTGATACAGTCTGTGGAATTTAATCTAAAATATGTAGGAGTGAAAAAAAAATTGCGCCCTTGGAAATGAAAGCAAGTTTTATACACCCAGCATTACTCTTGGTCTTATTTGATATATGGTAAAATACAGCAATTTAATTTAGCATCAGGCTTTATGAAGATTATCCATGCTAGCAAAACGTGTTTCAAAACAACAATACTAACAAGGTATCATAAATTATTTTGCACTTGACTGCTACACATAGCATTAGAGCCATTTTTCAATACTTAATTAAAATTAAATCTACAGCCACTTAAAATTCAATGCCTGTCAAAAGAATTAATAGGCAACAAAGACCAGATGTTGGAAATGTTTGGGTGTAGGCTTTGAGATTGCATCTGACTTGATTCAATCTGTTTTACAGGGACTAATTTGAAAGCCGACAATTAAAATGTTGTTACAAATTTGGGACGATGAAAATTTCAACTCATGATGCTGACTTACTTGAGTCTAAGGTCTGTGTTTTGTGTGTGTACATGTGATTTACTGCCAAATCTGTTATCCATAAAAACAAAAATTCATGATAGCCTCTTTTTTTCACCAGATGAAAAAGGAGATAGTATTCACAAAGCAGATTAAGCTCAAAAGTTTAGTTAAGTAGTATGCCGGTGTTGATGTTTTACTCCTGGCTAAGAACTATGAGAACTGTTGATCAAGCTTTGAGCCTTACTCTGTCATTTGAACTCAAAATAGCCTCCATGGAGGTTTCTGAACAGGAAAGCTGTAATATGCAACAAACCTTAGATATGCTGAGTTTCAGACATCTCATGTGGCAGTCATTCCGGGATTAATATACCGCTTTACAGTGTTTTACAGCAGTGATGGGGTTCAAATGTTCTTACTACTGGTTCTGTGGGCGTGGCTTGGTGGGTGTGTCAGGGGAAGGATACTGTAAAATCTCCAGTCGGAGGTGGTATTTGCCGGTTCTCCAAACTACTCAAAATTTCCGCTACCAGTTCTCCAGAACTGATCAGAACCTGCTGAATACCACCTCTGCTTTAATGTCCTCTCTAAATGGTTTACAGGGTCAGCCTATTGCCCCCAACAATTTGGTCTTCATTTTACCTACCTTGGAAGGATGGAAGGCTGGGTCAACCTGGAGCCTGTTGAGATTCAAACTGCCAAATTGCAGGCAGCAAATCAGCAGAAGTAGCCTGCAGTACTACATTCTAACTACTGTGCCATTGTGGCTCAATGAAACAGAGATGAAGTCATAAATTTTGGTTGAAAAGAGCATAACAGCACCATCTGATTCTATTATTTATTTATTATTTTAACTGACTTTATTAGACAATCTTATGCAGGGAAGATGCCCACTGAATTTCTGTTGCTAACCAAGGTGGTTCTCAAGTGCATCATACCCAATTTTATGATCCTTTCTTGCCAGGGTTAAGCGGATCCTTGCAATTGTTAAATAAATCACACAGTTATTAAGGAAATCCAGCTTTCCCTATTGACTGTGCTTGTTGGAAGCTAGCTGGGAAGCTTCTAAAGAGTGATCACATGACTCAGGACACTACAAGTGTCATAAATACATGTCAGTTGCCAAGAGTCCAGAATCTGATCACATGACTATAGGGATGCTGTGATACTCATAAGTGTGACGGACATTCATACGTTGCTTTTTTTGGTGACGTTATAACTTTGAAAAGTACTAAACAAATGGCTGTAAGATGAGAACCACCTGTAATCTATTTCATTAGGTGTAATCATTATGAGGAGTGGAGTGGTGCGGTTGCCTATAGGTGAAGCTCTTGCCTCACAATCAAGAGGCTATGAGTTCAATCCTAGATAGAGGCAAATATTTCTCTCTCTGGGCACACTGAGAATATATCTGCTGAACAAAACTCTGCATTGGTGACAGGAAGGGCATCCGGCCATTTAAACACTCTACTAGCTCCATTCAGTAGCTCAGACTCCACCCTGCAAGGGATTATGGGGTCATTAAATGAAGGTGATGATCATCATGATGATGAGCGTATTGGGGTTGGCTTTTACCGATCATCTGGTTATATCAATTGTCTGCAGATGAACTGTCCTATGATGACCTGGAGTGTCCCACAAATGTAACAAAAACCAAAATGTAAGTAAATGTTCTTTAACGCCTTCAACTTGGCTTCACTGTTCAATTGTTCA
The DNA here is from genome assembly GCA_015471245.1 of Laticauda colubrina. Classification (NCBI taxonomy): domain Eukaryota; kingdom Metazoa; phylum Chordata; class Lepidosauria; order Squamata; family Elapidae; genus Laticauda; species Laticauda colubrina. The sequence goes on from BLBF01000002.1 coordinate 18,191,632, forward strand.
CAGTTGGAGATTAAACTCTTTCCAAAATAATATTCCAAATGAAAGAAATACAGTCCTGCTCAAAGAGCAGATAACGAAGCAATAAAAAACTGAAAACAAACCGCACTGAAGAAACTTCCACAACAGATCAGGATAAATAATCACAAACTTCAAGAAGATAACCAGGTATAGTTCATTGGAAGAACGCCATCCAGGATAAACCTCATCCAGGAATAAAATACTCTTTGTTCCCAGCGTTTGCTAGCACGCAGGTCCAAACTCTTATGCAATTCTCACACCTGCAGCCCTCTCCTACCAAGTAGACCACATCTCTCACTTATACCACTTAGAGCAGTGGTATCAGAGGTGGAACTTCCCCCACACCGTTGGAGCCATAGATGGGAAGCACGTGGCCTGCAAATCTCCAGACAATTCAGGGTCCACTTATTACAACTACAAGGGCTTCTTCAGCATCATCCTCTTTGCCGTGGTCGATGCTGATTACAAGTTAATCTACATCTATACTTCAGGCAACGGGACAGTTTCAGATGGCCAGGTATACAACACCAGTGACCTCAAGGATGGGCAGGAACGCAACCTCATCATGGGTTTTCCAGATCCAGACCCCCTACCCAATGACACACAAGATGTGCCATACTTCATCATGAGTGATGATGCCTTCTCCCCCAGAACCTACCTCATGAAGCCATACACTTCCAGACTCCTCACCCGTGAAGAGAGGATCTTCAACTACAGGCTGTCCAGGGCAAGGCGGGTGGTGGAGAACGTCTTTGGTATCCTGGCCAACAGGTTCCAGGTACTTCTCACCACCATGCAGCACCATGCAGAGACTGTGAGGAGCATCATGGAAGCTTGTTGCATCCTGCACAATCTCATGCGCACCCACTACCCAGTGTTGCAGAACAGGCTTGTGGACTGTCAACAAGGGAATGGGGACATGGAGCCTGGTGAATGGAGGCAAGGACGAAACCTGATAGACACTGTGGATGTACAAGGCCCCAACAGAGCTTCACGTGAAGGGAAGAAGCAGTGCAACCTACTGAGACACTGGTGCAACTCCCCAGCTGGAGCAGTGGAGTGGCAAGACAGGATAATCAATGGTTAATGGATGCTTCCTTGAGCCTGTCTCATAACACTGATGAGACTGTGCCATGTATGTTGAGTGGCTCTACAAGGAATAGGGCATTAATAAAGAACTTTGTTTATTTTGAAATATGTTGATCAATGAATAAATTGTTATTGATAAAAAAAGGGCCATATGTGTGGCAGCTGGGAAGGTGGACCATACAGTCCCACTATTCTTGCACTGGAGGTTTATCTATCCCACAGCTATCCTTACTTATCCCACAACTATCCTTACCCATTCCACAAGCATGCAAAGGATTAACCATTTTTTCAAAGTTTTCACCAACACTTTATTAAGTAAAAAAAATGAACCAAGTGTCTTAAGCAAAGATAACCTTTATTAATAACTGTCTTGAGTAAACTGTATGACTTTATTAAAAAAGTAAAATGAACCAAGTAAAGTGTCTTAAGCAAAGATAAAGTGAACAGGTAACAACTCAGTCTCTGGCGCTATTCTCAGTCACTCTGAGGCATGTCCATGCTCTCAGCTGTTAAGTGGGCAGGGACTGTGGAGGTGGCTATGGCTGGACTGCTGGTCTGAGGTGCCATTGGGGTGCTTGGCCCTGAGAGTACAACAGGGGATGGTGTGTTCAGGAAGCTCTCAGAGAGCTGACTCAGTCCCATGAAGTTGAGAGGCCCTTCATCAAGTACCTGGGATGTCAGGCACAAGACTGATGACAGATTGTCTGTTGACGGGCTTGTCTGTAGGATGGAGGAAGGAGGAGTGTAGTGGGGCTGTCTGGTCTGCAGCTGGGCGAGGTGTGGTGTCTGTGGCGTGCGATGAACCTGGGCCTGGACTGGGAAGGGCTGTTTCTGCTGTGAGAGGTCCTGGTAGTCGTAGCCTTGGTAGGTGAGGGGCTGTTGAAAGCCGTGGAAGGGCTGTGACATCGCCTGAGGTGGAGGAGCAGTCCTGGAGTGGGTCGGAGCAGCTTCAGCTGGGCCTTGAGGGTTGTGCAAAAGTGCTGTGATCTTTTGCTTCATCACCTGGTATTGGGCCTCGGGCAGGGCCATGAGGGTCTGGCTCACGTAGGTGATGAAGGGCTTCCAGTCCGAGGATGGTATGCCGCTGTGGACCAGCTGAGAGAGCAGTTCTGTGCTGGTCCTCATTGTGTCCCTGATCTCCAACAGGACAGTGTGGCTCTGGCCTCCAGTCTGCCTCTCTGCCTGCATCCTGTGGAGCTGGGGGTGTGGGTGGGGGTGTGTTGGTCTCTGGTGGCTGCCGCTTCTTGCTCCATTTGTGACAGGGGATCCTCCAAGTCCTCCGGCATGGGGAGTGCAGCTGTTGAGGGGGTCTCTGCCATGGGGCCCTCCAAAGACACCTGCCTGGACAGGGCAGCTGTCTCCTGGCTGGAAGAGGACTGGCTATCTGTGGGATGTCTGAGGGAGAGGGGTGTCAGAGCGGCTGCTCCTCAGTGGCGGATCTCACCCTCCAGGAAGCTGCACTTGGCCATGACGTACATCTCCCGGTCAGTGAGCTTGACAGCGGCCTGCCCAGATTTCTTCAGGTGTAGCTTGCTGTACCAGGTGTGCATGTGCTTCCACCATCCCAGGAGGACATCCGCAGTGTAGCCCAGGCTCTCTGCCTTGTCTCTCCAAGCTGCCTGCTTCTTCTTGGTGTCACGATACAGTCTGTGGCCCTTTCTCCAGAGGTACTCGTTCTCCCTCAGCCATTCCAGCACCTCCTCCTCATGCTCCTCGGAAACGGTGTACTGTTTCCTCTCTCCCTTCTCCTTCCCTTGCCTCTTCCTCCCTCTGGCAGGGCCTTCAGCAGCAGGGCCTTCAGGGGCTTCACCAGCAGGGCTTTGAGGGCCTTGGGGCTGGTCCACCACAGCAGCAGCAGCAGTAGCAGCACCAGCAGTACCAGCAGCAGGAGAAGCACCACCACCACCACCATCATCATCATCAGCAGCAGCAGCAGCAGTACCAGCAGCAGCAGCAGCAGGAGAAGCACCACCAGCAGCAGCAGCACCACCAGCAGCTTCAGAGTCAGTGCCAGGGGGTGGGATGGTAGTTCTGTCCTTTTTGCCAGGGCTGGCAGGAGTAGGCACAGGCTTCCTCTTCTTCCCTGACTGACGAACCATGGTGTTATTCTTAGATGTATGTGGCAGCAAGTCTTTCCTCTGAATGCTGACTGCGTGCAAGCCGCATCCTTTTATATCCACGGAGCTGACGCAATTCATACTCCCCGCATGCGCAGTGAATGCTTTGCATCCGATATACATCCGCTATGCATCCGCTTTGCTTCCTATAGGCGTCTGTGATGCATCCGCATCATCTGCTTCTTCCGCTATGCGTCCGCTTCGCAATTCTCCCCCAGAAGCCCTTCGGATGTGTCATCTGCTTCCATCTGCTTCCATCCGCAAGGCTTCCTGTAAACATCCGCTTAACATCCCCGCTACATACTATCCCCGCCCGTTCCTTTCCGATCTTTTCCGTTCTGTTTATGCAAATTTGGGCCATTTTTTGGAGCGGATGACAACGGATGGAGCCACCCCCGAAATTTTGCTCATCCACTGTGTCCTTTTTGCATACATTTTGCATCTGTCGGCCAGTGGGACCTAGCCTTAACGTGTTCAAAATAAGATAATTTGAGCTTGTCATTTGCGTCTTGTGTGAGAGCTCTGGATAAAGTCACATGCTGAACTAAGATGTTTATTTATTTAATTATTCTATGTCTATTGCCACCCATCTGAGTCAATGATTCTGGATAGCTTACCATTCAAAAAAAAAATAAATCTGCAATTAAAATAAGAGAAGCAGGAAATGAGTATGTCTGGTTAAATGGGGTGACATGATAGCAGTGCCTAAGGGGTTGCCACAAAGAAGAGGGGGTTGACCAGAAGCAGGATTCAAATTTTTCTACTACTGGTTCTGTGGGTGTGGCTTGGTGCGTTTGGCAGGGGAAAGCATACTGTCAAATCTCCATTCCTCCCCACTCCTGAGGGAAGGTTACTGCAAAATCCCTATTCCCTCCCCACCCCACTAACCTGCTTTCCAGATCCTTTCTCCTGTGTAGGGCAACAAAAGAAGACCCAGCCAATCAACTGAGACTCAGGAGGCAGAGAATAGATGGGGGCAGGGCCAGTATTTGCCGGTTCTCCGAACTACCCAAACTTTCTGCTACCGGTTCTCCAGAACTGGTCAGAACCTGCTGAATACCACCTATGGGGTTAACCTATTCTCTTGAAGGCAAGACTAGAAGCTATGAATAGAAACTAATCACGGAGAGAAGGCAATCTAGAACTAAGGAGAAATTTCCTGACAGAACAATTACTCAGTGGAATGACTTACTTTCACAAGTTGTGGGTACTCCAACACTGGAGGATTTTAAGAAGAGTTTGCACAGCCATTTGTTTGAAATGGCAGAGGGTTTCCTGCCTGAGAATGGGGATGGACTAGAAAACCTGCAAGATGCTTACCAACTCTGTTATTCTGCTATTTTAAAAATATTCAAAATAAATATACATATGTATCACATAAGAGTTTTAAAATAATCATTGGTAGAACAACCTCCCCTCACTTCCTTCTCCCCCTCAAAAAAAAAGGATATTTGTAGTCATAGAGCCAGTTTGGTACAATGTTTAAAGCACCAGGCTAGAGAGACACTTGCTGCCTTAACCATAAAAGCCATCTGGGTGACTTTGGGCCAGTCATTCTCCTTCAGCCCAGCTCACCTCACAGGGTTGTTGTTGTTGTTGGGAAATAGGAGGAGGAAAGTGTTTTGGATATGTTTGCCACCTTGAGTTATTTTTAAAAATAATTAAGAATAGTGTATAAATAAATAAATAAAATAGGTAAAATGACTATGATAATAGAATGACTCATTCTGAACATAAATCTAAGGTGTTTTCTCACAAAGTTAGCCTAATCTAGAGAATCAGGAGAAGAGAAACAAGCTCCCTGATCAATTCTAGTTCAGCAATTCCCTAGTACTAGAGCCTTTTTTGGACAAATGTTGCACTGACATATGCAAATTTGCAGCCAGCAGCTGAACATCTGGGTGGATTGAAATGTTTCCCCCCATTCTTCTCTTGAGGTTGATTTTTGGATGCCAGATTTCGATCCATTTGTTCTGTACCACAGAGACTGACCTATTTGTCCTATTCAGACAACAGATGGCATTGATGCCGTGGAAAGATGTTCAGGGAAATTAGGGTCTGACAGTATGGCTGTTGTTATTAGGTGCTGTAATAATGTTGCCTGAGAGGATGTGGTGAGAGAATTCACATCTGGGCTCATTCGGATACATTTGCCTGGCTGTTTTCACAGGCCATTCCACATGTATGCAAAAACTAACATGGAGCAAAATGAGACTTTCCCTTTTTTAGCAAAAGTTTCCAGGCGAAGGAAATCTTTAATCTGAGGCAAGGATGCCCAATTTTGGCAACTTTAAGACCTGTGGACTTCAACTTCCAAAATTTCCCAGGAAGCCATGCTAGCTGAGGAATTCTGGGATTTGAAGTCCACAAGTATTACAGTTGCTGAGGTTGGACTCCCCTGATTTAAGGGATAACTGAATCACTTGAAAATCCATTATATTTCTTTGGTTCTTCTCTAAATCTGAAAGAATGGCCCCGATTGGATTTGAAGTTAGAGCTCAAGAATATGGAATTTATCAAAAGAAAAACCCAGCTTTCCTTGCCCTTCTGACCTTTTCTATTAAGGCTAAGAGATGCTCTTTCTCTTAAGGGCACTATTGAATTGTGGGAAATATCAAAGTGGTGACATTCCATGATAAGAGATAAGACAGTTAGGACAAGCAATGCAAACTTTTAGAATTTTTCTGCAAGTCCCTCTACTACAATTGTGTCTATCAATGGGTCCAGAAAACTCAAGTGACCATCAATACTAACCCTTGTTGAATGATGAGGAACGATGGGAGTTTCAGTCCAACAATATCCAAATGATCACATATTTCCTATCCCTAAAGCTAGAATAGGTTTATTACCGGTCAGAAAAGCTTTCACTTTGGTTCTTAAGACCAAGCTTTAGTTTAACTTAAAGGGTTAAGATTTCTGGATATTTTTCTTATATGTATTCATTTCCTGTATTCATAACTATGTTTATACTTATACCTGTTATCTTATAATCGCTTGACTAAATAATAAATAAATAAACAAACAAACAAATAAATAAATAAATTTTAGCAAACATAGTGGGAGGGGATTAGATATTTTTCCTCCCATCCAGGACTTGGATTAAAACCTTCTTGTATCAAGGGGAAAGTCACTATATCAGTATCAGTGTTTTTATTGAAAATTTAAGAAAAGGGCTACATGGTTAAACTTTTCCTCTTTGACTCTTAAGACCCCAAATTGCTTACACTCCCTGGAGTATAGGAGTGTATGAAACAGAGCCAGCCTGTGTTAGATTTGCATATGTTCATTCCTCAGGCTGACCCATCATGTTTTTGCAATTTCACAAAAAGTATGCATTTCTGAATAACGTCTGTCTCAGCAGAGCTATTTGTAAATGCTATTCCTTTGAAACAATCAAAATGCATGTAACTGGATTTTTTTCTTGAAGCATACAATCATGTAGCAAAACACAAAGGGGTGTGGAGAGAAGAGAAAAACCTGTGGGAGAATTGCCTTTCAATCTTTTTATTGAGATTCGGATATACAGATTAGTTCAGTTTGCATCAAAGTGCAGAAATAATGAAATTCTCCAGCATTCCAGCAAACTTGTGGCTGCTAAAAAGAATTTCAAAGGTGGTGGTGGGGAATTGTATATGCACGCACAGCATATGTGTATACATTTATATACACAGTAAAATGGTGCATGTGTGGGTGTGCATGTACTAATGACCACCAGATCTAATTTGGTCTCCTCTATAAAAGACTACCTCATTATCGGGATACTTTAACAATAGCTTTTGTTCATAACCTTGTATTTGTTTTGTTGTTTCAAGGATACTGGTTTTTTTTTTTTAGTTACTCATCCCTCCATTATTTTTCAGCCTCCTTGGCTGCTGAGTTACCTTATCTGAAAAGTCCCCAGAGAGAAATTTATTTATAGTTTCTTCTTTTTGGAATTGAACTGAAATTGTGGGAAAGCAGGGAGGCTAGTGAAAGATTGGATATTCACATACAGGTTCCTTGAAGGGATGAGAACCTGAAGACAGAATAAGAAGCAATGAATAGAAATCAAGGAGAGAACCAACCTAGAAATAAGGAGATATTTCCTATGGGTCAGAACAATTAATCAGTGAAATGGTTTACCTCCAGAAGTTGTGGATGCTTCAACACTAGAGATTTTCAAGAAAAGATTGGACAACAATAGTCCAAGATGATATAAGTTCTGCTGTCTTAGATAGGGGGTTGGACTAGAAGTCTTCAAGAGAACTCTTCCAGCCCTTTGATTCTATAATTTTAACTGTCTACAAATCATGGGAATTTCTTTTCTTTTTTTTTCTTTTCTTTTCTTTTTTTCTTTTCTTTTCTTTTCTTTTCTTTTCTTTTCTTTTCTTTTCTTTTCTTTTCTTTTCTTTTCTTTTCTTTTCTTTTCTTTTCTTTTCTTTTCTTTTCTTTTCTTTTCTTTTCTTTTCTTTTCTTTTCTTTTCTTTTCTTTTCTTTTCTTTTCTTTTCTTTTCTTTTCTTTTCTTTTCTTTTCTTTTCTTTTCTTTTCTTTTCTTTTCTTTTCTTTTCTTTCTTTCTTTCTTTCTTTCTTTCTTTCTTTCATTTTCAAGAAAAGACTGGATGGCCATTTTTCTGTAATGGTATAGTCTCCTGCTAGGAAGGGGATTAGATCAGAAGATCTACAAGGTCCCTTCCAATTCTGCTATTTTATTATTGTTATTCTATAATAATGTAAGAATATCATGCTTCACCCATGCAAATCTCTCTCTCTCGCTTTCTGAAAAAATATTGCTTGTCATCAAGCTGAATGAGCATAGATGACTTATGGGGAACAAAACCAAAACTAATTCTTATACAATGATATTCTTGTCATGGTTTACATATGATGGCATATTGCAATCTTTTTAGGCATTGCTATGATTATTATTAGAATTTTTCCACCGCAGGTCAATTTTTCACTTCTTATGTTCTGTAATTCTTATTTTCTACAGTTCACCTGGAATGTTGAAACCACCAGAGGAAAATCAGGTTCAGGGTTGGCTTCTGATCCTTAACTACTTCTTGTGCACCTGGTCCTCTGTTCAGTAACACCCTCACTCTTTAAGTTAGTACCCACTTCTCTTCTAGAAAATTGAAATATCCTAAGAAATATTTAAAAAGGCAGAATATTTCCCCTAAAAAGAGTAGAAACTCAGAAACAGAAACTCACCTCAGAAGCAGAAGCTTATCCCCACCTTTGTTAATGGGTGGGCTATTAAGGCCTGGGCCAGAATACTTTACATAACAAAGATCTCCAGGTAAAGCTACAGCAATTCCCAAAAGCCCTTTTCAGTGCATCATCATCCAGCAAGGCTCAACCAAGCCTGGAACTCAGGACAGCCTACAGCCTGCACCCCTGCATGGCCTCATGGGAGTCTGACAATCAGAATACAAGCTCCAATTCAAATCCCAACAAAGGTTATAAAACCCAGGCACTCTCAGCACCACAGCCTTTTTTTCTTGATCTCTTCCTTCAACTTGAAGCATGTGATCATCCTTCCTTTTCACTCTGGAGCTCCAGGCCATGTGGTTCTGTCCACCATTAAACCTTCCAAACAGCCTCCATGTTTCCAGTGTCTTTTTCCCCATTTGGAACTGAACCCAGAAGGATATTTCTTCCAACAGCATCTTCCTCCATTTACCTTCTGCAAATGGATTGATTTATTTAGCACTTTCTGCTCATAAACTCATGGAAGCGCAAAAGAATTCAGTATCAGAATATATACAGTTCCAGATGTTCACAGTTCTCCCTCCCTTTCTTCAGCAGACATTTTAGGTGATTGAAAAGGGAAGGGAAGGAAGTTTTTCCAGGGAGGGAAGTCTCATTACAATCATTTTCTGCTCTACCACATACTACCTGTATACCTGGAAGCCATAGATTAATACAACCCCCCCCCCCAAAGTTGTTGTTGGAGTATGAACTAGTACACTTGCTGTGTTCATAGAACTGAGATTGCATTCAAGATTTTTATTGAACACTTGAGGAACCATGGTAGTTCAGTGGTTAGTGTTAGGAATGTAAGTCACCTAACAGGTATTTGGGTTGGAAAATATGTAAACCAGGATAGACATTTTAATACTGTCTCTTTAAGGGAATGTCAAAAAACTGTAATTGGGTGAGGTTTCTCAAACAGCCATAAGATGGAGCCAGAAACCTGGGTTGTCTCAGAAGAGAGTGTGTCTCAGTGAGTCTCTGTTTCCTTCTGTTGGAGAGTATTGCCGTTCCTCCATTTTTCCTAATTGACTGATATTCTTGGATTTGATATGAGTCTGATACTGAACTGTTTTTGATACTGGACTTTGTACTGGATTATCCCTGGACGAAAAACTTACTGATCTATTGAACTTTGTTTAAACATTTCTGGAAGTAAAAACCTACATTTATTGTACAGTGTATCTGTGTGCTGTGTGTGTATTATTCAAACACTTCTCTCACAACATCTCCCTCTATGCGCTCATTCTCCTAATGGGGAATTACCTCAACAGTTAGAGTGCAATATTGCAGGTTAACTCTGCTCACTTCCAGGAGTTTGATCCTGACTGGCTCAAATTTGACTCAGTCTTCAATCCTTTCAAGGTTGGTAAAATGAGGATCCAGATTGTTGTAGGCAATATGCTGACTCTGACTCTGACTCTGTAAACCACTTAGGGAGGGTTGTAAAACCCAATGAAGTAGTATATACGTCTCAGTACGAAGTTGTATTGCTATTTTCTGCAGGATTTTGTGTACGTGTGGTTCTGACTTAAGACTGATAGAAAATCACACAGTAGCACTTCTATGATTACTGTATGTTATTTTCTCATTCCTCCACACACATCTGCCACATGGGGATAATATTATAGACTTTCCTTTTATAGATCCTTTGTCATGTGAAGGATATGATGTGCTGTGAACATTAAGCGCCCAAACAAAATGTGCTAAAAGGCTTCCAGAATTGGCTATTCTCACAATGTTTTTTTAAATTCCTAAAAGTAACTGGGTTGTGGACATATATGGGAGGTATTTGATTAGGACTGTGGTGCGGGAGAAAAGGAATTTGATTTTTCTCCATTCCATATTTACAGGCAGACTCAGGCACACATATACATACATTAGCATATACCTATAGAGATATTCACTTGCTAGCAACATCCAAAACAAAGATTTTAAAGACATGGTTTGTTGAACGGGCCATAATTGGTCTTGTTTGCTAATATGTTTGCAACTTATTAAGTCAAAAAACCAACCAGCCAAGTTATTGCTTGATGTGAACTGAGTCACAGTGTTAGGAATTGCTGTTGACAGTAGGAGAAAAAAAATAGCTCATTTAACCATTCCTATCAACAAGTATGGTTATTTTAACATATATTTTGCAAAAAGAGAGAGAAAGAGAGGGAAAGGGAGGAAGCAAGCGAGGGAGGAAGCACGAGAGGGAGAGGGAGAGAGGGGAGGAGAGGAAAGAGAAGGAGAGGGAGAAGTAGAGCAGGGAGAAAGAGTGGAAGAGAGAGGGAAAAGAGAGGGAAAGAGTGGGAAAGGGAGAGAGGGAGAGGGAGAGAAAGAAACATGGTTTACTGTACAACAGGTGACCTTGGATAAGGAATCTTCATTTGGGAGTTGCAGAATGACAATTCATCTTCATCCAAAGACAAAGGCTTCTGTATAAAAAATGTTAGGTCTAAAATAGAGGATATTGATCAAAACGGGGGTGTCAGGAGAATAAATAGAGTTGGCATGGGCCTAGGCAACCAGTGGACTCCAGTGCTCTTTCTACAGCTCCAAATGCAAAACTGGAATGGGCAAGGCCAATATTTTTGGAACTCTTCTGGTGCTTGGGACAGGCTTGAAACGTTTGTAGAAATTTAAGGCACATATTTCATTCCTTTAACCCTCAACATCTCTCCAAGAATTAGGATCACTTTTTTATTTGGGGAAAGGCAGTGTTTTAGGGCCAAAATGAGGACATTAACATGCTGTGAAGATTATGGCACCCTTTTTACTTCTTAACATCTCAAAAGGCCTTTAAATCTTCCTCAAAAGTGAGGTCTTAATACCTGAGAGTCTTTGGAAGGGGGAAAAGATCCTTAAAATATCTATATAAACAAGTGATATCTCTTAGCCATCAAAAAGCTATATGTTTTGATTAAGAAAAGGAACATCACAAGTTATAATTACTTTGTTCCATAGTTGTTCTTCCTTGCTGATCGCATGGGAAAGGAGAATGGACTCACATCATATCACTCTTATATCTCCCAACTTTTGGCTGGCGATCAAAACTGAATGATGGCTTCAACTGTTTGGAGTACTATTACTGCCTCATTTTAGGTAAAGGTGAAGGTTCCCCTCACACATATGTGCTAGTCGTTTCTGGCTCTAGGGAGCAGTGCTCATCTCCGCTACAAAATTGAAGAGCCAGCGTGGTCCAAAGATGTCTTCGTGGTCGTGTGGTTGGCATGACTAAACACCGAAGGCGCATGGAACATTGTTACCTTTCACCAAAAGGTCTCTATTTTTCTACGTGCATTTTTACATGCTTTCAAAACTGCTAGGTTGGCAGAAGCTGGGACAAGTAATGGTGCTCACTGCATTACGTGGCACTAGGGATTTGAACCGCCAAACTGCCAACCTTTCTGATTGACAAGATCAGCATCTTAGCCACTGAGCCACTGCATCCCTCAACTAAATAATGGCTATTCAGTTGCAAATTTAAATGGAATATTACAAATGGGTCTTTCTTTAAAACTTGAAAGTACAGAAAAATATAACAAAGAAACTAGAAGAGGATGGTGGAAAGAGAGAGTAACTAACTAAAAAGTTATTTTCAAAGTGAAGCAAATGTTAAAATGTTTGCACTTGAGTCAAGCCCTTTGTAGGACCAATAATTCATATAGAGGAAACTTTAGCTTTCTCTGAAGGATGCCTGAACAAACAAAGATTTAAGGAAGGATAGGATGACAGAGACAAGCTTGCTTTTGAGACTCTGCTATATTAAAACTCTCAATATGAGCCTTGGCTATATTAAGCAGCAAAGTCTGCAAATGAAAATTAAGAATGTGCAGAATGTTCCTCCTGTTCATGGACCAAGATAAAGCAAGTTTCATGCTTATGAGTTTGAACACAAATAGAAACCCTAGAATCTCCTTGATCAATGCAGCAAAGACACAGACCAAACAGATGAACTATAGGTAGGGGAAAGGAAAGCAAGAAAGTCACACCTGACTGCATCATCAAACAGGGAACTGCTTTTGGTCTTAACTGATATCTAATAGGCCAGGGGTCTTCAAACTTGGCAAATTTAAGACTTGTGGACTTCAACTCCCAGAATTCCTGAGCTAACATGACTGGAGGAGGAATTCTGGGAGTTGAAGTCCACAAGTCTTAAAGCTGTCAAGTTTGAAGACCCTTGTAATAGACAGCTTTTTCTCTAGGAATGTATGGCAACTCAAATCACACCAAGAAAAAGCAAAGAGGTGATTCAAAATTTAGAAATCCATGTGAGCATAGACTAGGAATTGGGATACAGCAAAGAATGGCATTAGGGAAAGGACAGAAAGTCAATACTGGAACCTATGGAAGCTCCATTGATGAAACCAATCCATTTGTGCAAAATCCCAAATGAGAAAATTTAATTTAAATTGGATGCATTTACAGAGTCCAGATCATGGATCTACTAAGTGCATTTGAAGGAAAATGCCTGGGCACAAGTCAAAAACAAACAAACAAACAAACAAAAAACAGTGACAAATTGGAACACATTCAGAGGAGGCCTACCAAGATGGTGAGGTATCTGGAAATCTATTCCCACAAGGAATGGCTAACAGACCTGGATATGTTTAACTTACAGAAGAGACTACTGAAGAGAAATATAATAGCATAAATTCATATACTGTATATGAAGGTCTATCAGACAGAAGAAAGGGTAGTCTTATAGTATCCTATATTGCCTTAGAGGGAAGGATGATGATCTTTGTGTTAAAATATAAGGAAGGAGATTCAAGCTGCATCTCAGAAAGGACTTTCAGATTGTATGAGCTATCAGAGAGTGGAACATGCTACCACAAAAAGTAAGGAGTTTTCTTTTGTTGAAGATCTTCAAATAGAAGCTGGATGGTCATCTGTCAGAGTTGATTTAGTGGATTTCTCAATGAGCAGGGGTTCACTGAGTACCTTCAATACTTTTGACTTCAGCAAACAGTTATATTTTTTAAAAAAAGAGAGAAGAGAGGAAAGATTCTACAAGGGAGATAGGAAAACAAAATCATGTAGGCCAAAGGTGGCATTCAGCAGGTTCTGGAGAACCAGTAGCAGAAATTTATAGTAGTTCAGAGAACCGGCAAATACCACCTCTGGCTGGTCCTTCCCCCATCTATTCTCTGCCTCCCGAGTCCCAGCTGATCAGTTGGGTCTACTTTTGTTGCCCTGCACAGGAGAACAGAGCTGGAAAGCAGGTTAGTGGGGTGGGGAGGGGAGGGAACGGGGAGTTTGCAGTAACCTTCCCCCAGGAGTGAGGTGGGAATGAAAATTTTGCAGTATCCTTCCCCTGCCACATCCACCAAGCCACTCCCACAGAACCGGTAGTACAAATTTTTGAATCCCACCACTGATGTAGACCACTACAGTTCTGTCCTAGATTCAGTCCTCTTTTATCTGATTATTGCCTTATTAGTGGCTCTTCCTCCAGTCCCTCAAGGCTTTTTTCTGCGAGAAAACAGGAGAGAAGAAAGGACACACTAACTTCAATTTAGGAAATAAAATAAAAGTAAGTATATACAGCTTGGACATTGCAAAGTCATATGTGGGAAAGTTGGAAAAGAAAAGGTATTGCGAGTCTTGCTTGAGTGATGCTACGCTTGCTTGATCTGATCTGGAGGCAGCTTGTTTCAGGAAAACTATATAAATCTGAATTGAATGATTCATCTGCTAACCTCTAAATCCTTTTCCTCAAGCATCCAATGCTTGGATTCTTCCTGATTTTGTGTGTGTTTGTGTATGTGACTGAAGAAAACTCTTTCTAGATGGAGACATCAATCTTCATCAACTTTACCCGCCCTATATGCCTTCCAAATATGTGGACTTCATTTCCCACAACTCTCCTGCCAGCATGGCCACCACTGAGATTTCTGACAGTCTATCTAGCTGGAGGGTGCTCTAACTGGAAATTTCTGTTTTTTTCACCATGTTTATTTTTTGATGGCAAAATGAACAAAATGGGAGCAGGAGCACTAATGGCCGAATCTGCTCCCAACTCCTACCCCTTGGAATCTGCTGAATGCTCATTTATCTTCCTCCATTTTTTTCTCCTTGGATCACAATATGTGCCAAAATGCTGCTTTTGAAAAGAAGGACATCTCAGGAAAGCCGAAGAAGTTGTTGGTCATGGTGGGAAGAATTCTAAGTTTGTGGAGTTGGCAATATATAGGATTCTTACCCAATGAGATCATTTATTTGTAGATCTTTTTTTTTTCCTACAAGAAACTTTGGGCAGACAAACCAGAGATGAAGAACGTGGTAGAAAAGGGAAGTCTTCACTCATTTTTGATGGGAAAATAAACAGTCATGTATTTCATTCCTTTCTCCTTCAATTAAGTGACTAGACAAAAATCCCAAAATGTCTTGCAAATACAGACGAATTAATAATAAACTGAACCTGCCAAATAATAAACCCCAGTTGCACACAGCTTAAAGCAGAGAGTAAAAGAAAACACCTACAAAGATAGCTTGTCACCCATAATATATTAAAAAAAAAAACCCCAGTATTACTTCTTATGAGGAGACAAAGATTTCTTTTTGTATTTGAATCCATCTGTTGCAGCTTTTCCCAACCTGGTGCTCTTTTTAATGTAGAACATAGAACAACAGAATTGGAAGAGACCTTGGAGGTCTTCTAGTCCAACCCCTGTACCACTCCAGACAAATGATTGTCCACTCTCTTCTTGTGAGCTTCAGTGAGGGAGTATCCACAACTTCTGAAAGCGAGCTATTCTACTGACCAATTGTTCTCACTGTCAGGATATTTCTCCTTATTGTAGGTTTGGATCTCTCTTTAATGATCTTCCATCCTTACTTCTTGTCCCACTCCCAGGTGCTTTGCAGATTAGGCTGACCCTCTTTTCTCTGTGACAACGCCTTAAGTACTAGAAGACTAGCAATGGTATTCTACTGGTTCAGCCCAGTTCAAGCGAACCAGTAGTAAAAAAAATGCTACCATTCAGCCAAACTGGTAGTGAAAAAACAGCTACTGGTTCGGTTGAGCCGGTATTTCTTTCTTTCTTTCTTTCCTCCCAACAATCAACTGTTCTGATGATTAACTGTGCCAGGATGCCCCTTGCTGTCTTACTGCTTCACCCAGGAGGCTTCCCTGAGGCCCAGGAGGCAAAAGGGAGCATGTGAGGTATGTGTGCTGTGCTCCCCCATGCTCCATTTTTTTTTTTTTTGCCTCCTGGGCCTCAGGGAAGCCTCCTGGGAGCAAAAACAGTCTCCCTACAGGCTTCCCCAAGGCCCTGGAGGCAAAAAATGGAGTTTGGGGTGTGCGCAGCATCTCTGTGCTCCATTTTTTTGCCTCCTGAGCCTTGGGAAAGCCTCCTGGGAGCAAAAACAGCCTCCCAGGAGGCTTCCAGGAGGCCAAAAAAAAAAAAAAGGAGCATGTGGGGATGCTGGAAAAAAAAAGAAGCCGTTCCCACCCAGTCACATGGCCACCCCCACCTAGTCACCCCCATAGAACTGGTAGTAAAAATATTTGCATCCCACCCCTGTAGAAAACTGCTATGATTTACTACATCTCCTGACTCCATCATTCTATTTAATTTCTTGCATGTAGTTTCTGTTTGTACAGAAGCAAAGAAAAGAAAGTAAAAGAAAAGAAAAGAAAACTGTAGAGGAATTTGGCCTTAAAGTTTTAGGGATCTTTTTTAGATGCTTCTATAAATTTCAGATGTTCAAGCACAATGATGCTGTTGTTAAATGATAAAATATAATTTATTTGGTGATTAATTTAATGCTTCCTTTTATTTATTATTCTACTTTCATTTTTATTTGTTGTATTTATGTTGTTTACTTTTATTATCTTACTAGCAAACAAAAAAAAAACAGTTTTACTACAAGTATAATACATCGATTACACATTTCCAACAAACAAACCAACAGTCATTTCTTCTAATCAAGGACACATTGTAACCTGATTGGCGTGTAATACAAAGCTGTGTAATTTTAGAGAAAAAGTTTGCCATGATTCATCAACATGCTTTTCAGGGAGGTGATACCACAGAAAATCTGTTTCATGATTTCTCAAAAACAGTTTGCTAACTCTATCTTCCTTCTTCCCCACTTACCTTGTGTATGAAGACTATATTTCTCAATGATTGAGGATCTAATTCAGGGATGTCAAACTCAAGGCTGTGGGCTGGATTTGACCCCTGGGTGCTTAGATCTAGCCTGTGGGGCTGCCCTGGAAATAGCAAAGGACTGGCCCACAGTGCCTCTGCCAGTGAAAATGGGGTCCCAATCTCCCTTTTCAGCTGGGATGGCCTCCTGCAACCCTCTGCCAGTGAAAACAGAGCTTGGGAGGGTCACATGTGTTTTCGCTGGCGGAGGGTTGCAGGAGGCCTTCCCAGCTAAAAACGGAGATTGGGAGCTCACTTTCATTGGCAGAGCACTCAGGCCGCCATAGGCCAAGCTGCGGCCCCCAAGGTTAAACACAACCCTGATGCAGCCCTCAATGAAATCAAGTTTGACACCCTTGATGTAGTTGATCACAGGATAAACTGGGTGGTATCTACAGGAAAAATGAGTTGGAGGAGAGGGAATGAATTGCCCATCCTTCATCTGTGCTTCCTGACAGAGTCTTTAGCTTACACTAAGCAAACATTGATTTGAATGCCCATGGATTCCAACTAGTAATTAGCACCAATGATCCATCTCATCCCAAAACCCAACTGCTTGTAGCTTGTGGTCAAGTCATCCGTGCCTCAGAGAGATGCTTCATGCTGTGAGGGCTCCTGTTGTAATGAGTTGATGTATGAGTGGTGCAACAGGGAGGCATTAATATGTGCCAGCCATCACTGCCTAAGACAGCACCAGAACTGCTGACATATTAGGTTAAACATTCCAGACATCTACGCGCACATTCCATTTGCATGAGCATTTTTCTAAGAGAAGGGACATGAGATAATCTCTCCTTTCCTTGCGTTACAAGAAATCTGTTTTCTTTCTTTCTTTCTTTCTTTCTTTCTTTCTTTCTTTCTTTCTTTCTTTCTTTCTTTCTTT
>BLBF01000002.1:18209122-18274029 GCA_015471245.1 Laticauda colubrina
TTTCTTTCTTTCTTTCTTTCTTTCTTTCTTTCTTTCTTTCTTTCTTTTTCTTTTTAATTTTAAGTTTTATTGAACAAACACACACAAAAAAGAAAAGGACATTAAAAAAAATAATGGATGTGGTGCAATCATCCTGACACACCTAGTTGTTTTACATCACTAATTCGTATAAAGAATAATACATATTTACATTTTATATACATATTATTAGCAATGTAAGACAATTTTCTTTTATTCTTTATTGGCCAAGTGTGATTAGATACACAAGGAATTTGTCTTGGTGCCTATGCTCTCAGTCTACATAAAAAGAAAGGATACATTTGTCAAGAATCATCAGGTACAATACTTAATAATAGTCATAGGGTACAAATAAGCAATCAAATCATACTAGGAAACAGTCAATATAAATAGTAAGGATACAAGCAACAAAGTCACAGTCATACAGTCACAAGTGGGAGGGGATGGGTGATAGATAGGAGTGATGAGAAGATTAATAGTAATAGTAATGCAGGCTTAGTAAACAGTTGGAAAATGTTGAGGGAATTATTTGTTAAGCAGAGTGATGGTATTTGGGAAAAAAAATGTTCTTGTGTCTAGTTGTTCTGGTGTAAAGTGCTCTATAGTGTCATTTTGAGGGTAGGAATTGAAAGAGTTTATGTCTGGGATGTGAGGGGTCTATAAATATTTTCACAGCCTTCTTTTTGACTCCTGCCAGCATACAAGTCCTCGATTGAAGGCAGGTTGGTAATAACTGTTTTTTTTCTGCAGTTCTAATTCATGGCAGTGTCTGAAAAGAGAAGCAAAATGGCAAAAAGGAAGATGACCAGATTCCCGGACTCAAAAGCCAGGACACACTACTATGACTTACAACCACAATTGAACCCAAATTTTCTGTTGTTAAACTGGACAAGATGTTCAGTGAATTTTTGCCCCATTTTACAACCTTTTTTTGCCCCAGTTGTTAAATGAATCACTGCAGCCATTAAGTTAATAGCAGGAGTGTTAAATGAATCTGGCTCCCCCATTGACTTTGTGGGTCAAAAGATCCCAAAAAGGGATCACATGGCCTTGGGACACTGCAACTGCCATAAATAGGAACCAACTGTCTAGCATCCAAGTTTTGATCAAATTTTGATCAGAACTAAAGGTCGAAAGTGTGAAAAATGGTCATATCACATCAAATGGTCACTAAATGAACTGTTGTAAGTCAGGGACTACCTATGATTTGTATAAATTTACTTTATCTTTAAAGTTAAAGATTAAATTTTAAAAAATGCTAATTATGTTGCATTGACTAGGGTCATCACAATATGGAGGTGATATATGATGTCTTGGTTTCTTGAATCAGAAAAAAATAGGAGTCCCAACAATGTCCAAATTCTATAAGAAGAATTGTCAGTCCAACTGAGAGAAATTGGAAGAACATTCATAGAATTTTGGGGTCTAATCCTATGACTTCTGTATGTGACAGACAAATATCCTCATTGTCTCTAACAAGGAGTTCATTTTTATAGCAATAACAATAGCACTTAGACTTAGATACTGCTTCACAGTGTACAGCTCTCTCTGAGGTTTACAGATTCTGCCCTCAAAAATCTGGGTCCTCATTTTACCCACCTCAGAAGGATGGAAGGCTGAGTCGACCTTGAGCCTGGTGAGATTCAAACTGCTGGCAGCCAGCAACCAGCAAAAGTAGCCTGCAGTAATACATTCTAACCACTATACCAACATGGTTCTTTTATCATTTTTATAATGATGTATTGTTTTCCTAGAGTTTAGTGATAGTCTAATCCAGATTTAATATGATTAAAATCAAAGCAATCTATCTATCAGAATTTGTAGGGCAACTAGGTTGGTCATTTCCAAACTGGCATTGCCTCTGCCTACCAAATTGCTATTCTCATAATCCCTATTCAGTCTGGGTCCCAATGTCAGTCACAAGCAACCTGATCCACTCACGAAAGGTTGAAGTCAGCAACTTATTATTGTTTTCTATCTATAAGGACCCAGATTATTCGGGGCAATTTGCTAACTCTATAAACTGCTTTGAGAGGGTTCTAAAGCACTGTGAAGTGGTATGTAAGTCTAAGTGCTATTAGTATAAGAATGTCCTCAGATTATTTGTCTTTCCCTGAGAACAACCAGATAAGGTTTCATGGAACTCCAGGCTTATGCCTCTTGTGGCTCCACAAGGACTGCAAGCTAGCTCTGTGCTTGACCCCTCCTCCCTGCCTAGCTGGGAGTTTCCCAACATTCATATTGAAATGATATATGAAATGATATTTCCTACCATTGAAGTCCAATCATCAATTACAAAATATAGATTCCATGTGAATAAAACAAATCATAACAATAATAACCTTGGAATTTCTCAATAGCAATTAGCAGTAATTTACTTTCATGGAGTAAGGGAAATGGGGACCAGGTGTTTTGTTCGGAAAACACACGAGGTAGACCGGGTTCCAACAACAAATACTTTATTCTTTAACTAGTCAGTAAATAGGAACGCTTGGCTGAAGCCGAGGCCAGCCTTTTATACAGGCTGGCTTGCCTGCTTGCAGCCAATGGCAGTTACTTAAATTTGCCGCCTTTTAGCAGCTCTTTGGATTGGTTCCTAGTGAACCAATCCAATGTTTAGTTTATTTGACCAATCAGGTTTGCAGGTTTGGAGTCACCCACTTTACATATAGAACACCCCTCCCCTCTTAGTTCAGTCCTACGTGGTGACGTAGTCTCGCAGGTAGGCGGGGCTTTTCCGGACTCGACTTGACTTGCGCGGTTCATTCTTAGTGAAGTCTTCGACCGGTTCGGATGGGGCTGCTGTGTCATGCGTTCTTCTCCCTGGAACCATCTAGAAGGGTGAGTCAGCCATTTTACCACCGCGTGAGTTTCTTAGGCTGGCGGTTTTGCCGCTCCCTCCCGTTTCCTCGGGGCAGGTCGAGCTGGCTTGGCTGGCCCCTTCCGATGGGCTCTTCCCGCAAGTCTCTCCAAACAGTGAGTCTTTTATTTGCTCTTTTTGATTATATGTTTCATTGGTTTTGGTTTTAAACAGTTCTTTATTTACTTCTCGCATTTCCCCCCCCACCTTGGTTTGCAATTCGTCAGTTTTGTCGGTGAATGGTTGTAAGTCTGTGGTTCTCTCTATAATTCGGGATCGAAGCTGGTCTATGTGCCGCTTCCATTCCCTACCATCCTCTATTATTAATCTGTAGGATTTGGGTAATCTGTCCTGGTAGCCATACCGGGTCCCCGGTGAAGTTTTTAGCGTATACTAAATCGCCTATTTCGAATTGTCTAAGCCGTGTAGAGGAGTCAGGGGGTTTTTCTGGAGTAAAATTTGGGTGTAACCTATCAAGGTGTGATCTTAACTTTCGCCCCATAAGTAATTCTGCTGGGGACTTGTTGGTTATGGTACTGGGCGTTATGTGCTGAAGTGTGAGCAAACGGTTTACTTTCTGTTGGACATCTCCAGCGTCCATTCTTTCTAAACCTTCTTTCGTAAACCAGACCATTCTCTCAGCCCTGCCGTTCGCAGCCGGGTGAGCCGGCGCGGTTAGGGCATGTCTTATACCTAGGGTGGCTAGGTATTGCTCAAATTGTATGCTGGTTAGCTGTGGCCCATTATCTGAAACAAGAACGTCCGGTATGCCATGGGTGGCAAAAAGGTTGTCCAGCTTTTTAATTACAGTTTCTGTTGTCGTTGATGGCATAACTTTTACTTCAAGCCAATTCGAATAGGCATCAACGACAATCAGAAAGGTATGCCCCTTGGTAGGACCCGCGAAATCAATGTGTATTCTTGACCAAGGTCCCCGAGGGGTTTCCCAGTCCTTAACGGGTGCTTTTGGTGGGGACGGTCTAATTGCCTGGCATTTGTTGCATGAGCTTACCCAATACTCTATGTCCTTATCAATACCCGGCCACCAAACATAACTTCTAGCAAGGCTTTTCATCTTAACCATTCCCGGGTGCCCTTCATGTAACAACCTAAGTACCCTGGGTTGTAATTTGGCAGGAATTACCACCCGATCACCCCACAACAAACACCCCTTTTGGATTGAAAGTTCAGTCTGTCTGGACCGGAAAGGTTTAAAGTTTTCAGTTTTTTGATTCTCTGGCCAGCCTTTACCTACCCAGCTAAGAACGCGGGCAGTCAATGAGTCTTTCGCGGTGGCTCTGGTGACATCATAAGCTGATATGGGTAGATCGGGGCAAGTCTCAATTTGTAGCGTTGTCATCGCTGATGCCGGGTCTTCGTCGGTTGCTGGTAAGGGTGCTCTGCTCAAAGCGTCCGCATGGGATATTTGTTTCCCTGGGCAATGTGTCAGAGTGTAGGAATAAGCTGCTAGGAACTCTGACCATCTAGTCATTCTTAGGGACAGTATATTAGGTGTTGGCTTGTTTCCTGCCAAAATCCCCATCAGCGGTTTGTGGTCTGTTATGATTTGAAAAGTCCGCCCATATAAGTACTCGTGGAAGCGTTTTACTCCAGTGACAATTGCTAGAGCTTCCCTGTCCAATTGGCTGTAATTCCGCTCGGTTTTGGATAGAGTCCTAGAGTAATATGCGACGGGTGCTTCTCTGCCATCAGGTAGTTGGTGGCTCAGGATGGCACCTACTCCGTATGGTGAGGCGTCGCAGGTCACTCTTAATGGCAGTGTGTTGCTGAATTGGATGAGAACGTTTGTTGATGTTAGCAAGCTTTTAATGTTTTGGAAGGCTTTTTTTTCTTTGTAACCCCAAGTCTAAGTTGCCTTCTTGTCTAAAAGATGGTGTAACGGTTCTGCTATAGTGGCCTTGTTTGGCAGGAACACATTATAGAAATTAATTAGTCCTAAAAATGCTTGTAGTTCGGTTTTATTTCTTGGTTCAGGTGCATCTTTGATTGCTTTAACTTTTTTGTCTGTAGGGTGGATACCCTCTCCGTCTATTGAGTAGCCCAGGAATTCGACGCTATTCTTAATTAAACAGCACTTTTCTCTTTTTACCTTGAGGCCAGATTCCCTAAACTTAGTTAATACTTCTTTGAGTCTTTTCCTTAATTGAGTTTCATCTCTGGCCGAGATTAGGATGTCGTCAAAATAGGGAACGACTCCTTGTATTCCATTTAGGAGGCGTTTCATCAGACTCTGGAAAATGCCAGGGGCCACACTTACTCCAAATTGGAGCCGGTGACATTTGAATGCGCCCTTATGGGTGACTATAGTCTGTGCTTCTGCTGTTTCTGGGTCCACTGGGAGTTGTTGATAGGCTTGTGCCAAGTCGAGTTTAGCAAAAACTTTGCCCTTTCCCAGGGAGTGAAGCAAATGCTGGACTACTGGCACCGGGTATGCGCTTGGTTGTAATGCGTGGTTCAGGGTAGCCTTATAGTCATCACAGATTCTAATGGACCCGTCAGGTTTTATGGGTGTGACAATAGGCGTTTCCCACTTGGCATGGTCCACAGGTTCTAACACCCCTTGGGCTATTAATTTGTCCAGCTGTTCCTCTATTTTTGCCTTTAGTGCAAAAGGAACTCGCCTGGCTTTTATTCTTCGTGGGGCTATTTGGGGGTTTAGATTGAAAGAAATGGGATTTCCCCGATACTTGCCAAGTGAGCCGTCAAAAACGTCCTGGAATTCTCGGATGAGGTCGTCTTCCCAGCCGGTTGTAGTCACTCGATCGATCCCGGTCATCCCGATGCCCAATGGCGCGAACCATTCGATGCCCAGGAGGCTTGGTCTGTCTTGGTTGACTATGGTCAGCGGTAGCACCTTGACGTTTTGTTTGTAGGCGACTCGGAATTGTCCCATGCCTACCACAGGGATTTGTTTTCCCTGATAGTCCTTGAGGGTTAGGTGCTGCTTCTTCAATTCTTTGGGTTTGATACCTGGGACTAGCTGTCTTATTGTGTCCCACGATACCATGGAGAGGAAGGACCCCGAGTCCACTTCCATCTTGCAGTGTCTTCCTTCGATTTTTACGATGACTTTAATTTTCTTCCCACTTTCCGTCTGAGCGCTCTTTATAATGACAGTTTGGTGTGTATTGGCTCGCTTCTCTTGTTGCCACTTTCTCTCAGCTTGTTTAGGCTCAGCTCGTGTTGGGGAATTTCTGCGTCTCGTTGGGCTGTAGCATTTTTTGTTCCTGCAGACTTTCTCGATGTGCCCTCGTTTCTTGCAATGCTGGCAGATGGCATCGAGAAATCTGCATTCGGCTCGGGGATGGTTTCCTCCGCAGCCAGCGCATTCCCGCCAATTTCTTCTTTCGCGCTCTTTTCTGTTCGTGAGCAAACGGTGGACCTCGTCATCTTCTTCGCTCGATTCAATTGTTTCGCCCGACTCTTCGTAAGTGGGTTGTGGTGGCAGGCTGCTTTCTGTCTTTGGTTGGTATTTCTTCGCTGTGTGTGTTCATCTTTTTCATGGCTATGGCAGATTTTTTTGCGGCTTCAGCGGCTGTGGCTTCCGCGATGGCTTCGGTAACGGTGATGTTGGGCTTGTTGAGCAATTTACTCTGTGCGGTCGAGTCTCTCAGGCCCAGCACCACGCGATCCCTCATTGCTTCGTCAATGTTCAAAAATTCACACTCACCCCCTAATTGTCTAAGGGCAGCGATGAAATCGGCGACGGTCTCTCCCTCTCTCTGGTCTCTGCGGTAAAATTCATGTCGCTTTATTAAGTTTGACACCATCGGAGCGTAGTGTGCTTTGAGGACTCTTTGCAATTCTGTCCACATTAGTTGTTTAACGTCCCGGGGCTTCGCAAGGGCCTTTGCCATCTTGAAAACTGTTGGCCCGCAGTGCGTCAGGAATACAGCTCTCTTGCATTGCTCTGAAATGTCTTCCATTTCATTGCTCTCCAAATGCATCTGGAAGCGATCAGCATAGCAATCCCAATCCTCTTCGTTGGGATTGAAGGGTGCGGGCGGTGCGTTGTTTCCAGACATCTTGGTTATCATCTGGACTTCTTATCACCGCGTGCAGGTTTTTCCGTTCAGGACGATCCCACCTTCATCGCCAGTGTTTTGTTCGGAAAACACACGAGGTAGACCGGGTTCCAACAACAAATACTTTATTCTTTAACTAGTCAGTAAATAGGAACACTTGGCTGAAGTCGAGGCCAGCCTTTTATACAGGCTGGCTTGCCTGCTTGCAGCCAATGGCAGTTGCTTAAATTTGCCGCCTTTTAGCAGCTCTTTGGATTGGTTCCTAGTGAACCAATCCAATGTTTAGTTTATTTGACCAATCAGGTTTGCAGGTTTGGAGTCACCCACTTTACATATAGAACACCAGGAGTTACTGATTTGGTGGCATATAAGTAAAATCATATGAACATCTTCTGAAGTTCATATCTCCAAGGTCCTAACAGGCTTTCTCCCCCAAATGGCTTTCAAAGTTCAAATTAGCCTTCGTACAAGATTCTGTTAATATAACCTCACAACAAAGTTAGAACAAATAGTTCTAGTTTTGCTTTTTGTCTGGACTACATCACAAGGCAAACATCAATCTTGCAAATTTGAAAGTACTCTTCCCTTTTCTGGTAGTCTTATCCAGTCTAGCAAGCCAGATGTTGGACTGGAAGAGACGTTGATCTGATCCAATAAGACTCTTTTTAGATTTAGTCCAAATGGTTCAGGAGGAACTATCAATATCCCTTTGATAGCAGAGATAGATAGACAGACAGATAGATGAATAGATAAATGGATGGATGGATGGATGGATGGATGGACGGACGGACAGACAGACAGACAGATAGATATTGATTTAAGAAAAATAATCATCTGATTGTGCAAAGGTAAGATTAGGTTAGATAAATAATATAAATTCTATAACCACCACCATTTTATTTTCATTGTTGTTATCTCTGTTACCTCTATTATTTACATTTATACCTTCTAGGAATTCAAGAGAGCTCACATGAAAATTGCCTTTATTTTATTCCCTCAACAGCAATTCTATGAACTAGGTTGGGCTGAGAAAATGACTGGCTAAAAACTACATAATATGTTTCCTTGGACCAGAAGTCCAGATCAACCTTTTATTCCTTGCACTGCATTGTCCTCACTGTCACCACACCCTCTTCAGAATGTATCAATTAATCATTGAATAAAAGCAATAACCAATAAACACAAACTTCCATAAAAAGCAATAAAACAATGGAAATAAATGCCTTTAAAAGCAGGACTAAAAAAGCAGTTGTGGGGCAGTTCTAACCATCCTTATTGATCCTTTGTTCCCAACATAGCAACTCTTCTTACCACCCAGTTCTCAGTTCAATCAGTGAGTTTTTTCTTTTCTTTTCTAAGCTGTTCCCAATTTTGCAGCCAGAAATAAATGAGCAAATGTATGTGCGGACGCACCTACTCCCTGGAGAACTTATCAAATGCAGCATCTGGATTTTTACGATCAGAGACCAGCATTTTTATTTGTGCCTGTAAGTAAATAGCAGATGAGACAACACACTTAGTGTAATAAATCAGGGATATGAACACTCAATAAGGGTGTGCTCTTTGCCCTTTCCATGTTTATATAAAAAAACATCACACGGAACCAGATCATAATAGAAACTGTTTTATTGTATAACATACACCCAGTTAATATTTTGATAACCACAGGCTCTGTCAAATGTTCATTGTGATAAGAGTGACTGATTCTCACTGATTTCTTTTCAAGTTTTACTATTCTCATCATCCCTGTTCTTATATGTTCATTGCAAAATAACACATAGCTCATTGATTGGTCTACTCCGTTTTTTGTTTTTTATTTATTTATTTTATTTTGTCAAATGATTATAAAATAACAGGTATAATATAAACATAGTTATGAATACATAAAATAGATACATATAAGAAAAAAAAAGAAATAAAAGGACAGGGACGGTAGGCACATTGGTGCGCTTATGCACGCCCCCTACAAACCCTTTAGGAAAGGAGCGAGGTCAATAGTAGACAGTCTGTTAAAATTTTTAGGGTTTGCGCAAGAAACCACTGAGTCAGGTAGAGTATATTTATATTTTAGCATATGCTAGCCAGGGAAGCTGCCTTGGTGAAAGGAAGGTGGCTGGCTGCCTTGGTGAAAGGACTTTTTACGAGTGGTGTTATCTTTACCTGCAGGATGCCTGAATGCTGGTTAGGCAATCAGGGGAGGCTCCTTTCTTGTCCCTATGTAATTTATTCACTCATGGGAATCGAGCCACAAACCTCATCAGTACGCAGGCCCAGCGTCTTACCAGTGTCTTACCCAGTGTTGCTATCCTACCAGTTTGGCCCAGTTTGGCCAAGCCAGAACCAAAACAAATTGGTTCTCTCAGCCACTCTGCTGTTGGGCTTGCCTGCCCACCTAGGCTCTCATACTTACCTTTATTCCCTGCTTCTGAAATGCAGCTGCTTTGCGCGGTACACCAGAGTGCTGCACAGCAGTTACTGAAATGACAGGGAAATTGCAGGCCTGCAAAAGGTGAGTTGGAACACCTCTGTGCATGAACAAAGTGTGCATTTGTACACACATGCGCAAAGTGCACCCACCAAGCCACGCCCACCAAACCAATAGTAAAAATCTTTGAATTCCACCACTGATCTTACCACTTGAGCCACTGTGGGCCCCTGGTCTACTCCGTATTTGCTTTTCAAACAAGTGGGTTGAATTTTGCCAGGATAACTCATGTCTCATTCCAGGCACATTGAATTCTGTCCATGGCACAGAATCTGGAATCCTAAATCACTCTACTTTCATTCTGAAAAAATCAATATAGCCCTCATGGTAGTTCAAATGTATTTGAAGATATTCAAGTTGTTCTAACAAAAAGCTCTACTTTTACAAAGATAGCTATTTCATCATCTTGGCCTCTAGTCAAGGGATTTACAACTCAAAGAGGTCTTTTAACAGCTGTGCAACTGGCCAAAATCAACATTTTCCTGGCATGAAAACCATGCTTTCCAAGCACAGAGATGCAGTAATGAGGGTTTCATGGGTCTAATTAGTTCTATGATATTTATATTATATATCTATATTCCTCCTTCTTACAACCCATGCCAGGAGAATCACAACTCTGTTTGTATTGAAAAATAGAGACTGACAAAGGCTTTCTAGAGATCTTTATTGGAACTTCTCAATCATATAATGTCTATTGATCCAGTATTCCACCAGATATATTTACTTCCACTTTTCAGGAAGCTGTATTAGCTTCAAAGCCGTATAATCATATTCCCTCCCCCTTCCTCATTACATTGAAAGCCTTCTATAGTGCAGAATCAGAACACATTGGACAACAATGACCAGGACTGGATCTGTCCATCTGGTCTTCTCATCTAAACAGGCCCTCTTCAAACTTCATGAGGTTTGGAAACCCCTGTGTGGAACTATCCAAATATTCTCCCAAATATGCTGGAATATGTCTGCATTCAAAATGTATGTTAAATCAATAAATCATATTTCCAATCTCCAAAAGATTGTTAAGTCCAGAATAATTGCAAATGGTAGGTTAAAATATGAAGAAGCTTAAGTCATCCAATAAAGTTGGGAGAATATATATTAGGAGGTAGAAAAATGGAACTGAATAAATCGAAAGATATTTTTGGAAAAAAGACAGTGGATTTGGCAGACTCGTGGGTAGACAGGTAGCAAAAAAATAGTGGAGATGGAAATAATGGTTGGGTTGAATACGAAACATATAAAAAAGGATCCCAGGGGCATGAGTTAAAAAGAGAAGAAGTGAAACTTCCAAGAGCATGAGAGATGATGGATAGAAAGGATCTTTTTTAAAAGCCAGATTGTCTATATTAAGAATTAGAATAGATTAAGAAATTAGGAATAGGGGAATATTATTATACATAATTTTGCATAACACATTGAAAGTGAACGGTGCAGGTTAAGATCAGATTATTTGAAAAATAATGTTGTCAGGTATGCTCAAGAATAATGTTACTATTATTAGAAGGATGTAGCAAATATTGAATTATTGAAGAATGAAGAGCTATGTGTTGACACAAATATGTGTAATAACAGTAGAATCACATATGTTTGATTAATGAAGTAATTTTCATTTGTATCAATATGATTTTTGTATCAAAATGAATGACACTCAGATGCCACATTGTCCATGCAATAATATTGATGTATATTTAAAAAGCACTTTATGAAACGAAAAAAGAAAAAGCTTAAGTTACTCAATGGGCTTTATAAATGACCAGAAATCTGATCTTGGGTAGCTCTGATCCATAAAAATTATCAGGCCAATCCGATGCAAATTCATCTTTGCATCCCTGATTTAGAATCACTTTTCAATCCGGATTTGTAGGATCTTGAACCTGAGACCATTTGCAATTTGGGTGCTGCTTTGTGAAACAGTGGTCCTTTATTTGAAATGTTCTCTGCCATTTTGAGTCTTTGGTCAGGCAGGTTTTAAGTCCCATCCTTCTGCAAGCGGGCCTACTTAAATGTTTGCAAAATAGACATGAACATCCAAAAGGCATAATTGCTTTCAGGAAGGAATTCTTTGGGTCTGTTTATATCTATGTGTGTGCATAGCTCCTGCACACCCACCCTCCCACACCCTGGAATTACAGCATAGTCATAATGACACCAGAGACCCCTTCCAAGTGTGTGAGTCTAAACAGAACCATTGATTGATGCTTCCCTCCCAAAAAACACGGCTCAGACAGAAATGAACATGTCAGCAATGCCGACCTCCTTAACCGTGCACAATGCACATGAGCCCTATCAATGTTAAAAAATGTCTCACAGATCCAGTTCTCAACAATTCTTAACCCCAGCAAATTAAAAAAAAACAACACAATTTAAACAGGAAAATTCCAAAAGATTTTGCTTTGGGAAGACAATTCTGTTGCTTTTCTTTTTGCCAAGTTCCCTCCCTTATTCTATTGGATAATGACTTTTCTGGAGGGTGGGGGGGGGGAGAAGAAGGGTAGCATTACACTCAAGGCATGCTCTTCCACAATTTATGGGAATTTAGGAAAATTCCAGAATGCAGGAGGAAAGGCAGTTTCTTGAGCACATCAACTTTCAATTTTGGAAAGCAAGTCTCTAGCCCTTATGATTGGGAGAACGGGTTGCAAAATAAGGCTGGCCAAGTTTCCAGAGAAATGGATACATAAGGGTTTTTTTTTAGTGGTTGGAAATATAAGAGGTTTGCTTCACAGGAAAAATAAAGAACATTGTGAAATTTCTGATCCATTCAGGTTGAATAATTCATTCTTTCTCAGGGAAGTTTTCCCAACATCCTTCTCCTCTCTTTCTTTATCTTTTCCCCTTATTATTTTTAAACAGAATGCTGGCATGGCAATACCTAAAACCATTTACAGATTACAGTTCAGGCCGACTTTTCAGAGAAGCCCATAAAGAGAACCAGAAGTCTGGCAAAACATCCATATCTCTAGAGCTGCCAACTTCACATGAAAAGGAAAATGAATACATGTGTGTGTGTGTACACACACAGAGAGAGAGAGAGAGAGAGAGAGAGAGGGAGGGAGGGAGGGAGAGAGAGAGAGAGAAAGAGAGAGAGAGAGAGAGAGAGAGAGAGAGAGAGAGAGAGAGAGAGATATTTCCAAAGAATAACGTCTGAAAAAAGGTTATGCATTGCGTTAGGGAACCTTATGTTTGAAAAATAAGTGGAAGTAATAAAATTGGGGAAATCTGTCAACCTGGTTTGTGATTAGAAATACTTTGACCAAAATTGGGCGGATGAGAGGTTATAGATAGATTGTGTCCTTCCTTATTCAGAGAGAAAAACATTGTGTGTGTATGTAGCCTTCCCCCTTTTCAGTTCCCCAGGAATGGACCTGGACATCTGTTGGATACAAGCATGTACAAACAAGTTGAAAAAAAAAAAAAGAAACCCACCAAAACCAACCACAGAAGGATTTAAAACAAAAAGCAGCTAAACATAACGGAGCTCCCTCCTTGCCATTCAAGGTCTGATCAACAGCAGATTGGCTTGTTGTGGCCGCTGCTCAGCTTCTGAAATTGGCACAAGGGACTGAGCAGATAGATTCATGTAACAAAGCATTATTGAGTTGCAATGACAGCTTTGAAGAGAGCCAGACTTCCTTCCTTCCTTCCTTCCTTCCTTCCTTCCTTCCTTCCTTCCTTCCTTCCTTCCTTCCTTCCTTCCTTCCTTCCTTCCTTCCTTCCTTCTTAGATGAAGTTAAGACAGAGGTAAATAATCTTTCTTTCTTTCTTTCTTTCTTTCTTTCTTTCTTTCTTTCTTTCTTTCTTTCTTTCTTTCTTTCTTTCTTTCTTTCTTTCTTTCTTTCTCTCTCTCTCCCTCCCTCCCTCCCTCCCTTCCAAAAGAAAGTTAAGACAGAAGGGGACCAATTCATCTCACCATTAATATTTGGAATTTGAAGACTGAGAAACACCTCCCCTCCGAAGGTTGAGTCTTATGTGGATGCAAAAAAACACAAAACCCATTAAATCCAACTGAAAACAGCAGCAATAGTTAGGAAACTAACAGCAGCTAAAAGACCTCACTGAAGCTGCCATTCAAAGCTGATTTTGGTCAAATAGCTGTTATCTGGCACCAGCATGAATAAAGGTGAGTGCCACCTGGATGCCCTAGAGAAAATAATTGTTCAGGGTAGTAACTGAGAAAGAACCGTCTCTAGTACTTACTAATACTTACTTCTCCAACTATCCAAGAAACGGAACATTAGGTAAGATGTTTAGAGTAAATATCTCCACAGTATAAATAGAGAAGCACACTGAGGCCAAAACCAGGTCACAGTTAGCTGTCTACTCACAACCATTTGTTCAGTGTATTGTTTAACACAAAAGCACTGAAAAAAAGTAATTTATGACCATTTTAACACTTACAGCTATGACAACATCCCCATGGTCACAGGTCAAAATTTCATCTTGAGGGTTGTTAACCACGTCACCATGTGATTGCACCCGATTTTATCTTTCTTGTGGTGGTTTGTTAAGTGAATGTGGCAGTCATTAAGTGGATACCACAGTTGTTAAACAAACCCATTGTTTGCAATGGGACATTTCTTGTCAGAAACAAGAAATGGAAGAATGTCTTTTTCAAATTATTTAGGAATATACTTTTGTTTATGTGTAGGATTAACTGGCTTTTTGACATGAAACTAGATTTGAGAAGAGAGGATTAACCACAATTAGTCAGCAAAAGAAGAGACTTTTCATATTTTAGCTGAAGGATTTGAGCTTTTAGAAGATAAAATAAAAGTTGCCAGTTCCCTAATCTAGGACCTTTCTTTCCTTCTTCCCCAATTATACCAACCAAGGATGTCCATAAGGCATAGTCAAAGGGTGTCCAACCTTGGCAACTTTAATACATGCGGACTTCAACTCACAGGATTCCCCAGCTGGCCATGCCGGCTGGGAATTCTGGGAGTTGAAGTCCACAGTCTTAAAGTTGCCAGGGTTGGATACCCCAAGCATACACAAAGAAATCAAAATGGCAGCTCCTATGGTATGAGTGTTGTACTTTTTAAAATAAAGCAGCATGGATTGCTTTATTGCAGTTCCCATTTTTGACTTCTTTGTCCACGCTCTGTGGTTACCATAGAATCAATTCAAGAAGGAAAAAGCACAAAGGAGGAAACATTTTAAATACTCTTATTAGAAGACATTGATATTTAATTAGGCTAGTTCTCTCTTTGAATCCTCCATTGATGGATGGTCTTTTTATACCGTAGGTCTTTTTTTTAAAATACCTTATTAGTGTACCTCAGAACATTTTTTGGGAGATCCCTGTGCTATTTGGAAAATGTTTTCCATTCAAGCAGAGATCCTGGAAAATTGGTGCTCTGTGACATCTACTGACTAACAGAGAGAATCACAGGTTTGCTTCCCACTGATCCTTTAACCTAGTTTCTGTTTTCAGGACCTATCAGCTTCACCCTTCTCTGGGTGGGCATATGGAAATCTGGAAATGAAGTATGGAAAGCAGGGAAATATGTAAATCACTGAGTAGATTGCGTTCAGGTACTACAAGATCCAGAGACACTCTGAACCAATCCAGTGGCTTCTGCTCTTTGTGATTGTGATGACATGCAGACAAGTACACATATGTATACTTGCCCCTTGTGCCCAGATCAGTGTACATTTGAGGACCTCATGGCCTTAATGGACCTCATTAATGTTGCTAGTTTCTGGGCAAGGTCTGTTTAATTTGTACATATTTTAATCTTGTATATCTTAAATTTTGTGTCATATAGGTAAAGGTAAAGGTTCCCCTCACAACTTGCCAAAGTACTGAATACTGTTACCTTCCCAGTGGTCCCTATTTTTCTACTTGCATTTTTTACATGTTTTTGAATTGCTAGGTAGGCAGAAACCGGGATAAGTAACAGGAGCTCACTCTGTTAAGTGGTGCTAGGGATTTGAACCACCGAACTGCTGACCTTTCTCTGTCTTAGCCACTGAGCTACCATGTCCCTCTTGTGTCATATGGTATGCCTTATTTTAATTGTGATGCTTCTGATACAAATAAACAAACCAATATATTTTCAGCCTGATAGAGCAGAAACTGTGATTTGGTATAAATATCCTGAATGCTCTAAGTGTCTGTCAGCTAAGTTGCTAATAAGATGGATTGTAACCCCACACATCTTATATTTTCATCTTATAAATCACTTATATTTTGCATTGGCTGGGAATGTTGTAAGTATCACACAATCTCCTAGAGATTATTTTTTAAAGCAATACAACGCTGCATCCCACATTAAGAAAAAGACATTTGATCCATTCTGCTGGTGTTATAGTCACTGGAAAACTCCCCACCCCCCAAATGAAAATGGCGAGTAGGTGAGAAGGGAGAAATGGCTCCAGAAGGGGAGGAAATTCCAGTTATCCTCACTCCTCCTACCATCCAGCTGGCTTTTGTATTTTTATTTTTTTTTGTAAGAACGGCAAATTAAATGCAAATATAGATTTAAAGTGACCTCCAGTCTGGCTTTAAGAAGAGCTTGTCTCAGCTGTAGGGAGAAGAGAAAGATGATGCGTGTTGTTTACAGTGAGTGAGGCAGCTGGCCTTAAATGAAATCACTTAAGAACTGCTGATCAAGTGCGGTCAATTTTTTAGACACCCAAAACTTTGCAATTGATCAATTGTGCATTACTTAAATTAGGACTACTGATTTCTTGTCCTTTTTTTTTTTTTTGCAGCAGCAGCAGCAGGCACAACAATGAGCATGAGACTCAATGAAGAGGTGGGATTATATTTTCAGCAGTTCTGCATCTCTGTTTTGGGTGAGATGAATCACATTTGTGGGTGTCACAGTATTTACAGGTTTTTTATGTCTGAAAGCTGAGGTATGTGTGGATTTTTTTTTCAATAGCATGGGGTTTTTTAATGGGCTGCCAAAAATCATTCAGAGGTGACCTGTGATTTACAATCTGTCCAATCCAACCTTAAACCCAATTCAAAGTCTGTCCGAAGATGCTGATGAATTTGGATTATTATTCTGAAGCTTCTTAAGAATTTTCCTGTAAATTTAGCCAGGGCTACAAAATTTGGGGAAAACCCCACAATACAATTAATTCACAATAAAATAAGGGAGAAGCAAAATGTTTTAGAAGAAGCTCTAGGCAATATCAAAATCCTTTGGGAGCCATCAAAGGTCACATCACAATGATGTACACAGTCCACTTTCACTGACAAAGATACAGATGCTACAAAATGTCATGCCCCATGTATTTACAATACAATAATTTTTTGTCCCATGCTCAAACTCACTTTCTTCAAGAAGAGGTCCAAAGTTGGTCCTTGCCAACCCTCTGAAAACAGAGCAACCCTAAGTTGCCTCACAATTTAAATTAAAATGGATGGCTTTTAGCTTTCCTTGAGATTTCATCGTTACAGCTAAAATCTCTGTTTTTGTCAGCTTCTTCTGAAACTCTAGGCTGTGGCCCAGGTTGGCAACCAAACCCTGCCATTCAGAAAGGGAAATATGAGTCCAAAGTAGAACTTACAGCTCTCCATCTTCCATGCCACCAGGCTGCCAAGTCTTCCCCCCACTTTAAGCCAAGAGAAGTGACTAATGTGTAGCTTTCCTTCTGTTGGAAAGGTTGGCAGACTGACATAAATTAGAAGACTGTGCTGGGCAGATCTGTTCCAGCTATTTTTTGCCTTCATGCACATAGCACTGTGCCGAATGCCAAGCAGTCATGGCATGTGACTGACAGCACTGACAATTCCACATTGCACTGACATTTGGGAAGGCGGAACAAGAGAAATAATTTCCTTTAATGGAATAGATAAAGGGCCGCTGTGGAGAAAGGCAGTGCTGCCTCATGTTGCAGAAAGCAGTTCCAGCAGTCTGGTGAGGGGTTTATCAAATCAAAGAGAGACATGCAGCATGCATTTCCTGCCAACGAGAAGCTGTTTCAGATCACCTGGAGCTAACCTAAAGTCATGACAGTCATGAATAATAGGAGTTGTGAAAGCATTTAAATGGTTCCATGTTGGATGAGATCTTTGATTCACGGACATCCCAACTTCTGGATAGCAATAGCAATAGCACTTAGACTTACATATTGCTTCACAATGCTTTACAGCCCTTGTTTAGATTCAGCCAATTGCCCCCAACAATCTGGGTCATTTTACTGACCTCAGAAGGATGGAAGGCTGACTCAGCCTTGATTCGGTGAGAATTGAACTGCCAAACTGCAGGCAGCCCACAGTCAGCAGAAGTAGCCTGCAATACTGCATTCTAATCACTACACTACCACGAGTAGCCCGATAAAATAAATACCCCCTTCTAAGTCTAGTGACAGCTCTTTAAATATGGTGGAATGGGATAGAGTGGGCTATCTGGATTTCAACAACTAGTGCACCCCGTCCCCAAATAAACTGAGATTGACAGTGGAATAAAAGAAAGAGAATATAATGCAGGAGATTCTTTTATGCCTTTATTTCTTAGGGAAAAAAAGATACCAAAGACAACTGCTTCTGCAATCAAATTTATTAAATGTAGGGAACAAAAAAATTTTTTTTTCTGCAAATGTATCTCAGCCTTCTACAAAAATTCAAAACATTCTATAAGATTGGAGAAAAAATGGAATAGTGAGCTTGAAATTAAGTTATTGGATAAGTCCCCTACACTGATGGAGCTTAACTTTTGTTTTAGCATATTGATTAAGTCACTTCTAGGTATAGTTCAAGGTTATACTAATGGTTATATCCATGGTTTATGAATTAGCCCAATGAATGAACATGTTATTCAATGAACAATAGCTTAGCCCTTAGTTAATTAAGTGGATGTGAACTCCATGCTTCTATAGTTCACATACAGTTATTATATGAGTTTCTTGGAAGAATCTTAGATATTTTCTACTGCAAAAATAGGAGGTGAAGATATCAGACCCTTGACTTTTGCATCAATTATTGGCAAAATCTTGTTTTGTTGCTAGACATGGCATACAGTACCTGAGCCAATGGGTTCAGCAGTAGAGTTTGCTCCATCATTACCAACTTAAGCTAGGTCAAATAATTATCTAGCCCAGACATGAAGGATCCTGCAGAATATTCAGCCTGGGCTTGAATACTTAAGTTTAAGGGTCAAAGTCTGGCCATTTGTTCCAATGCCCCTAAAAACCAAGAATTCTGTTAACTTGGCCATTGTTTCCGAGGTTAAAAGCCTTCTTTGATTTCTATGATGGACTGGGCTGCTTGTGCTCCCCTGCTGGGCATCCACATGGCCCAAGCCTGAAGCCAACCAGAATCCTTTCAGTCCTGAAATGTGTGTTTGTAAAATCTCATCGTAGCATGGCTTGCAAAATGCTAAATAGAGAAGCATCAGTTGAGGTTGTGCTCAGACTGCCTATCCAGGTCATTGCTTTCATTTCCATTTTTTTTCCAAGTTCCTGATAGAGTCGAATGAAGACACATCAAGTGAATGAAAGCTTTGTAGACAAATTGGCAATGCAGATTTTCAGGGCAAAGGCCCAAGTACCCCAGGTGTATCAACAAAAGGTAAGAGTTGTGCCATTGTTGTTCTCACTCAGTGAGTTGTTCTCACTGAGGCTCTTGTTATTTTTAGCATCTGGGGAGAATCTACTCTCCTTCACAGTATTTTTTTTTCCAGACTTTAATAAGAAATGTAAAATTCAACCAGCGTCTTGAAAGATCAGACAAGAAAGAAACCCATGTAGGTATCTTTTCAACATCGCATATCATACAGGGTTGTATCAGACAACAGTAAGACCACACCTAAAATGCTGGTTTTGATCACCATGCTATAAAAAATGTTGCTGAGACTCTAGGAAAAGTACAGAGAAGAGCAACCAGAATGATTAGGGGACTGGAGGCTAAAACATATGAAGAACGGTTACAGGAACTGGGCATGGCTAGTCTAGGGAAGAGAAGGACCAAGGGAGACAATATAGAGGTCTTCCAATATTTGAGGGAATCCCACAGAGAAGAGGGAGTCAAGCTGTTTTCCAAGGCACCTGAAGGCCAGACAAGACTTAATGGATGGAAATTGATCAAGGAGAGATTCAACCTAGAAATAAGGAGAAATTTTCTGATAGTGAGAACTATCAATCAATGGAACAGCTAGCTTCAGAAGTTGTGGGAGCTTCATCATTTGAGACCTTCAAGAAGAGATTGGACTGTCAATTGTCAGAAATAGTGTAGGGTCTCTTGCTGGGGTCGGGGGTTGGACTAGATGACCAACAACTCTGTTAATCTGTATCTGTGTCAGGGATGAGGTGGTGGTAAGAGATGTGTATGCCACCAGATCCTCTTAAAGATCCAAACTGAACTAAGCCATTTCTAACTTTTTAAGAAATATCAGTTTTTTTTTAAAGGAGTGAACCCAAGTCAAGAAGAAGGGAAAACAGAATAGAGATAAAAATAAAGTTCAGGACTAGACCCTTTTTTTCCTAATAATTCATAACATGCTTTCTGTCATATCCCATTAATCCAGCAACAGGGGAATTTGTATGATACTACAACAAAAAAGCAGACCGGCTGAAGGAAAAGACAATATTGCTTTTTGAAATTGTCATCAGTTGAGCCTGTCACCTTCTCACTCTTTAGTTCGAAGGGACTGGAGCATCTAAAATCTAGATGCACCAAGACAGAACATCCTTTTCTGCAGAAAAAATGCATTGGGACAAAGAGAGATGGACAGCTTTGTTGCAATGACAGTGTGTTAATAGTCTAAGAGACAAGCAGAAAAAGCTACTTTAGATTTTAAAATTATACTGAACAGTACTGACAGCATCCCACTGACCAATGCAGGAGTTAATTTGTACCTTATAAGTCTTGCAATGACTGTGTAGATCTGACTAGACAATGAAGCGCATTGCAAAACCCTCTGGAAATGCTGTTAATTACTTTGAATTTTCATCTCTTCCTTTTCAACAGTAGACAGTAATTTCCAACCTTTTCAGATCTAGGAACATTTCTGAATCTAGTCTCCTGTGTAGCTTCTGAATTATATGATTTGTCCCGGGTCCCCCCACCCCTCCTGCCACCTTTTATCCTTTCCTAAGTATAGGAAAAAAGGGGGTTTCATGCAGGGGTGGGATTCAAATTTTTAACAACCGGTTCTGTGGGTGTGGCTTAGTTGGTGGGCATGGCTTGGTGGTCATGTTTTTGGCTGGGCATGACCAACTCAGTATCACTCATGTTGAGGCATGCATCTCTTTGCCTGGCCTCTCATGACTGTGGGGATGTTGCAACATTCATAAGTGTGAAAAACGGTCATAAGTCACTTTTTTCAGTGCCATTGTAACTTTGAATGGTCACTCCACACAAGCAAAGTACCAGCAAAGGAGGGAAAGAAAACTCCAGAGAGGTTCCTGAGACAGGAAGTCTAGTCCTGCCAAGAATGTAATAAGGGTTAATGGAGAGGCAGTTTCTGTAAGCAACACCAGAATGTTTCCTTCCTGTCTTCCTCAGAGGATTAGGCCAGTAATTTCTTCTAACAACCGGTTCTGCTTAGAGTGTTAACAACCGGTTCTAGAGAACAGGTGAGAACTGGTAGAATCCCACCCCTGGTTTCATGTTAGTGTCAGATTTAGCTGGTTTAAAATGTTAGAAAACTGGGCCATTCAGTGGAAAATCATGGAGTGGCTCTTCACGAAGGACCTTTATATATGTCTTGGAGGGGAAAAAAAAACTTTCAATAACTGCTTCTCAAAATGGCTATGTTATGTTGAGCATCAAACAGGGAAGGCTTCTTGATAACCAGTTGTTAGGGAACACAGAGCTTGCTGTCAGATCCTGCTCTTGGGCTTTCCCTAAGCAGTTAATTGGCCATGGTGGAAACAAAGCCTGGACAAGAATGTCCTTAGTATGGACTGTCCAGGATTTTCTTATGCCTGAATAATAGAATGACAGAATTTGGAAAGACTTTGGAGATCTTCTAATCTAAGTCCCTGCTCAAGCAGGAAACCTTATACCATGCCCTCTGTGGTCTCTTATATTCTGAGAGTGGAAATAAGATTCATTTCCTACATTTGTTTGAGGGCAGTCCTCTGTTAGTTCTGAAGAAGCCAATGGCCTGCTTTGGCTACTTCCACATGTGTATGAAACTCTTCAACATTGGTTACAGCTCAGAAGTGGTATTCAGCAGGTTCTGACCAATTCTGGAGAACCAGTAGCAGAAGTTTTGAGTTGTTTGGAGAACTGACAAATACCACCTCTGACTAGCCCCTCCCCCATCTATTCTCTGCCTCCCGAATCCCAGCTGATTGGCTGGGTCTTCTTTTGTTGCCCTGCACAGGAGAATGGAGCTGGAAAGCAGGTTAGTGGGGTGGGGAGGGAATAGAGTTTTACAGTATCCTTCCCCTGCCACTCCCACCAAGCCACGCTCACCAAGCCACGCCATGCCCACCAAGCCAGGCCCACAGAACTGGTCGTAACTTTTTTTGAATCCCATCACTGTTGCAGCTGCTATTTGGTAAATAGCTTGCCTGTGTGAATAATTGTCTTCAGAAACTATATTCTTCACCTGAAAGCAGACTGTCTACTATCTGTAAGGCTTAGGGAGATTGATTTGACGGCAGCATCCAGAAGGGCTTAGAACCAATCAGAGGAATTTTCATAGGTCTTAGCTTTCAAGTTTTACAGAAAGGGATAGAGGCTAGTGCTGTCAATCAGATGCTATATCCCTATTGCAACAAAACCTCATACATTAAGAAAAGAAAACATTTCTGGAGAAAAGATAAAAGTTCAGATCATAACTTAAGGTTGTGATCTTATAAGACTTACCTGAAAACAAGACCCACTGAGTTTAATAACCGAAGACGCATTCATCAGATTGCATTATTACACATTTGGCATAAAAGACAGATTGAATTACAGGTCATGGGCCCACAAATTATCCATTTTTTTGTAATTGTTTACTATTGACCCGAAGTATTGTTTTTAGATATCCATAGGTAAAATTAATACAAAATACAGACACTTATGTCTTTAGCTTCATTTGCTGAAAAGAAGTTGGCTGAAAAAAATTCTTGAAGCCAAAGACTTTTCAAACCAAAGTAGTGAAACTCTGAACACATTTAAGCCCTATCAGCAAGCAACAAAAATAGAAGAGATGATCTGTAGCTCAGGGTTGAATTGTGGGTTTTTGAGTTTGGGTTTTTACTTATATGAGTCATTACCTGACTAGGCAACATCCTAAGTGCTGATGGAGTTACCTAGTTACCCAGTTGGATAATGATATCTTAGAAAGCAAACAATCAAGCTCAAAGGGCTATAAAAATCTTGATTTTACATAGCCCTCTGAGCTTGATTGTTTGCAATGAAACATTTCAATGTTCATAATCATTGCATTGATTCAAATCACAATGCTGAGAATTCTTCATTAATGAGCCCCTTTGTTGCGTAAGAAGGGATGTTGAGAGCCAGAATGAGATAGGGATGGAGGTGTTGTACGTGGTCTGGAAAAAACCAGAATCAAATCCACTTTGGGCTATGGAAGCTCACTGGGTGAATGAACTAGTCACTTGCCCTTGGCTAGTGGAACCCATAGAATTGGTGTCATAGGGAAAACTACAAAACAAATTTTGCCTGGAGGGAAAAGGCAGAGTATAACTGAAACAAATAAATAAATGGGTGCACCTGTTCCAGATATATTATGCTCTTTGTGCAAGCTTATCCCGTTAGCATTTGAAACATAAAATGACTAGGTGGAAGTGCATAGCTCTTTGTCTTGTAAGATCTGTGCCTTATGAATAAACAAATGAAGTCAAATTCTGCTCCTAGTTATGCTGCTATAAATCCAAAACCTTGCAATTGAGTGCAGTGCTTTATTAACATTTTGAGTTCTGCCCTAGGTGATTCTTTCTTTCTTTCTACATCCTATTAAAAGTGAATAAATATGAAAGTCGTTCCAAACCAGCACACCTTCTCTAAGGTGTAATCCCACCAGAATCAGGGAGGCTTAATTCTGAGTAAATAATTGTAGGTTTAAATAGCAAGTTACCTAATGGCAATTTTAAAAGAATCATTTATTTTTGTCTGCTGTTTCATTGCTTCCTTAGCTGTTTCAGATTCCATAAAATTAGTTGTCAGAGGGTTTGTTTACAAATTCTCACAGCACTTCCAGGCATAGCATCCAGACAGCTTGATTTGTATATACTTTAGTTGCAAATAGAGGGAATTTTTTCCCTGATCACACTATCTTTTTTAAACAACTAAAGAAATATATCAGCTGCAGTTTTCACTCCCAAACAAGAAAAAAGGTTTGTCTTGGCAAATTAACTGCTTGGCTTCTTAGGATGTGAAAGCATCTATACAAATCACAGCGCCTGCTACACAATGGCTGGCATTTGATTTGCTTCAATTTGGTGCATTCTACAGGGACAAGACTATATTTCCCACCATCCTTGACAGCTACTACTTAGGGATGGCAGTGATCGGACCCCAACACATGCATAACAGCATCTCAATGAATTATGAGTTCCAACAAATAGAGGACACATGAATGGAATTCCTACATTCCGTAAGTCAATAAACTTGGGGTTTTGGTAACAAGGGAAAACAGTGAGATGGTCTCCATGCCACACTTGTACTGTCCAACTAGTTTTCAGTCTCTATATCTCACCAGTCAAAAGAAGGTCTCAGCAGACTCAACAGTTTCTGATCTAATCACACTTAAAAAGGAAACATTCTAGCTGGTTTAGATGCCTGAAAGAAAGTTATTAGAAAGGACCAAAAAAGAAAAAGAAAAACCAACAGAATCATGGTAAAAGATACATAGCAACATTTTTCCCATTAGGTGAAAAGGGCTCAATGCATTTAAAATTATATCAAAGAAAGAAAGAAATTTCCAGAAAGTTCTACCAAAATAGTGTTAGGCACTTTAAAAGACATCCAATTAAGAAGGCAATCTTGAATGTATTTATTAAGGTCAGGCAGGATGTCATTAATCAACTGTAATGAAAAAGAAATCTTTTTTATGATGTTAAGGTGGTAGATTGATGAGAAGCTAGTATTTTTTTCTGAAACATTTCTGACCATCTTGGGGAAAAGAGGATAAAAGGGGAGGTGGGGAGGTAGCCTCTGCTGTCATGTTCTGATCCCATGCAACATGGCTGGCCTCTATAATTCTGAAGTCTTTAAATATGTTGTGCTCTCATGTTCATTTGCCCATTTTAGTTGCAACAAAGAAAGATGGCAACCGTTGGAAATTATTTTAAATTAAGACAAAATTCAAATCATATTCACCATTGCTAAAAATAAAACATTCTCCATTCTGCTAAAACTTTCCATGACATTTTCCTCTTTCCTGTTTGAGTGCTAGGCTTTCAATCATCAGCAGTTAAGTTGGTCGTGCAGATTGGTGCATTCTAGCAGTGTATGAAGATGAAATCAGAATTACATGATTTGTTCCAGCTCACTTCTTGTTGAAAACAAGCACACATTCTCTAGGACAAACTATTCTTTGGGTTTTTTTTTTTTTTCAGAATAGAATAGAATCCTTTATTGGCCAAGTGTGATTGGACACACAAGGAATTTGTCTTGGTGCAAATGCTCTCAGTGTACAAAAAAGAAAAGATATGTTCATCAAGAGTCAAGAATCATAACTTTATACTATTTTCATATGAAAGAAACAGTTGCCCAAACCTCAAAAATAAAAGTTGTCCATCCTGGATCTGAAAAGTAAAGCTTACATTGAATGTATTCAGTGCCTAGAACTTCAAGGCTTAAATATACATTATCAAAGTATAACAAACATATATACGATTATTTAAAGTACAATTGAATACCCATGGTCTTCTTTAAAAACTTATTTTTCTGTAACAAATAACATCAAATATCATAATGAGATAGAAAGAAAACATATTCAGTTCCTCATTGCCAACATGGCATTTATGTCCCAAATGAGATTCCTCAATTGATCCATGATTTGCTTCAGTTGTTGATTCTTCTGTTTCAGTTTCTGTGAAAAGAGATTGGGGGGGGGGGGGGAGAATAAACTGTCAACAGTGCTGCTTGTTTGGGCTACACACTGTGAATTTTAATTGAGGGAATGGCGGTAGGCAGGACAGCAGAAAAGTCTATTACTCAGTGCCAAATCAAGGTAGAAAGCTCTAGATTAATGGCCGATAGCCATTGTCTAGAAAAAGAATGAGTTAAGAGACAGTCAAAGAAGAAGAGTGTCTTTGGGCCTATCTTGATTTCCCAACTGTAGGCTGCAACTTCGATGCCTAATTGGAATAAAAGAGCACATCTTCTTCCTTAAAAAGATATTTCCCTGTTAGCAAGTTTAAATCAGTATCGGGGCTACAGGAATGAGAACAGTGAAAATAAGCAAAACACAGGTTCTGATCAGGTAGTAAAGAGGCAATATGAAGATGATATGAGAGGCAGTTTGGAATTGTGGTTAAGGAAAACCAAGAGACTGAGTTCTAGTCCCCCCCCTTAGAGATGAAGCCATCTGAGTGACCTTAGACTAGTAGTCGTGCTCTCTTTACCGGAGGAAACAGGCAGTGACAAACCACTTCTGAAACCTCGTCAAGAAAACTGTAAGGATTAGTCGAGGAAGTTTCCAGGAGTCAACAAGAGCACAAAAAGGGGGAAA
Source organism: Laticauda colubrina (assembly GCA_015471245.1). Taxonomy (NCBI): domain Eukaryota; kingdom Metazoa; phylum Chordata; class Lepidosauria; order Squamata; family Elapidae; genus Laticauda; species Laticauda colubrina. Next base: position 18,235,127 of record BLBF01000002.1, read on the forward strand.
GAGGATATGATAAACTACAGCCAATTCAGAGATAGAAAATCCTTTGCCAGTCAAATCCTACTGATCTAACCAGGTTGGCTCACTACTAGCCATGCAGGCTAAGAACTAACATTTAATAGTATTTAGAAAGCAATATATTCCACACTGTTGATTTAACTCCCTAGCATGCACCTTTCCATATTGTGGAATAAATAAGTACCTGGGAAATTCTTTATTTACCCATGAAGGGTCTTTGCAAAAGTTTAGCCCTTCATTTTCCAGAGTTCTTAAATCATGCAGAGAATATATAGAGCAAGGCTGTTAAACTGCCGGCCTCCAGGCCGGATGTGTCACGCGCTGGCCATACCCACACCCTGTTTAGCGAAGGGGGAAAAAAGTCCCAATAAGTCACGTGACACCGCCATGATGATGTGAGTTTGACACTTCTGATATAGAGGGATACAGAATGATCTCTACTGCAGAAACTGGTTTTAAACATGGGTGCAAAACTTTGCGTTACCCACACTGCCTCTTTTCAGGAGAAACTCACTGGAGTTTATGACTAGAACGATGCTTACATCTTGGAAGGATTAACAACTGTAGATGGAGCCATGGGGTGGGATTGGGGAAGCCCCACCAGCTCTGCAGATAACTTTGCCAATCTTCTATATATAAATAAAAGCGAAATGCCAATCACGCATCATCACAAAATCTCCAGAACCGTAAAGCCTACAAACTTGAAATTTGGCACATATATTCCTCTTGGCTTCTAGGTGCTCACAAAGAGAGGATTTTCCAAAATGACCATCAGAGCATTAGTATTTCGTATATTATTATTAATGCTCTCTGATGCTAAGGAGTTCTACTCCCCTTCCCCACCTGAAAAGAAACCTGTTCCAAATGCAAAACATAAGCAGAGGAGTTTCAGTTTTACAGCACCAAGCAGCTTTGGTACAGAACAGTTGAGCAAAGCCACGCCCAGGCTCCTTGCTGTCTCCTTCTTGGTCACACAGCAAATACGATTTCAGTTTCCAAACAGCCCTCAACTCTCTCACACACTGACAGGATGCTAGCCAGATGAATACTGCTGGATGCTGGTAGGCAAAAGCAGAATTTCCCCTCCGTATTTTCTTCCCAAAAAACTAAGCCCAACCACACAGTTTCATAGTGAAGCATGGGTATCAAGTTTGTGTGTGTGTGTGTATAAAACTTGATTTCCAGCTGAGACTAATCCTGTTGTATGAAAATGAATAATCAAGCAGAATTCTATTAAGTTTGAAAGATCTACCAATAAGTTGTTGGAACTAGAAATAGGCACCATTCTGCTCAGCAGGGATTTTACTAATGAAGAAAACTTTTACTTGCATTTGCCCATCGTTTTAAGAGATGGTGACTAATGTATCCGAACCTAGCATGTATTTATATATTTATTTACTAATTTAAGTAGGTTTGCCCTATCTACACAGAAATTAAAAACCCACTGACTTCAACAGCACTTCATCCCAGGCCACAAGTGCTTAGAATTTACCCTCAATATTTAAGGAACAAAGGAAAAGAAAACCATAGTAAGTGAACGCAAATCTTAAAAAAACTAAAGGCAGACCCAATTTAAAAACCATCTGTTTAACGCCACAAAACCAGACTGCCTCTGCAAAGCTTTCTACAAATAGATTGTATTAATGACTGGCTGAATTAAGATGAATTAAGTTACTACAAAATTCTGTCAAATGTGGTACTGAAGCAGTTTGATTTTGCCAAGGCCAAAAATTATAGCTTAGTCTGTGCTTTCTCTATGACTGAGAACTGAAGCATTTGCAATTTCGGTCTCACAGTGTGATGTCACTTAGATCTCTCTGCATAAAGAATGTAACACTCATTCTCTCCCCCCCCCCCCCAAAAAAAAAAAACAAAAAAAACAAAACCATTTTACATTCAGTCCCAAAGTAATAATGTTCAATTTGGTTCGGCTGCATAGCATTTTGTCCCCTAGGTTAGCAAGCTCAATCTGAATTTGCAGTTAAAGATAGGAACCATGCCTACTCAAGCATATTTTATCGGATGAATGTTTTTCCTGGGGTTCAGCTCTTTAGATTTTAGTGCTACACACTGTGTGGCTTTCCTTCTCAACTGCCCCATGGGGTTTTCTCCAGACTGCAACAGGAATGCCCTACCATGCTGGGACTTTTAAACTAGATAGAGCTCAATGGATTTTGCTTTGTGTTGTTTGCCTTCTTTGAGGAACTCGTGACGTAGTTCAATACCTCCAAATATTGCAATGTATTTCATGTATATATTGAGTTAACTGGGCTGTACTATACTTTTCTAAAACCCATTCCATATTATAGATCAGTGCTTTTCAAAGCTACAGAATAATAAAGTTGGAAGGTACCTTTGAGTCATCTAGCCAACTCCCTGTTCAAACAGGAAACCCAACACCATTTCAGACAAATGGTTGCCCAGTCTTTTCTTTAAAGCTTCCAAAACTGTTCCACTTGTTAATTTTTCTCCCTGTTAGGAAGTTTCTCCTTAATTCTAGTTGCTTCTCCCCTTGATTATTTTCCATCCATTGCTTCTTGTCCTGCCCTCAAGAGCTTTGGAGAATAGCTTGACTCCTTCTTTGTAGCAGCCCCTCAAATATTGGAACTCTGCTATCGTGTCCCCCCTAGTCCTTCTTTTTTTCTAGACTAGCCAACCCCAAATCCTCCAACTGTTCTTCATATATTTTAGTCTCCAGACCCTTAATCATCTTAGTTGCTCTTTTCTGTACTTTTTCCAAAGTCTCAACATCTTTTTTATTATATGGTGACCAAAACTGAATGCAGTACTCCAGATATGGTCTTACTAAGGTTTTGTACAGTGGTAATACTTGTCATAATCTTGACTCTATCTAAATTTGCCAACTTTAACATTGGAACTTCAACTTTCTAGCCCAACGGGAATTCTGGGAGTTGAAGCCCACAGATCTTAAAAGTTGCCAAGTTTGAAAAACATTGTTATAGATCATACTCAAAATATGTTTTTCTGAGGAAACTTTAAATATTTAACAAAATATTTCTCTTCCCCACACTTTTCAATGAGTTAAATGTGAGAAACTGTTGAATTTATTTCATATCTGGTGAAAAGTCCATTTCCAACTGCTAAACTTAATTACTTTTCAGCTGCTGTAGCTGTAATAAAACCTCTGCAATAAAGTTACAATGAGAAACATACTTTATTTTTACAGCAGAGAGAAAAAAAATAATTGCATATTATGGTGGGTAGAAAATAAATTCAAATTATCTGGCCAACCTTTTTCTTTCATATTTTAGAAGTGCTCTAAAGAATGAAATCCTATAAAGTTTACTAGCTCTTCTTTTGCCAGCCATTTGTCACAGGGACAGCTGTCTGAATAGATGCTTTTTAAACATGTCAAACAACAACAGAAAAGAAAATCAAGAAGACAATGAAGTAATCTAGAAAACACACATTAACTAACAGCTCCGGCAAGAGAATGATTTCAGAACTTCAAATGGAAAAGAAAGGTATGTTTCTATATAAACTAATATTATAGTTATTGATTTATGTTTTTTTTTCTGGTAGAGGCATGAAAACTTTTTCCTCTACTGCTAGTTTTAGGACCATATGCACTGAAAACTTGCAAACAACATTTGGCTAAATAGATCCAACCATTTTGTTACAGCTGCTGTAATGCCTGCCTTGCTATCTCCTCCTTCATAGAAGTGCACTTCTATGTTTTACTAGCACCATCAGTCTTCACTGAAGTGATCAACTGCATAACCATCCTTGCCCCATTATATTAGACCATCCCACTGGTCAGGAAGGGAAGGACCCTGAAATTAAAGGATTTCGACTGGCCAGGATCCAGAAAGAGTACCTTCTCTGCCTTTAGCTCTTGGAATATCCTACCCAAACACCCCAAAGTGAGGTGGTTCCTCACTCTCCTGGCCTTTCAGAAATGTCTGAAGAACCGCAGTTTTGCTTGGGGTTCACGCAGGTGCCTGGAAAACTCTCTCCCCCCCCCCTCACCTTTTAACTTGGAATTACAACTCTCTTGGCCTCCTAATAAAAATATTATATATAGTTTTTATGCTTTTATATTTTATTTGCACACTGCTTCTGTGTTTCTCTGTGAAGGAGACAGACAGTCTCTAAAATAAATAATAAACAAATGGCAAAACAGAACAGAATAGAATTGAACAGAATAGAATTCTTTATTGGCCAAGTGTGATTGGACATACATGGAATTTGTCTTCAATGCATAAACTCTCATTGTACATAAAAGCTGTAAGTGATATATCATGATCATAGTCATCCTAAAAATACATTCACCATAAATCATAAGATACAACAGAGTGACAGAATCAACATGTATCATGCTAGGAAACTAAATAAAACAATATAAATCGTAAAGATACAAGTAACAAAGTTAAAGTCATAAGTAGAAAAGGTAATAGGAAATTTGAAAAGAATAATATTAATACAGTCTTACTAAATAATTTGACAGTGTCATGGGAATTAATTGTTTAGCAGAGTGATGGCATGGGGGAAAAAACTGTTCTTGTGTCTAGTTGTTCTGGTGTTCAGCTGCCCTACAGTTTCATTTTGAGGGTAGAAATAATAAATAAACAAACAAATAATTAGTAAGCAAGCAAGCAAAATAAAGAAGTCACTAAGGTCCAGTCGCTAACACTAGATAAACAGGAAGCCATCCATCTTGTGTTCTTCTTGTTTCAAACAGTAGGGCTTTAAAAAAAAAAAATCCAAGGATTTGGATTCAGAAAGAGAGAGACAGATTGCTGTCACAATGACCAAATATCCCTTCCCCTCTTGCTGCGACCTGCAAATTCACTGATCAAATGTATGATTTCTCAACCCAAAGTGCTTTGCTAATTGATAAACATCCCATTAAATGTTCTTTCACTTTGAAGAAGCTCTCCCATGATGACTTTATATGGTGGGAGGGCTCGGTAGCTTCAGCAGCTTCTTGAGAGCAAGGTAGATTTGAAAACTGAGGTCATCACTGACAATAAGGTAAAAAGGAGAGAATCAAAGTGAAGTATAGTTCATAGAAGGGAGACGAGAAGAGGTCTTCGCAGGGATGAAAGAAACCAATCCACTAGAAACCTCAGAATCAAACCTGCAACTCATGTAACTATAGTTGCAGGCAAAGACTACTTTGTCTTTGTCTGCAACTACTACAGGCATGGCTGAAATATCTAAACAAGTAGGTGATGAGAGCTGAAAGGACTTCTCTAATTACCAGAGAAGAATGCTGAATTTTTCACAAGTCGATTTGGATGTGATATTGCCAATTTTAATAGCTACCAGTAGTGAGAGCAGTCAGAGCAGTTTTACCTCTCAAAAGGATAGAGAGCAGGGAATGTAAAAAGACCGAAGCAAAGATAAATTGTAATAGCTGAAGCAAGGCACATTGGATGTGTTTTAGAAATAAGTGAAGCTCAGAGAAGTGGAAGCCTTTTAAATCAGGAGGTTGTGCAAAGCATTAAGGCCATTGCCAATAGAATGATGTTCCAATGGGCGTTACTAATTTGACTGTGCAAGTAATTCTGAGTTGATTTCAAAAAGGTATTTCATAGAGTATAAATTGCAAAGTGTCTGCAATCTTTTGAGGCAGATGCATCTTTTCCTGGCATTTCAGAACAGCTATGGCAAGCAGCCATGCAATCCCAGAAAAAAGACACAGCTGCTTTAGACAATTGCTAATGTTTGAACTCTTCTGAACTCCAAAGTACCTCTGGGGAATAGCATCTGAAAAGCCATAATAGCTCAATATGCACTTGGTTACAATCCAATCACATTGCACTCATGTCAGAAGCACCAAGGCGTTTCTGGGTTGAAAGGATTAGCCGGTAACATCACCATTGCTCAGGACACGCCCAGTTGGGAGCTCCTTTTCATGTCCCCATCAGGAGCTGGAGCAAAGGATGAGAGCTTACCCTGCCCCATGGTAGAACTTGGGTCTCAAAAGCAGGCTTGCTGCTTGTCAAACCAGTATTTTAACCACGTGAGCCACCATGTCATTTACAATCCAATAGGACAATATTTATTACAATTAGTGAACACCCAATGGACATCAAGAATATGTGCTTGCTACAGATATCATTGTAAGACTAAAAAAAAATCTATGAATATTTAAGAGATGTTTAATGCAAGAAAATATATTGTAATATAATAGGCAACTAGAATACAAATTGGCCAAAATAGAGGCATGGGAAACCAAATGCAGATGAGCGTAATGGTTTGCTTATAAAATGCTAACAGGTTTCAGGACATCTATAATTCTGTAGAGAGAGAATGTACAAGTTAAATTAAAAAAAAATAAAAAATAAAAAAGTAAATGAACCAGCATTTGACTTTTCGGCCATACTTTTTCAGAATATAAAATCAAAGTAGAGAACAGACTTGGGGTGCTTAATTTTCATGTGGAAAAAAGAGAGTTACTGAAGGGATAAGATCTGTGAAGTAGAAAAGTATTGTCAAAATTTCAAAGGGAAAAATATCCAGCTTGTTTTTAAAACAAGTTACCATGATAACCAAAAAAATAAAAAAAAGAATATGAAAATCTTGAAAAACAAGAAGGGATTGAGGTCGAGTATGGACACAAAGAAGAAAACATAAGGAAACCAATGAATGCTAACAAATAAAACAACACGAAAGGAAAAATAAGACAATTTTTAGATGAAAGTACTGAAAAGTAACAGCAGAAGAGACTTAATGGGGGCAAATAAAGCTGAAGAAAGACGGGAAGACTTTAAAAAAATGGAAATGTAGAACAGAAATATTCAAAGAATGCATACATATAGAAACACATAGAATTAAATAGGAAAGCAACCTGTGCAAATACTATACTTGAAGCTGCAGTGTATCAGCAAAAGTGCTCACAGTTCTGTTGCAACAAATATGGAACAAAAATGTGTGGCCTAGATTGGAAAAGATTAATATACATACCAGAGGTGGTATTCAGCAGGTTCTGACCAGTTCTGGAGAACCGGTAGTGGAAATTTTTAGTAATTTGGAGAACCGTCAAATCCACCCCTAACTGGAGATTTTACAGTGTCTTCCCCTGCCATGACCACCAAGCCACACCCACAGAACTGGTAAAAAAATTTGAATCCCACCCCTGATTCATACCTATACCAAGGAATGGAAATGAAATGAAAAAGTATGAAAATTAACATTATATGAGAATATGCAATGAACAGGATAGAGAATGTGAGAAAGACCTTTACCTTCCTATCATTACCTACAGCAAAGCTTTTGTATCGAATCTATCAGAATATATAATGCATTTTAACATATTAAACTAATGATAATGATGACAAAATGTGGCATGAAATCACAACTGCCATTTTGTACCTACTTTCTGACACTGGATGCAAGTATGTTAGTTAGACATACCCTTTTACTTTACCTCTAGAAAATCTGCCTTTGCATTATGTAAAGAACTATCAGGTCTTCTGGCTAAGGTAAAATAATATCCAGTTATAATAGTTCTTCAAAACACTTGATTAATTAACACTTGATGGGCCAGATGTATCACATGCTGGCCATGCCCACGTTTGATTTAGTGAAGGGGAAAAAAGTTCTAACACATCATGTGACACCACCGTGATGACGTGAGTTTGACAACCCTGATCTACTCTAAGAACTGAATTAGAAAAAACGGAGCGATTCACAATTGGAAGTGAGTGAGACAAAGTAGGTTACAAAACTGCCCTTATAAATCTAATTGCTGGAGATAATTCAGGATGACAATCCCTTTGTCCATGTAGTCATCACCACCAGCTGAACCAGATTTTGATGACACTGAATTAAAAACTTTATGTAGACCCACAAGAAATATAGTCTGTAGTGTGGGTAAATGTATGAGACCTAGTTTCTATGAAATGGTTACAAGGCGTTCAAAATATCAAAAGGATTTTGATTTCAGATCAACTATGTTTCAAGTTCAGGACCATTTAGAGTTTAGACACAGGATAGGTTGGTCCCTTCAATATTGGACATTCATAACTTAAGATACTCTTCCTTTTGCATACAGTTGATATGTAATAGTTAGTTAAAATCCAGGGCTCACGCAGTTAGGAAAGAAGACAAGTGAAGAACAATGTGGAAGGTCCTGCAGCTAGTTCTGGCTAAGTTTATAGGCTGTCATCAATGCTACTCTCAACAACTGACTATCCCAGGGTGTCAAACTCACATCGTCACAGCATCATCATGTGATGTATCGGAACTTTCTTCGCTAAACTGGGTATGGGGGAAGGGCCAGCACATGACACATCCGGCCCACAGGGCACAAGTTTGACATCCCTGGACTAACCAAAGGCAAAAACCAGGCCACTGACAACATTATACTGCGTCAAACCTGTTTTTACACAATTGAAAGACAACTTTTCAACTATGCCTTGGTTCTCTAAATAGTGAAACAAGAGAACGGCAAAATAAATCTTAGGAGTTGCAGCAAAAGGCAAGCAGCATAGTATAAAAGAGACGGCTTAAACACAAGCACATATACATATTAAAAGAAAAGCCAAAGATTGGAATTCCAGAAATATCATATAAGTAAGAAGGAAATGAATCCAGAATGTAATTTGTACCAACCCCCCCCCCCCCAACACACATACCTACCCAGAATCTGGCTATTTAATTAAATTGTAAGTCCTTTCGGAAAAAGAAACTTGACACATTTTAAATTATTCAGATGGCAAGAATATCTCAGTGGCTTCCAGATTTCTCTTCAGATTATAAATGGGATATAGAGAGGAAAGAGATTTACTCATGAATATTTGGTATTGCAAAGTAAGCTTGCTTTTTTTTCAAGGAAACAAAAACAAGAGCCTACCCAACAGTAACAAACCGTGAACGTGCTAGCACAAGTGCATAATGTTCTTGGAATCAAGGTGACCTGCACGAAGCCATTGAAAAAGAAAGCAGAAGGGGAAGGAGGAGAAAGGATAGCCTTCAACAGAAATTCAATGTGTGAAAACATAATTTGCTATGATTACATAACTAATTGTGCAGTTTTCCCCAGGTTGGGACCTTCCAAATGTCCTGCGGTTCAACTTTCATCACACTCGACCATCTCTGCCAACAAACTGGCTAAGATTTCATGGGAATTCAGATCCAACCATCTAGATTGCCACAGGTTGAGAAAGCTGGTTTAAGGTGACCTGATTTGAAATGTAGCACAAATACTAAAAGGCTGGTAAAATGTCAGCTTCAGACTGCGTAGGTTACAGTGAAAGGCAGTCTTGACTTCCAGCCAATTTAATTCACTTCAATATATGTCTGCATCATTGACAGGGAAGTGCAAATTAAATATTGATTCAGAAATGGTACACACGGTTCATACTGCCTACTTCTGCTGGTCCTCCACAGAGGGCAATGAACAGAGTGAGCCTCGGTGCCCTTCAAAGAATCAAATGCTGACCCAGAAAAGTTTCCATTCAGATTGTGTCGAAGGTGAGTCTTAGTTCAACCAAAGCTCAAGTTAGCAACCCGTTAAAAAGTTTGCAGAGAGATAATGGTGCAGCTAATATTAAGGAAGAAATGAAATTCTCTGTGTGGAGAACAACAAAGCAGCTTTGGAAGGCTCATTCCATCTTTTTAATTATCACTCAGGAATCAAGGAAAACGTTGCACCTTTTCAACACTTCAATGCCAGTGAGCAAGTTATAAGTGAGCTGGAAAAAATTGTTCGTTATCTTGTGATAGATCCCTTAGGTATTGTACTTCACACGTTCAAAAACCTGTTTTGGTTTTTTTTGGAAGAATGTTTGAAAGACAGTCAGGGAAAGTTACCTGATTTCATTAATTGTTCCTCAAAGTTTTCCCATCATAACTTGAGAAGAATGTTGGGTTTAATTTAGACTGATAGAAATGGGACCATGGCATCTTTTTCAAGAAATTCATTATTGGAACTACTAAGCATTGGAACTACAGCATTTTTTATGTGTTTGTTTTGTTCAACATGAAGCAACTGACATACATTATTCATGGGCCCATCAATTCAAGATGCTGATGATATATCCCAGTTGGGAATTACCACCCTGTGTTGTTCTGGAAGTCTGAAGTTTTTCTCAGCACCTGGAGGTTGTTGGGGTCTGCAGAGGAGTAAACATGCTGAAGTTAAGTTCAAGCATGACAGACTTGTTTACAGACTGAGGTTCTCTGCTGTCTTGGTCTTATCTCTGGAAAGGATGGAACTGTCTCTGAGAAAGCCTATCTATGACAGGGCTCATCCAGTATCAAAATTAACATTGGATAAGTATGTGAAGGCTTGTTAACCAGGAAATCTCTCTACCTGGAGTGGGTGACCTTGCAATGGTAACTGACAGAATCAACGCACGCTGGAGTAGTCCAATGAGCTTTACACAGATCACTCAGAAATGGCATCTGACGCGAAATGAAGCAACCTGCTTACAGCTAGCAGTAGAACACATTATACCTGGGTCCTGCATCAGTTATCAATAGATCTCCAAGAACAATTTAAAATGCAGGCTTTACTCAATGAAATCCTCTTCAGGTAATCCTTGCTTAAAAACCACAGTTGGAATTGGCAACTTCATCACTAAGACATATAAGCAAGACATCATGTGATTGTGATATCCACTGCATCCGCTTCCACTGCAGTCATTAAGCAAATCACCTGCAGTTGTTAAACAGTTAAGCAAAACATCACAGGACCATGACTTGCAATTTTGTCAGCTTCACTATTGACTCTGCTTGTCAGAAGATGGCTGTGAAATGTGCAGAGGACAATCATGTGACTGGGGGATGCTGCCACGGTTGCAAACACGAGGACTGATTCTAAAGTTACTTATTCAGCACCATCATAATTTTGAACAGTCACTAAACAGAGCAGATATCGAGAACTACCTAAATAACAGTGGCCCCCAACCTTTTGGGCACCAGGGACCGGTTCTGTGGAGAGGTTTTTCCACGGGCTGGAGGGGGGCGTGGTTTAATTTGCCGCCTGCATTCCACGTATGGGGCTTCGATTGTTTGTGCGGACTAGTTTCTGGCATGTTGCAGACCAGTACCGGTCCACAGACTGCGTACCGGTCCACAGACCAGTACCGGTCCACAGACTTGGGGACCCTAGCTGTACAGGATTTTCAGAACCTTCTATTTCAACTACATTTGTTTGATACTAATATCCTGGAATAAAACTGTTTATGACCCGGAACTCCTGGGAAATAGAGGATGCTCAAGAAGATGAGCTGCTTCATCATGGAGCAGCCTTTCCCTGGAAATAAAATTTTGCTCTACATTGCTGGCCTTGAGCAATGGTACCTACAGCTCAAGGAAAAGCTTTTTTGAAAAGCTATTTTTAATTAAATAATATCATAGGAGTTTTTATAGATAGCTCCGCTTGTAAGTTAATATCGATTTGATCAATCCTGTTCTTTTCCATTATATTAATTATACCGTGATAGTTTGTATAGTGCCAAGAGTCACACGATTATGGTAGCATAAAAATCCAATAAACAAATAGTGACTGTCAGCTAAGGAACAATGGGGATGATTTACATCTCTTAAGTATTTATTCATTCAAAAATTTAAGCATTATATTTTCTTCAAATAGATGCAAAAGCCATGTGTATGATGTGCTGAATCCATCTGCCTGTTATACTTATCCATAATAAATGAAACATAAGAAAGCTATTCCAAATTTTCTATGTAACCTGGGAGGTGGTCAAACAATCTTGGCTCTCTCCCTAGAAAAATATGGCTACTCTGGGGTACCATTCCCTCCTCTGGCAGCAATTATTTGTTATTAACTTTCAGTAGTCCTCAAATTACAACCACAATTGGGACCAGAAACTTTATCATTAGGCAGTACTGTCATTAAGTGAAGCATCATGTAATCATACCTAACCTATGTTGCTGTAGTCATTAAGTGAAGCATCAGGTCATTTGTGACTTTCCCTGCCAACTTCCTCATTGATTTTGCTTGTTGGGAAGCCAGCTGGAATCCAGTGCAAACTGGAATCGCGGAATTGCAGAACGCTACAAGCATGGTAAATGCCAGCTGGCTACTGTGTGCCTGAATTGCAATCATGTGACTATGAGGGTGGTGCAATGGTCATAACTTTGACGATGGTCTGCAGGTTACTTTTTTCAGGGCTGTTGTAACTTTGAATTATTATTAAACTAACCATCATTAGACTGAGGACTACCTCACTACAGGCACAGGCCTGTATCATCAACAAGCCATGGGGGCACAGTGGTTAGAGTGCAGTACTGCACTTTGTCAACCTTGACCCTGCACTTGACCAGGGTCAAGGTTGACTAGCCTTCCATCCTTCCAAGGTTAATAAAATGAGGACCCAGATTGTTGGAGGCAATAGGCTGACTCTGTAAACCTTAGACTCTGTCTCTGACTTTGTAAAGCTTAGAGAGGGCTGTAAGGCACTATGAAGCGGTATATAAGTCTAAGTGCTATTGTTATCCAGAAGTTGGGATGTACATGAATCAAAGATCTCACCCAACATGGAACTATTTAAATTCAAGATGGTAGAGCATTGCTCTGAGAACAGGGCAGCAATTTTCTTCTTTTCCTTTTGTTTTATGCTGGAAAATATTACAAAGAATGATGTCATGTAACACAGCGGGCCCCAACCTTTTGGATGCTAAGGCCCAGTTCCTTGAAGAGAGGTTTTTCCGCACACCAGAGGGGATGTCGTTTTGAAAGCTTCCTGCAAACCATGGGTAGAGCTTCGCTTGTTTGCATGGCTCGGTTTCTGGCATGCCACAGCCCAGTGCTGGTCCACAGGGGTTGGGGACCCCTGAGATAACACAAAGATGCTTTAGGCTTGATGATACAGTCCTGTGCATATCTGTTTAGTTTTACTAAGCTCAATGCACCTTACTTCCAGGTGACTGAGCATAGGACTGCAAATGAAACCAAAGCCAAAGCAATAGTGCACATATGAGCTCTGAAGTTTCTTGCTCATTTACGTGTTTTGTATGTGGTATCAGTCAGGCTAAATTTATTTCAAGCAGGGTTGCTCTGTAGAAACTAATAAATATTTATCTCAGGCTATTATTTTGAAAAAGTGCCCTTCCAAAATGTATTTTTTAAAGGCAGGAGAATATAATGCAATTTTTTTTGAAGGGCACAAAGTGGTTGGTGGTTAAGGTTTCAAGGCAAAAATTATAATGCAATGATACCAGTATACATTTTTAAAAAGTGATTAAATTATATCATAAACATTTATAAAATTCCTCATACAAGATCACTCCAAGGAGGATGATAAACAAATCAGCATTTGTGTACAACAAGGGCAAAACATATAACTTCCTCAAAAGAGATTGTAAAATATAAAGAAAGCAAAGTACTCACATAAAATTTTTTACAGTAAAATCCTATGTAATGTTACACTATTAGTTTAATCTAATAATTTGCTTTTCAAAATTCACACTGTGCTTTTTGTTTTTTTGCTTTTATAAAACATCTAGGCACTCTTTATATTGAAATCCAATGCTTCTTTGCACCCTTTTTCTCACTAATTGGCAATGACAGAAACTGAAATGTCAAACTGGTTCTTTTGAAAGCAATTGTTCACCTTTCCAAGATATCTTAATGATTGAAATAATTTAAAAAAAAGGACAGGGATTTTGTAGCTTTATTGTGGCGGGGGGGAAAGTCTGCAGCCAAAAGACTACGATATATAATGCATGAATTATACCTTTATGCTGGAAGAAAGGAAACAATGAACAACAACAACAACAAAATGCAGGCATTAAATTTCCTCAGGGTTAGAATTGCATGAGTACAGAATAGGGATGTAGCTTTGGGCTTCATTGACTATGCTGTACCTGGGTTGCCTGGCCCATTATTCTCCATAAATTTGAAGGTTTCCAATGCAATTTAGAATTCAACGCAATCAGGGTTCTTAATCATGCAGGGTGTCTGTCTATATTACTACATGGAAGGCCAAATGGTAGAAAGTGAGGCTGAGGGAGAACCAGCCAATGCAGTCACATTTTATTTGATGCATTTCTAATCAAACTTGAATTAGGGCTGTAGTCTGCCATTTCCATATGAACACTTCAAATTAGTTTTGCACAGGGATGTTGCAAATAAGACTGCTGGAGTTCAGAGCCTTTTAGACTCCCTGCTTACTGTTCATTTTTCTATATGTATGCTTACCCAGAGCACTGAGTGAGAATATTTAAGGCATCGGAGATTAATGACACAGTTAATCTGTTCCTTTTTCTCTGCAAGTCAATGAATGTTTTGTGCCTGGCTCTCATCCACAGGGTAGCTACTCCATGTTAACCATTCTGGATTATGGCTGACAGAATCACATAAAAGGATCCTTACCTTTGTTCTATCCCAGTATTTTTCAACTTTGGCTACTTTAGGATGCTGGCTGGGGCATATTGGGAAATGAAGCCCACACATCTTAAAGTTGCCAAGGCTGAAAACCACTGCTGTGCCCTAATGGATTGCAGCCAAAGTCTTCTGGGCCCCAATTGCCTACTTTTCATTCAATGTTTTTTGTATCACAAGACCTTATATCATCTTATTTGTACATTTATCTTTGTCAACTCAAGGATCAGTTTCGCAGACAAATGGCTAAAAGACATTACACTTCAACTACCTTAATCATAAATGCTAATTTGACAGCTGCATTTACTCGGAAGTTAATTTGCAACTGTAGACTTTAACACCAAAGCTGAAAATTTGATTCCATCTTTAGCATAAAGAGAGTGTTCCCCCCTCCCTCCTAAAGAAATTATGTCAAAAGACTCACACAATCCCCCTCTGTGCAAAACTGCACGTCATTCTGCAGAAAATATTTCAGGGGTAGAGATGGAGTTTTTAATTCCATGTTTCCTTGATCCTGACCATTCAATAATTATGCGTCTAACTTCCAAGGTCTCTGGAATCAAAGCCTTATCCATAGATGGACAAGAAGAGAGAACAGGGAGAGAACAAGGGAGAACAGGGTTCCTCTGTCTGGCCTTTTATTGTCCTTGCTCTCTGAAGCTCTTTTTACTTCTATTATAAGTTCATCATGCCACTCCTCAAACCTGCCATAAAAGATTGTTCCCTGAAAGTCTAACATTTGTGTATGCTTATTCCTACAAACTTTGTTCTGCGAGAGTTAAATCGGTGAACCAAGGAAAACTCTGCCCACTGCCGACAATTAATTTTAGGCCTATGTAGGTTAAACTGAATATATACTGAATTATAAACAGCTGGCATCCTTCTGCTGACAATGGCTGTTTGATCTTATGGCAACTTCTGATGGTAGCATAGAGATAGAAATAAATATCAGGATGTGTCTAAATGGTGATCCTTCTCTTCTCCGTGCAACAACATCTAATTATTCAGGTCCTCTAGAACAAACACTGGGGGAAACTAAGTAAGTTGGAGAGGTGACAGGGAGATAAAAAATAATTTGTTCCCGAGATAAAAGCTTTCCCTTCAGGGTATAAAGAATTTTATTCAAGGGTACCGGTTGAATACAACTCAGCATGGCTTATTATTTTAAAGAAACACACAAGCTCTTTTTCATCTTTTAAATTCCAAATGGAAAACATCTCTCTATCCCTATCTTTCTACCGATCTCCCCTCCATAGCCTCCTTTTATAGCAAAACCAATCCATGCAAAGTTAACAGTCACCTGCTCCCCACAGACAAATACACTGCTCAAAAAAATAAAGGGAACACAAAAATAAGACAGCCTAGATCTGAATGAATAAAATATTATTATTAAATACTTTGTTCATGACATAGTTGAATGTGCTGACAACAAAACCACAAAAATTATCAATGGAAATCAAATTTAGCAACCCATGGAGGTCTGGATTTGGAGTTACACTCAAAATTAAAGTGGAAAAAAACACTACAGGCTGATCCAACTTTGATGTAATGTCTTTAAAACAAGTCAAAATGAGGCTCAGTTGTGTGTGTGGCCTCCACGTGCTTGTATGACCTCCCTGCAATGCCTGGGCATGCTCCTGATGAGGTGGCGGATGGTCTCCTGAGGGATCTCCTCCCACACCTGGACTAAAGCACCCCCCAACTCCTGGACAGTCTGTGGTGCAACGTGGCATTGGTGGATTGAGCGAGACATGATGTCCCAGATGTGCTCAAATGGATTCAGGTCTGGGGAACGGGCAGGCCAGTCCACAGCATCAATGCCTTCATCTTGCTGGAACTGCTGACACACTCCAGCCACATGAGGTCTCGCATTGTCGTGCATTAGGAGGAACCCAGGGCCAACCGCACCAGCATATGGTCTCACGAGGGGTCTGAGGATCTCATCTTCGTACTAATGGCAGTCAGGCTACCTCTGGCAAGCACACAGAGGGCTATGCGGCCCCCTAAAGAAATGCCACTCCACACCATTACTGACCCACTGCCAAATTGGTCATGCTGGAGGATGTTTCAGGCAGAACGTTCTCTATGGTGTCTCCAGATCCTGTCACATCTGTCACATGTGCTCAGTGTGAACTTGCTTTCATCTGTGAAGAGCACAGGGCGCCAGTGGCGAATTTGGCAATCTTGGTGTTCTCTGGCAAATGCCAAACGTCCTGCATGGTGTTGGGTTGTAAGCACAACACCCACCTGTGGACGTCGGGCCCTCATACCACCCTCATGGAGTCTGTTTCTGACCATTTGAGCAGCCACATGCACATTTGTGGCCTACTGGAGGTCACTTTAAAGGGCTCTGGCAGTGCTCCTCCTGTCCCTCCTTGCACAAAGGCGGAGATAGCGGTCCTGCTGCTGGGTTGTTGCCCTCCTCTACGTCTCCTGATGTACTGGCCTGTCTCCTGGTAGTGCCTCCATGCTCTGGACAGCACGCTGACAGACACAGCAAACCTTCTTGCCACAGCTTGCACTGATGTGCCATCCTGGATGAGCTGCACTACCTGAGCCACTTGTGTGGATTGTAGACTCCATCTCATGCTATCACTAGAGCGAAAGCCCTGCCAGCATTCAAAAGTGACCAAACCATCAGCCAGAAAGCATAGGAACTGAGAAGCGGTCTCTGGTCACCACCTGCAGAACCACTCCTTTATTGGAGATGTCTTGCTACCTGCCTCTGCTTTCCACCTGTTGTCTATTCCATTTGCACAACAGCATGTGAAATTGATTGTCAATCAGTGTTGCTACCTAAGTGGACAGTTTGATTTCACAGAAGTGTGATTGACTTGGAGTTACATTGTGTTGTTTAAGTATTCCCTTTATTTTTTTGAGCAGTGTATTTACCTAGAGACATTTGATCACATCAACTGTTCCCTGATTTAAAAAAAAATGTCATGCAATTTCTCTCCAAAAAGTAAAACTGACAATCCTTTGAAGGAAACAAATAGTGGTGTCCAAATCTACTGTCTGGAAAAAAATAAAACACTTTAAATCGATCTCGGTTGTTAAATGATTGAGCACATCCCTGACCTTCTTTAAATGTCAAGAATAGAGACATACTTATGGATCGTCGAAACCTCAGGATCAGATGTTAATTTGGGAGGGAGCTGTAGACTTTCTGTCCCAAATGAGTCTTTCTTCAAATTAGCAGATTATATATACTTAACAAATATGGATACTTGGAAGTTCCAAACAGAAATTCTCATAAGCTACTACATATAAATAGGCAGCAAAACACTACATTCACTTGCACTGATGATGTAATGAAACATCTGCAAGCAAACAACCAAACTCAGAGAGTACCAAGAATTGCACAGAGTTTACTCTAATAAAAAATTAGAAAACTATCAATGGGCAATAGTTCAATGGAGAATAATGTAGGGCACTTGATAGAAGAGTCCAGTTAAAGAAAGAAAATAAGTCCTGAGTTTTTAGAAGAATCTACTTTTTTTTTTCAATTAGTATCCCATGATACTAATCCTTTCTTATACAAATGGAAAGACCAAGCAAATGACATAGCATAGTAAATTTATCAATAAAGCACCTAACAAAATTCCTCAAACCATTACAAGCCAGGAGTCCCAGCAAATCAACTTAAACTGAAAAAGAGAGTAATTTTAATGTTTTTAATTAGTACAAATCCAGACCATGGTTAATGTATGAAATGGCTATAAGGACTGAGCATGTACAATGAGGGCACAAAACTAAAAATAATTACAAGAGGAACATTTTGGAGTTAAGTAGAATTTCTAAGGTTCAATTGGTTTCCCCAGAAACATAATTAATTTTCAGAACATAAAATGAGTGTCCTACAAGAATGAGCATTTAATAAAAATCAGCAACAAATAGTAATTCATGGACAGTTAAGGATATCTAGAATATCATCATCTCAAAATATCTAAATAAGAAATTGCTATATATAGCCCTAGAAGAAGGAATATGTTTTTCTAATGTAACCTTTAAGTAAATAAAATAGTGTAATATAATCTCCTGGAAAATTAATATATAACTAAAGGAGAAAAATGATATTTATTTGTGTCCTGCCTTTATTATTTTTAGAAATAACTTGAGCCAGCAAATATATCCAACATATTTCTTCCTTCTGTTTTCCCTACAGCTACCAATTCTGTGAGGTGGGGATTGGGTTAACAGATAGTGACTGATCCAAATTCACCCAGCTGGCTTTCATGGTCAAGTTGGGACTTGAACTCAAAGTCTCCTGCTTTCTAGACTGGCGCCTTAACCATCAGACCAAACTGGCTGAGACCATGTAGCAAACATTTCAGATCATTCTAGGATTTTAAATGCATTTATACATTGTTTTAATGTGTTTGTTAATATGTTTGATAAACCAACTTGGCTACTTTACAAATTAAAATAATTTAATGAAAAATTAAAAATTCTACAGTGTTCTGAAATGTTTGGTTCACAATCTCAGGATAAGCACCTTCAATGAGAGTTGTTCAAAAATTATCTTTAATACACTCTCACCCCTATATTTCCTTTTTCTCCTACCCAATAGTATAGATAGATAGATATAGACAGACTGACCGACCCCTCACATAAACTGTTTCAACTTCTCCCCTAGAATGCTGCTATAGAGCATTGCATACCAAAACAATTAGACACAAAGAGAGTTTCTTTTCCCATGCCATCACTCTGCTAAAACCTAATTCCCACAGCACTGTCTATGCCTAAGGATATCTAACCATGTCACAGGACTGTGTTACTATTATCCTCTTTTTCCTATTACCTACACCTATTGGTATTTTATGGCTATACTTTGATGGTAGTATCTTATGGTTTATGGTTGTATCTTATCATTTATCACTTTGTTGCTTATTTGTAAGAGCTTATGCACCAGCACATTCCTTGGGTGTCCAATCATATTTGCCAAAAAAGAATATTCTATTTATTTCTTTTTCATGACTATAAACCAGGGTGTCAAACTCGATTTCATTGAGGGCCACATCAGGGTTGTGTTTGACCTCGGGGGGGCAGGGTGGATGTGGCCAGCTCAATGTCACTCATGTCAGGGGCACCTATGGTGGCCCGAGAGCTCTGTCAGCAAAAGTAGGCGCTCAAGCTCCATTTTTGGCTCCCACAGCTTCCTGCAACCCTCTGGCAGCAAAAACGGAGGTCAGGACGGCTGCATGAGCTCTGTTTTCACTGGCAGAAGCACCGCGGGCCACTTTTCGCTGTTTCAGAGCTGCCCCAATCTAAGTACCCCGTGGGTTGGATCTAGCTTCCAAGCCTTGAGTTTTGACACCCCTGCTATAAACTATGAAATTTCATACATGACCCAACATTTGTGTCCTGGGGTCTACTTACTAATCTTTGTTTTCAATGAGTCAAAAATATATATTTGGCTTACAATTACACAAAAAGGTAACCAGAAATAGAACACGGTCTACCTTGATAACTTCCATGATTTCCCGTCTTTCTTCACTAGCAAAGAGTAGCTGGTTGGTGGCTCCTCGGTCATCATGTTTAAAGCCATCCTCTTCCACATAAGGAATGAGCTGCTGTAAATTTGGGGGAAAAAGTCCTATATAAAGATGGAGAATATCTGGTGGAATCTTGTGGAGAAGCTATGTCAGAATAATAAGTTAATTATGATAAATATGAAATTACAGAAATGTTTCTTTTTCTAATAGCATTTATATTATACAATCTGTTTTGGGACATTTTAGGAAATTTAAGATGTCTCAAAGCAATAAAAATATACTTTGCCTTTTACCAACTTAAACTCCCTAAAACTTTTTCAACCACGATCAAAAGGCATAAGCAGAAAATACATTAAGTTTTACCATCTGGAAATCATGATGGATACCGTATGTAAGCTGATCTGGATATTCTGGCAGATCCTTCAGTGATCTGCAGTACATTAGCTCTCAGTAGTTTCACAGTAAGAGTAATACAATAATTTCCCCTCTTTTTGTTGTGGCAATTGAGAAACCATGAGGTAAAAAAGGAGAGTATTTTTGCAGAGAGAATTATTGTAAACTCTTGGTTTAATGGACCTCAGCTGAGTGGACTTCAGATATAGTGGACAAAGATTTCATTTGGGCTTCATCCCATTTAACAGACAAATGTCTATTCAATTGAGGATTTCTCTACTAAATTGAAGTTTTAGTGCTAATGGTGCTATTTGCATCAGTTAGGTAATTATGCAAACAATATAAATGGATGTGAACAAGATAAATTTGAACTTTACAGACATTTGTATTTAATGGAACCTCTCTTCCCTCAATGATCCATTAAGTCAAGGTTTTACAGTGCTTTTATTACTAGCATTTGGGTGTATCCATTTTTGTCCAGGTTTCACATGAAGAATTTTGGGATTTCAGAATAAATGAGAACTGGAAACAAATCAGTTTTCCTCTTCTTCTGGTCTAGATATTTGTGCCTATCTCCCCTCCCATTTCACTTACCTCTATTGGAATGGGTTCAAGTCCTGCACAATTTTCATTGCATTTATCGTATACTAATCTCAGTTTCCGAAACAGTATTGACAGTTGGCGCAGATGTTCTTGCAGCTTTCCTAATCTGTCTTGATATGTGCCCGTATGATAGGTGACACCATTTGGAAGCTGGAATATTCAAATATTTAATCGCAAGAAATCCAATACAAAGACAAAAGGAAACATGACTCATTTCTTCAACAAGCATGAAAAGTTTTTGACAAAAACTTTGTTAGTTTCCAATGCTATCTGAGCTTCATTCCATTTATTTAGAATAAATATTATCCAATGTCTATATAGTACTTCCTTTCACTGAAGCATATCACAAAACAGAAAATAATAATGAAAGTTTAAAACACCACCATAAAATTATGACATGCCAACAAAATATGTTTTTGAATACTGGTTGAGTTTCTTCTGGAAAAGAATTCTATAAAGTCAGAGTTATTTCTGAGAATGCTGAAACCGGAACATGCATGCAAAAAGAGCAGCTCCCCAACATGCATGGGCCGGAGCACCAGAAACCAGAAGCTTAGCTTGCCAGTGTGCACACACAGTGCAGTCACCTGCTCTTCCAATTACTAAACTTCTAGTAATGAAGCATCCACCATTATTATATTTTTCAGAATACAAGGGGCTGTAAACTATGTTTTTAAAACAGTCTGTAAAAACTCTAAATTGCTAAAAGAATACTGGCTGAATACATAGATATTCTCTAGAAATTCAGTGGAAATATGAATTACATTAAAAATAATCCTAAGTAATCAAAATAAAAGAAGTTAGGATGATTATTTTAGAATTTAAAGATAAAAAACTGGGGAGGACTTTTTTAGAAGAAATGAAAGTGACTATGGAAAAATCCTACAAATTTACCAGCTATGGAATAATATAGTGATATTTACCAGCTGCTATTAAGATACACACCAAAATAAGCAGAAGCAAGGTTATATACGACATTAAGGGAAAAAAACAGAAAGAACTTACATACCCACCATGAGCAATTTATAAATCACTTACCTATATTTTAACTAGAATATGCAATTGATCTGTTTTCTTCATAGCAGCACATTTTATCTAAAAAAATCCTTGAACTCAAAATGAATCCTCTCAGAATGAACCCTCTCCAAAGGCAGATTAATTAGAAAATAATTATCTGCCTTCTTTACTATATTCCTAGTGAAGCTAAGATTCTCCAATTTTAAAAATAAATTATCTGGGGAGAAAGGCAGATAAATTGTTAAAGCAAGTCTTTTTTTTTTTATGAAAATATGTGGCAGGCAAAGACTTCCTTTTCTGAATGCCAAAGTTGTTTCTGTTTATATGTTTTTTACTGTGTACTTTTTTCAATTTAATTCAGGTTTTCTAAAAGAGATAATAGAATAGCACTATTTGGACAGATGATTCTTTACCTGCATATTTCTTAACAGCTGGAAGATTTCCATAGTGCGGAATACAATGTCCTGCACAGTCTCTTGACCAATGCGACACAACGAAGCTGTGTTCACTTCTCGTGCAGCCTGACCCTGAGGCCCAGAAAATGGACCAGGAGGCAATCCTGGCCCTGCTAGAGGCGGTGTAGACATCCTAAGAGAATTAAACTATTAAGGTAGAAAAAGGGAAATGGGTGTCAGAGAATACACAAATCTGTTGGGTACAGATATTTCATATATTAATGGTTTGCTATTGACATGTTAAAGTTAAATTACATTGGGGCCCTCCATCTACAAATTAACATCATGCTCAAAACCTTACATTTCACAGATTTGTAAGACTACAGAGGCAGAAGAGTTCATTTTGGCCATACAACTTGATCAGTGCCGGAGTCCTTAAAGAAGCAAAGACAGTGGTCCAATTTCTACTGAAACATGCTGAGTTCCTTTTAGAGTTGCACATTTTATCATGTTGCCATGCAGCTATATTTAGGCATATATAAATATTATGCTTTTGTTTCTTATTTAGAAAAAATGAATTTTTCCTCCCTAGGCCACTTTTGCATATCCTAGCTTGCAACAGTCATCTGCCTACCCTTGCCCTTTCCTATACATGAGCCAACCACTGGATTAAAAGGCTGCTCGAAGAAGATCCAAAGCCAATTCAGAAGAACCAACACCTTTTAGTCTTGAAGGTTTTGGGAGCTGACTTTCCACAATGTCCTTGCTTCTTAAAACCTCTGTTTTTTTTTTGGGGGGGGGGGGGGGGGGAGGTAATCTATTCTTGGATCTGTTTCTTTTGTTCCCATAAACCCAGGGTTGAGAGGGATTTTGAAGGATTTCTAGTCCATCCCCAGCCCCTATATAATGCAGGAATTTATCCATTCTGGATAAATAACTCTCCAAGTTGGAGTATCCACAACTTCAGGCGACATTCCCAGGACCAAATAAAGACAGGCACTCAGGACCCTTAAATTCGCTCTCAGCTCCAATGGGACAGGAACCCCGAAATATCTCTGCCCATCAAGTCCAGATTTTCCTTTTTTTAAAAAAAATCATCTTTTGGAGCAGCCAGACAAAGGTCAGGCACCAAAAAGGGTCTTGAAAACATTCATAATATAATCTCAGCCTTCCTTCGCCCGACAACCTTTAGGGACGCTGGACTACAGGGCCCATCCTTCCCAGCCACTGGACCAGGGTTGGTAAAGGATGGAGTCCAACTGTCTGCGGAGGTCCCCGGAAGGGGAAAAAAGGACGATAGACCCGAGGGTACCTAGACTTCGTCGTTGCCCCAGTGACAAGCGCCTTTTTTACGTCCCGTCCGGGGTAGTCGACTCTCCGCGTCGTCAGCGTCGCCCTCCTCTCAGCGCGCAAACCTGCGGTGGAACGTCGAACGGCGGGACGTGATGACGCCACGCGGTACGGACTCGGGGCGATGGATGCCTTTCTGTGCACCGGCAGGGCGTAGCCATTTTTCCCCCCCCCCTTCCGTACAGGGATTTCCTTCTCAGAAACCTCCCCCACTCCTCCTCGGGAGAAAGTGGCCCGCGCCAAGTTATTTTCGTCTGCATTTCGGTTGCGTTTTGATGCGGAGGGCAATCATATTGTCCCCAACCAATATAATGTAAACGATTTCCCTTTCGTCCTCCCCCTCCCCCACTTTCTCCTTTGCTGCCGGTTCTCCCTCCATGGAGAAGAAGAGGGCAAAATCGGGAGGGGGAATACATTTTTTTTCGTCCTGTAGCTTGTACGCAAAAGGCAGCTTTTTTATTCTTGTAGAAGCTGAATTAGAAGCTGAAGAATAGGGTGAGGGGAGGGGGAACTCAGCAGGTTTAATGTTGGTTGCCTTAAATTCAGTGCTTCTCAAATGTGACTGCTTTAAGATGGGTGGACTTCAACTCCCAGAATTCCCCAGCCAGCCTGGCTGGGGAATTCTGGGAGTTGAAGTCATCCATCTTAAAACAGCCAGTTCTGTTTTACTTGAGAAATAGCAAGAGCGCTCTAGACTTATACACCATTTCACAGTGCTTCACAGCCCTCTCTAAGCGGTTTACAGAGTCAGCATATTGCCCCCAACAATCTGGGTCCTCGTTTTACTGACCTTGGAAGAATGTGTCAACCTTGAACCTGTCAGGATCAAAGGAATCGAACTCCTGGCAATGATGGTCATACACTGAATGAGATGCAGAAGTAGTTCTGGATAGGAGCTGAACTGGGTCCTTTTAGTTGATGAGATACCAGAGTTTTAAGGTTTACTCAGGATGGAATAAAGCAGAGTGCAATACAACCAGTGGAATAGCTTGCCTTCAGCAATGTGGGTGCTTCATCAGTGAAGGCTTTCAAAAAGAGATTGGACAACCATTTATATGAAAACAATATAGGGTCACCTGCTAGAGCAGGAGGTGGACTAGATAACCTCCAAGGTCCCTTGCAACTCTATTCTATATCAGGGGTTTTCTGTACCCTGCACCCCTAGAACACTTTTAATATATTCTCACACCCCTTAAAAATAAATAATAAGGTCGGGAAAAACCTAGAATAAAATTAAGCTCCTTACAAGAGAATAGATGCCAAGGTGGATGTGGGCTTCCTGCCTGGGAACTATATTATAAAATAGCAATTTTAACATGGATTAAGGATTGGGCCAATTTGAGAAACAAACGAGTTTTAATTCTAGAAGGGCATGATTTGGAAGCAGGGTGGCATGCCTTCATGTGAAACCCGGGAAATAAAAGTTACATACACTTTAATAGGCAGATACTTAGATGTTCATTTTTAAAGGTATGGAAAGAAATTAAACACAAACATTATATAAAGATCCCAGGATGGGTTTCCATCATAGAGGCATTGGTCCACCCCAACGCATTAGAAACTGAAAGAAATATTACGTATTATGATGTACTAAATTCCCAAGGAAGATTAATGACGAACCAAAAAATTAGAGAACAAGGGATGAAATAGAGTTGTGGCCATATTTACAACTCAAGGCAAGATATAAAAAAGACATGGAAGAGTTTGGGATTGAGATAAAACCAAATCAATTAGATAAAATATTGGAGGAAACAGATGAAAAATTAATCTCAAAAATGATTAACTACCTGTTAGAATATGAAATGGAAGAAATAGTTAAAGGCCCAATGATCGCATGGGCAAGGAATGTAGGGCACAATATTAATTTGGAAAATTGGGAAAAAATTGGAATCAAAATTACAAAATAACAAAATCGGCGATCTATAAAGAAAATCAATATAAAATGTGTTACTGGTGGTATCTGTCACCCTCAAGGTTAGCTGACATTTATCCAAACATGAGTCCGATGTGTTGGAAATGTAAGCAAACGAGGGGCACCTTCTTCCACAGTTGGTGGCTCTGCCCAAAAAGTAAAAAATATTGCAAAAAAAATTAGACTGTGGATAAAAGAAATTACAAGTATTCAATTAGAATTAAAACCTGAAATATTTTTGTTGGGAATGTTCAAAGGGGACTATACAGATGAAATGAAATATTTAATTCTCCATATAATCACAGCGGCAAGAATTGCGTTGGCACAGTGTTGGAAGGGCGAACAAATGCCAACAAATAATTTGATTACTCAGAAAATACCTGACTGCGCTGAAATGGACCTATTTACACAAAAACTTAGGAATAAGGAAGACTCAGGATATATTACAGCTTGGGATAAATGGTATAAGTGGATTAAAGAGAAAAAAACAGGAAATTAAAAGATATGTTTTTGATGAATGGAGTAGTTAAATTAAGAATGTTTACCAAATAAATGAATAGTAGTAAAATTATTACCAAGAAAAAAGCACACTGTCTTAGTTGATTAGAAGCATATGTTTTATATGTTTTATATGTTTATTATGTATTTGTATATATAGATTTTGTCTACATGTAAGGTTGTATTTGATGTATTGTACATAGTGTTTTTCTTTTTTAATCTCTAATAAAGTTTTCTTTTAAAATTAAAAAAAATAAAAATTAAATAATAATATGCATACATATACACTATAATTTTGAAACTTCTAAACCCAAGTTTTTGTACCCCCTGGAATATTGCCAAGCACCCCGGTTGGGAATTCCTGTACTATGTTCTATATTCTAAGCTTGAATACAGGAATTGCGTCTAATATATTCATTGTGTTCTGCAGTAAGCATCATGAAATGACTTTCTTTAAAACTCTGTTTGAATGCAATATGATGTTGCCTGTGGTGATGCAGCTCAATGCATCTGGCAAGTGCCAAGTTGGAGAGATGGTCCAGGTGGTGCTTTAATTTGTTCAGAACAGTTTCCCCCACCACCACCACCCCCTTCCTATAAACTGGTCAGTATTATTTTATGTACTTGTGGTACATTATTGTGGTATAATGACTTACCGTATATACTCGCATATAAGCCGATCTCGCATATAAGCCAACCCTTAAAAAACTGCCCCAAAATGAGGAATTTTTCAAAAACTCACATATAAGCCGACCCCCAAATACCATGGTGTTCAACCCCTGATCTCACCGTCAAGGCTCACTGTCAGAAAGATTCTGGGAGGACAGGGCTTTGGGCACGACTTTCCTGAACAGCAGAAGTGAAGCCCAGAGGGAAAAGTCGGCAGGGCAAAAGTTGCGGCTCATCATCCATCCAGGGAGAAAAATGGCCGATTTTTGCACGCGTTTCCCTTGAGGCGAGGGCTGCTAAGGGCCAGCTGACAGGGAGTGTGAGAGCCAAGACTCTCATCGCGCGAAGCCGCTGCCCGACTTCACGCGCGTTTCCCTTGAGGCAAGGGCTGCAAAGGGCCAGCTGACAGGGAGTGCGAGAGCCAAGACTCTCATCGCGCGAAGCTGCCACGTGAAGTCGCTGCTCCGGCGCAAATCGAGGCATGTCCACCTATAAATCAGATTTATGCGCGTATAAGCCGACCCCGAAATTTGGAAAAAAAAAAAAGCGTTCTAAAGTCGGCTTATATGCGAGTATATACGGTATTCAAAACTTTGGCAGAATGATTTTTGTATGTTTCATAATATGATTTCCTCTCCTTTGTATTTAGGTTTCTTATTCCCATTTTCTCTTCATTCCTCCTTTTTGTATATTTAGGGAATTAATTTTTTAAAAAAAGTTATGAAAGAGCATGAACATGTAAGTCCAGATTGAAATACTTGGAAGTATATACAGTATATGAGCAATGGCTGGAGATTCAATGAACAGGCAGAGCTCCAGAGATGCTCTTTGTTCCCCAGTACTATTGTTTTGGTGGAATGATAGACACAGGGAGAGACTCTTGAGTGGTGCAGTGGCTTGGAGGTAGAGCTTTCACCTTACCAGGAGGCTATGAGTTTGATCCTAGATAGAGGCAGATCTTTCTCTCTGGGCACAATGAAAATATATCTGCTGTGAAATCCGCATTGATGACAGAAATGGCATCCAGCCAGTAAACACTCAGCTCCATTCAGTTGCCTGACTCCACCCTGATGCACAGGATTACGGGATCATTAAAACACAATAAATTGAGAGGTAGACTAACAGATAATAGATTGAAAGATGATTGAAAGATACATAGATGATATATAGACAGAGACAAATAGATTATAGAAAATGGAAGATACATGATACATGGATAGGAGAGAGATAGGCAGATATAAATGTAACATGAAGATAAGCTTAACTGTGATCTGCTCAACCTGTCTGATGTACCTGGGAAACTGGGCCCCGCTAAAACTTACACATTTGTCATTGTCAGAGGCAAAAATGCTTGAAGAAATACAGCATATAATTAGCGAGGATTCCCTTCTGCAGCTAAGAATAAACAGTGCTAACAAGCAAAGCAACAGGAGCATCAGGTGCCAATAGCTACATCCTGGGCAGTTGCTATCACAGTGATGCTTGCATTTTGCTACTGATGGTGTTTTGCTTAACTCAAATGAACTCAGTCTTCGGCTGGAATGACTTAATGTCAAGGATTTTGCCACTAACATGGTGTAGAATTTGTAATCTTGTACGCATATTGTTAGGGATAACATTGTTTACCCTAACTGGTTTAGGTGAAATAATAACTATGAATCATAGTTAGTGTATGTTAGAGTGTATACAGCTTTAACTGTGAAATAGCAATTAAAGGAGTGGTTAAGAAAACAATATAAAAGTAGCAAGACTACGGCTTGCTCTCACTCTCTCTCTGGTTTTGATGATCCCTGATTACTGCTTGGAATCAAGACTGCATTGCTCGAACGGGAGAGACAACAAAGGACTGATCTGTAAGTGAACTGACATAGGATATTCTACATGGACTTTGCTAACTGAATATCCCTGAATGGACTGACTACTTGATACATGACTATTGGACTGTTATAAACTTATACTAGAATAAAATATATTCTTGATAGCACAAGCATATCTGTTATTTTTACTGTATGTTAATAAACATACAAGCTTAGCTCACTCATTTATCTGTGTGCCTATCTGACTAACGCTGCACATTCTGTTTAGCTTGTCTACCTAACCCTGGTTGGGGAACCCAGGCTTAACACATATGCTGGAAATCAATTATTTAGTTCTCATCCATTCTTTTTAAAGGATGACGCATTGTTTATGTTCCATATGAGGTATATTTTTGGTACCTACAAATAGTTCTATAGTTCATTCTGCTCTGACTAAAAGCCTTCCACATGGGCTCCTTATTTATTATCTCTATTTATATCCCTGGTTTTTGTGCATAGGACATCATCAAACATCTTGCTGTGGATGATGGAGCTTGTAGTTTAACTGAACTAAAAGGTTCAAGACCTCTCTGAGAATAAGAGGTTTCTTTTCTTTCTTCTTTTATAAAAAATCTCTTAAAAGGAAGATACTTTCCAGAAAAATGGAGGCTAGATTTTAGCACAAGATTAATTCATGACAGATACAAAGCCTTTCCTATTGAATTATAAGTTTTGAAAACCATGGGGGTGTGTCAAATTTGAGATAAAATATTAAATCCATGCTGTGTGGAATAATTTATTTTATTAGTGATGCCCTGAAGAATAGGCTATTTCACTCATAAACCCTGCAGAAGGCTTAATTTTTAGATAATTCTTGAGCAGTTCTTAATGTGCATATCTAGAAATATGGAACACCGCTTTTTACCTGTGGTGCATTTTGTGGGTGAAGATCTCATATTATTATAACATTAAAAAGCATCTATAAATATCAAAAGGACTTAAACATAGCTGCCAAACTCTTCTTTTTTTATTGTCTTGCTTTTGAAAACCAAAATCCTGGTCTTGAAACCAACCTTACAAGTAAAAGCTTATGTCCTGTTGTTACTTCTGCAGGAGAGATATTTTTAAATTCACCTGGAATGCTTGAAGATCTTGGATACTGGGTGTCTTGCATTCTTGCCAAATGATTGTTTACATTCAAAGCTGAAAATACATTTGATCTGTATATCATGGCTGTTTGGAAAATAAGGGGATACCTTATTTCGGATAGTTCTCTGCCTTCTAAAGAACGGCTGCAGGATTTGGATTTGGCTAGTCTAAAGAAAAGAAGAATTAGGAGTGACATGATAGCAGTATTCCAGGAACTGCCACAAAGAAGAGGGGGTCAAAGCACTGGAGGGCAGGGTAAGAAACAATGGTTGGAAATTAATCAAAGAGAGAAACAACCTGGAATTAATAGCAAGAGACTTATATACTGCTTTACAGTAGTTTACAGCCCTCTCTAAATAATTTACAGAATCAGCCTATTGTCCCCAACAATTTGGGTCCTCATTTTACCCACTTCAGAAGGATGGAAGGCTGCGTTAACCTTGAGCCCGGTGAGATTTGAACTGCCAAATTGCAGGCAGCCTGCAGGCAGCAGAAGTAGCCTGCAGTACTGTACTCTAACCACTGCCCCACTGTGGCTCAATTAAGGAGAAACTTCCGAAAGCCCATGTCACACTGAACCAACGGATGCAAAGAGGATGTAAAACGGACAAAAAACCTTGCCATCCGTTCGAAAACGCAATGTACTCACTGCCTCCGTTTGGCTTCCTCTCTATCCATCCAGCATCCGTTTATGGACGTTTCATCCGCTCCAAAAGTTTTGGGCTGCCCAAAATTTTTGCACGGAAAATGTATCCAGTTCGTCCGTTCTGCATCCGCTACGCATCCGCTAGGCACCAGTTACACAACCGCTACGCATCCGCTATATCCGCTAGGTGTCCGCTAAGCATCCGCGGAACTCCATCCGCCCGGACACAGGGAGGAAGCAGAATGGATGCAGAACGGATGCCTAGCAGATGCAGAATGGAAACAAAGCGTTTAAAACGGAAAAAACATTCGCAGAGGGGACCTATCTCTGATATTAAGGATGTCTAGAGGATGCCTAGCGGAAAACCTATACTGCCTATAAAAAGGGGGAGCAACTCGCCTGCATCTCACTTTCAGAACAGCAGCCCAGCGGTGCAGACCTCTGCAGCCTTCATCTGGCTCTTCCTCTTCCACAGCATCCAGTCATGTCCACCATGGATTGTAACAAAGTCCTTTCAACAGCCACCATCGTTCTGCAACAGTGCGAAGCCATCTGCAGGCTCTGTGAACTCTACTGCGAGAAGAAAAGGAGCCACCCAAAAAGAGTCTGGATCCGAAGATGGTTTGCCAGAAGAGCAGAGGACGGACTGTACAACAAGCTGATGGTGGAGCTCAGGAACGAAGACACTCGTGCATTCCAGAACTTCATGAGGATGCCTCCAGCCATGTTTGACGAAGTTGTGCAGCGGCTGACACCCAAGTTGACCAAGGCAAACACCAGCTTCTGGCCCAGCCTGGAACCTGGGCTCAAGGTGGCATTCACTCTGCGCCACCTGGCCTCAGGGACCTCCTACAGGAGCATGCAGTATGGCTGGAGGGTGCCATCCAATACCATCAGCATTGTGGTCGGAGAAGTGGTGCAGGCCATCATCGAAGAATACAAGGAGCTCCTCCAGTGCCCCTCCACTGAAGAAGGATGGAAGAAAGTTGCAGAGCAGTGGTATCAGAAGTGAAACTTACCACACACCGTTGGAGCCATAGATGGCAAGCACGTGGCCTGCAAAGCTCCAGCAAGTCGGGGTCCACTTATTTCAACTCCAAGGGCTTCTTCAGCATCATCCTCTTCGCCATGGTCGATGCTGACTACAAGTTCATGTACATCGATGCTTCAGGCAACGGCTCATGTTCAGATGCCCAGGTATACAACGCCAGTCACCTCAAGGAGGAGCTGGAAGGCAACCTCATCGTGGGCTTCCCAGATCCAGAACCCCTGCCCAACAACACACAAGATGTGCCCTACTTCATCGTGGGGGATGACGCCTTCTCCCTCACAACCTACCTCATGAAGGCCTACACCTCCAGATGCCTCACCCGTGAAGAGAGGATCTTCAACTACAGGCTGTCCAGGGCAAGGCGGGTGGTGGAGAATGCCTTTGGCATTCTGGCCAACAGGTTCCAGGTACTTCTCACCACCATGCAGCATTGCCCAGAGACCGTGAGGAGGATCATGGAAGCTTGCTGCATCCTGCACAATCTCATGCGCACCCGCTACCCAGTTTGCAGAACAGGCTTGTGGACCTCCAGCAAGGCAATGGGGACATGGAGCCTGGTGAATGGAGGCAAGGGTGAAACCTGATCAACACTGAGGATGTGCAAGGCCCCAACAGAGCCTCACATGAAGTGAAGAAGCAGCTGGAGCAGTGGAGTGGCAAGACAGGATGGTAGATGCTTAATGGATGCTTCCTTCAGCTGTCTCATCACACGGATGAGATTGGGCCATGTATGCTTGGTTGGCCTACAATGAACAGGGTGTTTAATAAAGAGTTGTGTTTATGTTGACATGTGTGGATAATTATTACATTATTATTGATAATAAAGGGCCATAGGTGTGGCACCTGGGAGGGTGGACCATACAGTCCCACTATGCTTGCACTGGAGGTTTATGTATCCCACAGCTATTACCCATCCCAAAGGTATCCCTGCCCATCCCACAGCTATCTCAACCCATCCCACTGCTATCTTAACCCCGTCCCACAAGCATGCAAAGGCTTAAACCATTTCTAAAAGTTTCCAGCAAGACTTTATTAAAAAAAAGAAATGAAGCAAGTGTGTGAATCAAAACTAGACTTTATTAACAACAAGCTATAAAACAAAAATGAGTCTCTGACACTCCTCTTGGCTGCTCAGTCTCAGGGGTGAAGGGTGCAGGTTCTGTGGAGGTGGCTGGTGCTGGAGTGCTTGTCATCATCTCCTCCAGAAGCAGAAGCAGCAGAAGCGCCAGCCCCAGAAGAGCGAGCCCATGCTGCAGAAGCCCCAGGAGAACCAGAGTGAGGGCCAGGGGGCGGGATGGTAGCCCTGTCCCTCTTGCAAGGGCTGGCAGCAGATGGCTGAGGCTTGCTGTGCTTCCGCATGGTTGTGGGGTTGCTGGCTGGCAGGGAGGGTGGCAGGAACCAAGGCTGGCAGGAAGGCTGGCAGGGAGGCAGGCACCAAGGCTGGCAGGAAGTCTGGCAGGCTGGCAGGCAGGCACCAAGGCTAGCAGGCAGACATGAACCAAGGCTGGCAGGCAGACATGAACCAAGGCTGGCAGGCAGGCACCAAGGCTGGCAGGAAGGCTGGTAGGCAGGCACCAAGGCTGGCAGGCAGACATGAACCAAGGCTGGCAGGAAGGCAGGCAGCAAGGCTGGCTGGCAGACTGGCTGGCAGCAAGGCTGGCAGGGAGGCTGGCAGCAAGGCTGGCAGCGAGGCTAGCAGGGAGGCTGGCAGCAAGGCTGGTAGCAAGGCTGGCAGCAAGGCTGGCAGGCAGACATGCAGGCAGGGCAGGCAAGGCAGCCGGTCTTTCCTCTGAATGGCGACCTGCTTCCGAGCTGCTTTCCTTATATCCGCGGGGCTGACGCAATGCATCCTCCCCGCATGTGCAATTAATGCCAGGCATCCGCTAGGCTTCCGCTGTCCATCCGCTGTGCATCCGCTGTGCATCCGCTTCATCCGCTCTGCATCCACTGTATTCGTTCTGCGTCCGCTTCGCTGAGGCCCCCCGGAAGCCCTGCGGATATGCCATCCGCTCTCATCTGCTTCCATCCGCTGGGCTTCCGTTCCGCATCTGCCCTGCGTCCTCCCCGCGTCCGTTTTATCCGCTCCGGTTATGCAAATTTTAGCCCCTTTTGAGAGTGGATAACAACGGATGGAACATTTTGCTCGTCCGCTGTGTCCTTTTTGTGACATGGGCTTAACAGTAAGGACAATTAACCAGTGGAACAGCTTGCTTCCAGAAATTGTGGGCACTCCATCACTAGATGTTTTTAAGAAGAATCTAGACAGTTAATTATCTGAAATAGTATAGGTTCTCCTGGTTGAGCAAGGGGCTGGACTAGAAGACCTCCAAGGTCCTTTCCAGCTCATTTATTCTATTCAATCTATTCTCACAAAGCAGGTGCCCTTAGTCCTTGAAAGTGGAAGCCTGGGGGTATCAAACCAGAACCTTTAGCTCTAGACTACACATCCTGCATTCAAAGATTTGCCCCAGAGCAAGACAATAAATTTCTCTCTATAACTGTCAGCCAGTATTCAGTAACTAATGGTGGAAGAGTCAAGGATGAATCTTGTACAGATATCAAAGTTGTAATAATGAAGATCAGCTGCTATAAGATACAGCAACCCAACTTGTTAAAATATATCAGGTCCTAGATGGAAATCTTATATCTCTTTATCTTTACCAGAATCTGACTTCTGGTTTCTGTCTTGGTCTTGGATGTGGAGAACACTTGAATTGTTCACCTCAGGCTATTCTTGCTTTTATTGTGTTGTAAGCTGCCCAGAGTTGCTTCAATTGTAAGATGGGTAGCATATACATTTATACATATAAATATCAAGAGAAGTGGGAAAGTGGGGTTAAAAAAAAAGAAAAAGAAGCATTAACTTTCAGTTCTCTTTGTTGCAGTAGAATAAGGCATTGACATAAAAGCATAGCTTTTTGCTTTTCCATAATAGTATGAACAAGTCATTTCTGTAAAGATCTGTCCATCTAATCTGTAAAACCCAAAGT
Source organism: Laticauda colubrina (assembly GCA_015471245.1). Classification (NCBI taxonomy): domain Eukaryota; kingdom Metazoa; phylum Chordata; class Lepidosauria; order Squamata; family Elapidae; genus Laticauda; species Laticauda colubrina. The sequence continues at coordinate 18,269,429 of BLBF01000002.1, forward strand.
CAGAGTTGCATTCTTTTCAACACTGAGCAGAAAGTTCAAAAGAGGTTTCCATGTGAAAAACAAAAGATGTGGAGGCTGATGTTGTGATGTTATGTTCTTTCCTTTAATCAGAGTAGTTAGTTTACTCATTTCTGCCAACTTCATCAATTTCTGCAACCATTCTTTCATGCTAGGAATTGAAGTGTCCTTCTGTTTTTGTGCACACAATAGTCTTTGCTGCTGTCAACATATATAGTAACAAAGTACCATCCCCCCCCCATTCTTTTTCCATGGGAGGCCCAAGTTCAAAATATGTGCATGTCTATGAACCTGACTGGCTGACCAATTTAGGCCTTTCAATATCTCTCGGCCCAAATAATTCACAATTGTGAGTCATTTCATGGATAAAACAAGAGGCAATACACATGCGTTCTATCTTGAAATCCAATAATTAAAAAAAGAAGGGAAGAAGTTGTAACCATAAATATTTCTGAAACCAGACAAAACAGCCTTGGCAGCTTCAGCCTCCACATCTTACTCTGAAAGATGCTAAAATATCTCATGCCTTGATTGGATTTGTGTCTGGTCTTCCTTGCCTGATAGCACTACACCTTGACCTCATTTCAATCCTCTTTTTTTTTCTTCATTATTTGCAAATGAGGAACATTTAAGGAGGGGAGCGAAGGTGTAAGCAATCAGTTCTATCCTTGGGATTTTAGGACGGTAGATATTAATCAACTGAAGCAAAAGGTGGGCTACTCTCGTGGCTAGAAATACACACACACACACACACACACACACACACACACACACACACATATATATATATATAATAAAAATCAGGGCTCAGGATATGATTCGAATAGGGAGTCTGTTCCCTATCTTGGGTTGAAGATGGGAAAGTAATTAAGGGGAATAAGAGAAGGCAATACTATTTAACATATTCTTTGCCTCAAGAGGGAAGCAGCTGTTTCTAATATAACTGATGAAGCAGATAATGAAGCCCAGGATTGATAAAGACACGATAAGAATCCATTTTGGTTTCTTAAAGGCTAGGTCAGCTGCTTCCCAAAATGCTGAAGTTGGTCAGATAACCATTTACCCACTGGATACTGGTAATTCTCATTTAGTGATGAAAATGGTGATGAAAAAATAACTTTATGACCAATCCGTGCATTTATGACCTTTTCGGGTCTGCAGAGAAATGTAAAAGTAAAAGCATTAGCAGCACAGTTATAACACTATAGCATAGTGGTGGCTAGCCTTTTTGGACTCCTGTACCAAAAATTGTGCATGTGCTTGCATGCACGCACTTGCACGCCAGCACCCAGAAGGCAATGAGAAACCCCCATGCCCCCTATGCATTCATGTGTAATCCCCACTACCCATCCACCCACCCCCGCCTCCTCCTTACCTGCACTGTGCCTCACAGCTGATTTTCGGCCTTCCAAAGGCTTGAGGAAGGCTTCTGCAGGCTTTGCAGGCTGAAAACTAGCCCCATTTAGTCACTTCTAGTATTTTTGGAAAAACAGGAAGTGATGAAAAGGGGCTAGTTTTTAGCCTGCAAAGGCTGCAGAAGCCTTCCTCAAGCCTCCCGGAGGCCGAAAAAGGCCTCAAACTGGCTGAAAATCAGCTGTGAGGTATGTGCATGCCCAGTGAGGTAAGTTTGCCTGCAGCTTGCGTGCCGGCACAAATGGCTCTGCATGCCACCTGTGGCACGCATGCTATAGGTTCTCCATCATAGCTATTGCACTTAGTGATTATTATTATCAGTGTATAGGATTACAATAGCTAGGAAACCACAATGCTATTGCAAAGTAGTAGTTTGGTTTGCCACCTCTGTACCAGCTCTGTTATAGGATACCTTCCATGCTTCCCATGGTGCAGCACAAGGGGACGAGCTGGCTTTGCACCAGAGAGGAAGACAAGTGACTCTTCCTGCAGTATCATCTAAGGCTGTCTCCCTTTTGTGAGGTGGAAGCAGATAAAAAACCACCTAGAACCTAGAGCAAAATTCAGGCAGCATTTTTATTCCCTAACTGTCCGCTCCCTCGTACGAGGGCTTGGCTCACATTCTTTCTGTTTTCAAATTGACACATATATTTCAAAGGTTCATACTAGCTCCCTATCTAGCAAAAGCAGTTACATGGTTTCTGACATCGCAGCAGTTTCTTACAATTCCCCATTTTTCTAGCCTTATCTTGTTTTTTTCTCTTGTGCACAAACTGGAACACTTTCTTATTTAGCAGAGCTACTGAGTTTGAGACACACTTCCTTATTTAATTCAATGGGTCATCCAACATGACTTCGGTTCTGCTCACACTTTCCAGAGCTACCTTGCAAACATGCACCGCAACAGCAAAGGTTCAGAGCTGTCAGAATCTGCCTGCCTGCATAGAGCACTAGCTCATCTCCCTCACTGAAATAGAACCTATCTATTTACTAGCATATAACATACTTTCAAACTTAGGTGGACAGGATTGTAATCCAATTAATTTGCAACAGGCGGCCCAATCACACGAATTCAGAGAACACTCATAAATGGTTGGGCATTGTCCAGGAGGAAGACACTGAGTGGCATTTCCCAAAGGTTCTGTCTTAGGTCTAGTGCCATTTAGCAATTTTTAAATGCCTAGAGCAGTGGTTCCCAATCTTTCCAACTTTGTGGATTGGTGGCTGCGGTGGTGGCAGAAGTAGGAGGGTGAGAGACGATAATTCTGCACAAGCAGTGAGCAAATGCACTCACATGCACAGTCCCATCTGTCCAAGCAGAGTTGCACCCGCTCACTTGTTTACCCATTCCCTGCACTACCTGGTTATCCTATCTAGCTGAAAAGTTTTTTTAAAGTGCATAGGGACAAGTATGTAATCGGCAGTAATCCATAGAATGTGGACTGGATGGCGTAATTACATGGGTGCATAACTGGCTGAAAATCATTAAAAAGTCATCCTCAATGGCTTTTTGTTACTTTTGAGAAAAATATCCTTGTATCTTGGAGTGCTACAAAGTTCAGTCCTAGGCCTTCTATTATTTTTACTAATGACTTGGATGAGGAGGTAGAGAGAACCCTTATCAAATTTGTAGATGACAAAGACTTGTGTTTGCTTCCTTAGGGGAGAACTTTAACTTTGTTTAATTTTATTTTCAGACCAGTTGTCTCATCCATCAAAATCATTTTGTGTTTTGTTTTTACTTCTATTCTTCAAATACCTGAAAGTATGTCTCACAGGAAATAGTCCCCTTGTTTTTCTAAAGTTCAGGATTCTGAGTAATGACTTTACATTACAGGGAGGCAGATTTCAATGAAAAATTAGAAATATCATTAGGAAAAATATAATTAGGAAAAGAAAAGTGCTGACAGTATTGTATACTATTTGATGATTGAAGCAATGAGTTGCATATTTTCCTTCCAAGAATATTTTCAAGTGGTGGCTAAGCAGCCATCAATGTAAAAAAAAAAAAAAAGTCAAGGTAAAAATTTTCTCGGTCCTATTTTGTCTGACACTAGGGGTTGGTACTCATCTCTGTTTCCTAGCCAAGGAAGCCAGCATTGCCTGAAGACACTTCCATGGTTGTTTATGCGGCCATCATGACTATAGGCCAAGGAACACTTACTTTCCCATCAAAATAGTACCTATTTATCTACACACCTTTGCACGCTTTCGAACTGCTAAGCAGGCAGGAGCTGGGGTAGGAACAGGAGCTCACCCAATCATGCAGTGTTTGGATCATAAACTGCTGACCTTCCAGTTGACAAGCCCAGCATCATAACTGCTAGGCCACCATGCTTCCTTCTATGTAAGAAGCTTAATTCAGATTCCTGAAATGAAGAAGTTAGATTTCAATGGCCCTTTTCAACTCTAGGAGTTAATGCTTTTATACCTAGAGCTGGTCTGAAGGTGTTCTATGGTTTCATGTTCATTATTTATTAAAATGTCAATGCAGTTCCGGACTACGGCAACAAAGGGATAGCATCAGGATCATAAGAAATAATAGTACTACTCTATATCACATTGGTGAGGCTACACTTGAAAAACTGCATCCCCTTCTGGTCACTATGATACAGAAAAGATGTAGAGACCCTTAAAATAATGCAGAGAAGAGAAACAAAGATAGTAACTGGTCTGGAGGCTAAATCCTAAAAAAAAACAGCTAAAGGAACTTGATATGTTTAGCCTAACAAAGATAAGGCTTACAGGTGGCATGATCACTATTATCCAATACTTGAAGGGCTTCCAGGAGAAGGTTGACTTATTCTCCAAAGCCCCTGAAGGCAAAAAATGAAACAATGGGTGGAAGCTTGTCAGAAATCCAACCTGGAAATAAGGAATTTCCTGATTGTTAGAATGATTAATCAATGGAACACCTTGCCTCCTGGAGCTGTAGGTGTTCATCACTGGAGGTTTTCAAGAATGGACAACTATTTATCAGGGATGGTATCATGCCTCCTGCCTTGAGCAGAGGTTGGACAAGAAGACCCTCAAGGTCATTTCCAGCCCTATGATTCTACAGGCCACCCATCTCAAGTACAGGTGACTCTAGACCAAGGGTGTCAAACTCAATTTCATTGAGCGTCGAATCAGAGCTGTAGTTGACCTCAGGGGGCTAGAGAGAAGGAAAG
>BLBF01000002.1:18274129-18286085 GCA_015471245.1 Laticauda colubrina
GTAGTTGACCTCAGGGGGCTAGAGAGAAGGAAAGAAAGAAAGAAAGAAAGAAAGAAAGAAAGAAAGAAAGAAAGAAAGAAAGAAAGAAAGAAAGAAAGAAGAGAGAGAGAGAGAGAGAAAGAAAGAAAGAAAGAAAGAAAGGAAGGAAGAAAGAAAGAAAGAAAGAAAGAAAGAAAGAAAGAAAGAAAGAAAGAAAGAAAGGAGGGAGGGAGAAAGAAAGGAAGGAGAGGAAAGAAAGAAAGATAATGTTTGGTACTGATTTCTGAATAAAAGAACAAATATATGGAGCATGGAAATGATCCTGATATTCTCAGCAACCAGATGTCAAATTCTAAGTACAAAGTGTAAACCTTACTCCATAATCTTTTTTCCTTCACTGTGGGCAATTACTTTTCGAATACACAGTAACATATAATGACATAAGAAGAAGGCCTTTTATAGCTTTTCTCTAATGACTCATAACTGTGGGTCTGGGAGACACATAAGAGCTTAACCATTTGGCACCCAAAGAAGGGGAAAATGTTAATGTTTTTCTCATCTGATGGAGATTATGTTTACATTGCCAAGCCAAATTCCTCCACTGCATGATAGGAAGACTACTGTATCAGATTTATTTCATGGTTTTCTGGCAGAATCTGGATTTTAGCTAGAAAGGAATCCCATTGTCTCGATAACCAGTGCTCCGCATTAAAAAAAAGGGGCACCATGAGATGAAAACGTGATATCCCACAAATAAACTGGAGATGATACCCAAAGAGTACATGAACTGGTTGCTAAACCAAATCAAATGGTATATTTACATCAAATGGCAGTGAATATGTGTCGTCCATACTGTTTTCCTAGTTAAAATCCCCTCTGCAATTTTTTCAGAAGGAAGAGGAACTATAATCCTAGTAAAGCAGCCTTCCCAATGAAATCTCTTTCCAGATCAGAGGTGGTTTTCAGCAGATTCTGACCAGCTCTGGAGAACTGGTAGCGGAAATTTTGAGTAGTTCAGAGAACCAGTGGTGACCTTCCCCCAGGAATGGGGAGGGAATGGCAATTTTGCAGTATCCTTCCTCTAGAGTGAGGTGGGAATGGAGATTTTACAATATCCTTCCCCTGCAATGCCCACCAAGCCATGCCAACCAAGCCATGCCACATCCACCAAGCCATGCCCACATAACTACTAGTATATTTTTTTGAATCCCACCACTGCTCGGATGTATGAACATCAACTTCTGGAATTCTCAACAGTAGTATGAACTCCCAAATTGCGGGCAGCCGGCAAATCAATACTGCACTCTGAAGACTGCACCACCATGGCTCATGGATATCATTGTCCAGCCAAGCATCCCACAAAGTAGAATGCTAAACTATTGTACCAAGAACCAGATCCAGGATAGCTGTTCTTAAGATAGGGTTGATTTTTTATTATGATTCCTGACTAGAATTACAAACACAAACACTTAAAAAATAAAAATCAAACCAGATAAAATATTGAAATTGGTGATGGGTTTATCAGTGAAGGATCAAAGTCTGTCTAATTTGATGGACAATATAATAAAATTTAGCTAAGTGGAAGGAGACTGATCTGCTTGATTCTTTTCATACGGATCCGATAACTAAAATTGTACATAACAAAGAGTGAGAGTGTTGAAGCATCTAAAGTTAGTGTTCTTCAGAACTTGGAAACAAAGTGGTGCAAGTTCCTCACTGGTAACAGTTCTTTTTATATCCTTACATAAATGTAGGTTGAAGTATTCAACACCACTACAATACTATTTTTGTCTTCCACAAGACATGTATTGATTGATTGATTTCATTTGCGCTGCCTTCACAGAAAGTGCAGTATGAATCAAGGAAATCCAAAACAAACGTAGTATCAAAAGCAAAAATCCATAATTACAATATAGTTATTGATGGTTCTCTCCTGAGGTGAACCAAGGTCAAAAGCAAGCTTGAGCAGAATATGACAGTCTGGTAAAATACTAGTATAGTTAGAGCCATGTGGAGTATTTCACAGTGTGTCATTTACCCACTGAAAGGTCTGTCATTTGGTTCACGCTCTTTGCACCTGTCATGAAGACAGCCACAGTTGGCAAATCATCTTCTGATATATTTCTGTCCTGTATCATATAGGACTTTGTAGGTGATAACCAGTACTTTGAATCCAGAAGACTTCTGACTGCCAATGCAACATGCCAAATAGCTGTTACTCTGCAACAGTGGGCTGACTATTAGCAATCACGGCTGTCACTTTTTCCACCTTGTCAGACCCAAACAACCAGAACAATCCAAGGTTTAGGTCAAGATGTTTCTTTATTGATGTTTTGCTTCTATCTAAGAAGCTTCTTCAGCTCTGACAGGATAGTGGGGAATGGAAGAATTTATATTCCTTGCAGACAACTGGTAATCTGAATCCTTTTAGAGGGTCGTAGAAGCACTTGGAGGTTTATCTGTGTCCCAAGGGTCACCAGTTTGAGATGAACACCCTTTGAATGGTGTGGGAGTAGGAATGGATTTCCAGAGGAAAAATTGCAGACTACAGGAACCAGGAGCACCAATCAGTTGACTCTGAGGACAAAGATAAACCTTCAAGTGCTTTAACAACCCTCTAAAAGGATGCAAATGACCAGCTGTTTGCAAAGCATATAAATCCTTCCATTCCTCACTTTCCTGTCAGAGCTGAAGAAGCTTCTTGGATGAGAAGTGAAAAGTCTTCAAAAGAATAAAAAAAAACAAGAAAGTCCGGTTGCCTCCCGAAAAAGCACTTTTGGGACAACCATGACCTGGATAACTGAGAATCTCTACAGACTTCCCCTACCAAAGTCTCCTTCCTTTCAGTTGTTGTTTCCACCACACACCTGAAGCTTGCAAGTCATCTTCAAAGCTGATTCTAGAGGGTGTTGAAGAAGTGATCAAGGCAGCAGTTACTATTACCAGATTTCTATGTCCAGGTGGGGCTGTAAATAACACATCAGCCAAAGTTAAGTGGCGATCCCACAGATATAGCTTCTATCTCTGGCTTGGGATTGCTGAGACCTTTGGGGAGGGGCGTTATCTCACATGTGCCTCCACCTAAAATAATTACTCGGAGTGAAGTTAAGAAATAGTCAGATGTTTACAAATAGCAATTCCATCTTGGTTATTCTACTCTAATCTTATTTTTACTTAATCAATCCTAACCACTTACAAACACCTGTGCTATTATGTGAAATGGCTTTAATTAATAGATTTGTTTTTCTGAAACCTTGATAGCCCACCTGCTGTCGAGAGGATCTCATATATTTAATGATTCAGTTACCCTGCCAATTAAACAATAAGTGAACTTTAAGCTTCTGATATACTAGCCTTGGCCTTCTTATCCAAGATCCACCTAGTAAGAATTAGTTCCAGGTAAATATATCAGAAATTGCATTAGGAATCTGTATAAAAACAAAACAATTATCAAAGAACATCAGTGTATGATGCATTAGCCTTTCTAGAATATTCCATGCACCTGCATCTGTGAACTATGGTTTCCAGGATTCCTAAATCAATATAGTTATAGTCCCAGCAAATCTGGAGAATGTTAGGTTTTTTATTATTATGTGTATATCTGTTGTAACAGGCGTTAAGGCCCTGTCACACTGCCCAACGGATGCAAAACGTATGTAAAAAGGACACAATGAACAAGCAAAATGTTCCATCCGTTGTTATCCGCTCTCAAAAGGGGCAAAAATTTGCATAACCGGAGCGGATAAAACGGAAAGGAACGGACGCGGGGAGGACTCAGGGCGGAGGGAAAGTGGATGTGGAACGGAAGCCCAGCGGATGGAAGTGGATGGGAGCGGATGGCGCATCCGCTAGGCTTCCGGGGGACCTCAGCAAAGCGGACGCGGAACGGACACAGCAGATGCAGAGCGGACGCCGAGCAGATGAAGCGGATGCACAGCAGATGCACAGCGGATGCACAGCGGATGCACAGCGGAAGCTGAATGGATCCCGAGCGTTAATTGCGCATGCGGGGGGGATGCATTGCATAAGCCACACGGATATAAAGGGAAGCAGCTCGCACGTGGCCAGCATTCAGAGGAAAGACCTGCTGCTGGATACATCGAGTCCTTGCCTGCCATGCCTGCATGCCTGCCTGCAAGCCTTGCTGCCAGCCTTCCTGCCAGCCTGCCTCCAAGCCTCCTGGCCAGCCTCCCTGCCTACCTTGCTCTCTGCCTGCCTGCTAGCCTTGCTGCCAGCCTGCCTTCCAGCCTCCCTGCCAGCCAGTCTGCCTGCCAGCCTTGGTGCCTGCCTGCCTTCCTGCCTTCCTGCCATGCTTTCTGCCAGCCTGCCTGCCAGCCTGCCTGCCAGCCTGCCTGCCAGCCTGCCTGCCAGCCTTGGTGCCTGCCTTTCTGCCAGTCTTGGTGCCTGCCAGCCTCCCCCACAACCACGGGGAAGAAGCGAAAGCCTCAGCAACCTGCTGCCATCCCTGGCAAGAGGGACAGGGCCACCCTCCCGCCCCCTGTCCCTGACTCTGCTTCTGCTGGGGCTTCTGCTGCTCGGGCTCACTCTTCTGGTGCTGGAGGTTCTGCTGAAGCTTCTCCTGGCGGTGGTGCTTCTGCTGGTGCTTACTCTGCTGAAGCTGCTCCTGGCGGTGGTGCTTCTGCTGGTGCTTACTCTGCTGAAGCTGCTCCTGGTCCTACTGGTCCTGCTGGTCCTGCTCGTGCTCCTGGACTTGCTCGTACTGCTCATACTGCTCGTGCTCCTGGTCTTGCTCGTCTTGCTTGTCCTGCTCGTGCTCCTGGTCCTGCTCGTGCTGGTGCTGGTGCTGCTGCTGCTGCTGCTGCTGATGATGATGATGATCCTGCTGGTGCTGCTGCTGGTGGTGGTGTGGAGGAGCAGCCCCTACTACCTGGGAGCCCCTCTGATGAGGGCCCATCTGGTCCTGCCAGAGGGAGGAAGAGGCGTATGTGACAACGGGAGAGGAGGCAATACTATATTGAGGAGGAACATGAGGATGAGGTGCTGGAGTGGCTGAGAGAGAATGACTATCTGTGGCAGAAGGGACACCGGCTGTACAGGGACACCAAAAGGAAGCAGGCTGCTTGGAGAGAGAAGGCGGAGAGTATGGGCTACACTTTGGAGGTGCTCCTCGGCTGGTGGAAGCACATGCACACCTGGTACGGGAAGCTGCACCTGAAGAAATCTGGCCAGGCCATGGTTTAGTTGACAGACAGAGAGACCTACATCATGGCCAGGTGCAGCTTCCTGAAGGGTGAGATCCGCCACCGAGGAGCACCAACAGCCCCTCTCACTACCCTCTCTCTCCGGCAGCCTGCTGAGACCCAGTCCTCTTCCGGCTGAGAGTCAGTCCCTGTCTCCAGGCAGGTTTCTGTGGAGCGTGCCATGGTGGAGAACCCGTGGACAGGTGTTGTAACCATGGTGGAGCACGTGGAGGACTCCCTGGTGCGGTGGGAGAAAGGAGACGTCGCGTCCACCACAGCCGTAGCCGCATACACCCCCCCCAGCTCCACCTCCACAGAAAGGCAGAGAGCCAGACAGCAGGAGGGGCAGAGCCACACTTTCCTGCTGGAGATCAGGGGCACCATCTGCACCAGCATAGATCTCCTCTCTCAGCTGGTCAACACTGACTCCTCATCCTCCAACTGCAAGCCCTTCCTCACCTATGTCAACCAGACCCTCAGGAACATGGAGGAACCCCAGTACCAGGTGGTGAAGGACCGGATCACCGAGCTGCTTCACAACCCTCCAGATCCAGAGGAACCTGCTCCCACCCAGTCCAGGTCTGCTCCCCCACCCCAGGTGATGTCCCTCCCTTTCCAAGGCTTCCCACAGCCCCTCACCTACCAGGGCTACGGCTACCAGGAGGTCCAACAGCACAGGCAGCAGCCTTTCCCAGTCCAGGCACAGAGTCATCGGGTGACACCGTTGCCACCGTTTCCACTGATGCCACCGATGCCACCCACGCCAATGATGCCACCGATGACAGCGATGCCACCCACGCCAGTCCTCACCCAGCTGCAGACCAGACAGCCCCACTACACTACTCCTTCCTCCACCCCACAGCCAAGCCAGGCCTCAGTACATCTGTCATCATTACTGGGGCTGACACCCCATGGCATGGAGGAAGGACCTCTCAGCATCACGGGTCTGAGCCAGCTGTCCAAGAGCTTTCTCAACACACCATCACCTGTTGTCCTCTCGGGGCCAGGCACCCCAGTGGTGCTTCAGACCAGCACTGCAGCAGCAACCACTTCCACAGCACCTGGACCCTTCACCCCTGAAACTGGGCACACCTCCGAGTGACCGTGAAGACTGCCAGAGACTGGGTGTGGACTTTATTTGAACACTTGACTTGGGTCATTTTTCTTTTACACCTTGTTGTTCAATAAACTTTATCTTTGATTTACACACTTGCTTCATTTCTTTTTTTTAGTAAAGTCTTGGTGGAAACTTTTAGAATTGGTTTAAGCCTTTGCATGCTTGTGGGATGGGTTAAGATAGCAGTGGAGTGGGCAGGGATATCTGTGGGATGGGTAATAGCTGTGGGATGGGCAGGGATACCTTTGGGATGGGTAATAGCTGTGGGGATAGATAAACCTCCAGTGTAAGCATAGTGGGACTGTATGGTCCACCCTCCCAGGTGCCACACCTATGGCCCTTTATTATCAATAACAATGTAATAATCATCCACACATGTCAACACAAACACAACTCTTTATTAAACGCCTTGTTCATTGTAGGCCCACCCAACATACATGGCCCAATCTCATCAGTGTGATGAGACAGGCTGAAGGAAGCACCCATTAATCATCTATCATCCTGTCTTGCCACTCCACTGCTCCAGCTGGGGAGTTGCACCAGTGTCTCAGGAGGTTGCGCTGCTTCTTCCCTTCACGTGAGGCTCTGTTGGGGCCTTGCACATCCTCAGTGTCTTTCAGGTTTCGCCCTTGCCTCCATTCCCCAGGCTACATGTCCCCATTGCCTTGTTGGAGGTCCACAAGCCTGTTCTGCAAGACTGGGTAGCGGGTGCGCATGAGATTGTGCAGGATGCAGCAAGCTTCCATGATCCTCCTCATGGTCTCTGGGCGATGCTGCATGGTGGTGAGAAGTACCTGGAACCTGTTAGCTAGGATGCCAAAGGCGTTCTCCACCACCCGCCTTGTTTCTTCAGTGGAGGGGCACTGGAGGAGCTCCTCCAGGTATTCTTCGATGATGGCCTGCACCACTTCTCTGACCACAATGCTGATGGTGTTGTGTGGCACCCTCCAGCCATACTGCATGATCCTGTATGTGGTCCCTGAGGCCAGGTGGCGCAGAGTGAGTGCCACCTTGAGCCCAGGTTCCAGGCTGGGCCGGAAGTTGGTGTTTGCCTTGGTCAATCTGGGTGTCAGCCGCTGCACAACTTCGTCAAACATGGCTGGAGGCATCCTCATGAAGTTCTGGAATGCCCGAGTGTCTTCGTTCCTGAGCTCCACCATCAGCTTGTTGTACAGTCCGTACTCTGCTCTTCTCTGATCCATCTTCAGACCCAGATGCTTCTTGGCCACCTCCTTTTCTTCCCGTAGTAGAGTTCACAGTGCCTGTAGATGGCTTCGCACTGTTGCAGAAGGATGGTGGCTGCCAAAAGGACTGTGTTACGATCCACGGTGGACATGACTGGATGCTGTGGAAGAGGAAGAGTCAGATGAAGGCTGCAGAGGTCTGCACAGCTGGGCTGCTGGGCTGAAAGTGAGATGCAGGTGAGTTGCTCCCCCTTTTTATAGGCAGTATAGGTGTCCCTTTGCATCCTCTAGGCATCCCCTAGGCATCCTCTAGACATCCTTAATATCCGAGATAGGTCCCCTCTGCGAACGTTTTTTCCGTTTTAAACGCTTTGTTTCCATGCTGCATCCGCTAGGCATCCATTATGCATCCGTTCCACGTCCGTTCCGCTTCCTCCCTGCATCCGAGCAGATGCGAGTTGCGCGGATGCGGAACGGGTGCCTAGCGGATATAGCGGATGCGTAACGGATGCAGAACAGATGCCTAGCGGAGGCGTAGCGGATGCAGAATGGACGAATTGGATACATTTTCCGTGCAAAAGTTTTGAGCAGCTCAAAACTTTCTGAGTGGATGAAACGTCCATAAACGAATGCTGGACGGATAGAGAGGAAGCCAAACGGAGGCAGTGAGTACAGAACGGATACATCGCATTAACCAATGGATGGAAAGCTTTTTTGTCCGTTTTACATCCTCTTTGCATCCGTTGGTGCAGTGTGACATGGGCTTTAGGTTAAAAAATATATTAATTTTGTTACTATTACTAGCAGTAGTACTACTGTTCGAAATACTATTATTAATTTTATGTTGTTGCTACATTTACTGATATTGGTACAATTACTAGACAAACTACATCCAGTTCCCCACATTATTAAAAAGATGCTGAGAGTGCAGAGAAGTGCAACCAGGATGATTAATCTGGAGGCTAAAACTTAGGAAGAATGGTTGCAGGAACTGGGCATGTCTAGTCTAGGGAAGAGAAGGACCAGGGGAGCCATGATAACAGTGTTCCACATTTGAGAGGCTGCCACAGAGAGGAGGAGGTCAAGCTATTTTCCAAAGCACCTGTAGGTCAGACAAGGAACAATGGATAGAAGCTGATCAAGGAGAGATTCAACCTAGAAATAAGGAATTTTTTTCTGACAGTGAGAGCAATCCACCAATGGAACAGCTTGTCCTTGGAAGTTGTGGGAGCTTCATCACTGGAAACTTTCAAGAAGGGATTGGACTGCCATTTGTCAGAAATGGTGTAGGGTCTCCTGCTTGGGTGGGGGGTTGGACTAGATGACCTACAAGCTCCCTTCCAACTGTGATAATCTATAAATTATCTGTAAGCTTTACCTGGAACAGCTTATATCCTGTGATGATATCATTAACATCGTTGAATAGTATCTGCCTATCCCAGGTTCTTGGGAAGATATTCCACAGGTGGACAAAAATGACAATTCCAGTCTAACATCTGGCTGACTATATAGTGAACCCAGTGGTGGGATTCAAAATTTTTGACTACCATTTCTGTAGGCATGGCTTGGTGGGCATGGCTTGGCTTGTGGGCGTGGCTTGGTGGGGTGGCAGTGGAAGGATACTGCAAAATCTCCATTCCTTCCCCACCCTAGTCTGCTTTCCAGCTCCATTCTCCTGTGCAGGGCAACAAAAGAAGACCCAGCCAATCAGCTGAGACTTGGGAGGCAGAGAATAGATTGAGGGTGGGGCCAGTCAGAGGTGGGATTTGCTGGTTCTCGGAAGTACTCAAAATTTCCACTACCGGTTCTCCAGAACTGCTCAGAACCTACTGAATACCATTGTTGAGTGAACAACAGTGAATAACAACTTGCAATTTTGATGAGTGTTTGACTTAAAACTAATTAACTTTAAACAAACAAACAAACCACTGTTTGCTTTATCAACTTGAATTAAAATTGTTTTAATTGATGATCTTATTCCATGCTACATCGCAGCTCCATTTATTTTAAATATCTGTTCAAAGACCTATCTTAAATGGTCGTTCAGCCTGTAGCAAAGCCGCTAGGCTGCTTACAGCACGATTAGTCTGTGTGAACAGAATATAGATCAGAATCTATCAGTAGATCCTACATAATTCTCAGTAAATGAGGAAAAAAATCCAATTCTCAATCGCTTAATGATCGGAGCTACAAATGATTTGCCTCATCTCAGTAAAATGAAAAATGAAAGGTCGGAATACCCAAAAATGATTTTAGTGTGAAAGGACTTTAAACCGAATTTAGTTATAATGCTGGGGAGGGCGGGGGAAGAATCCCTATAATCAGTTATTGGATTTGCATAATAGATTACCTGAGCTCGAATGGGACTGATGGCTTGTGGTTTTGTGTTTGGTTGAAACCCAGCCATTATCTTAACATGTCTTAATGTTAATTTAATGTAATGTAAACTTAATGTAAACTTCCAGTTCCAAACAGGATGCAGTCCAGCACTTGGGGACCCGTGTCATATAGTTGGAAGCAGGGGTGGGATTCAAATTTCTTTAGCGGTTCTGTGGGCGTGGTCTAATTTGTGGGTGTGGCTTGATGGTCATGTAACTGGGTGGGCATAGCTTATATGTAAATATTGTAAATATTTATGGAAATATTGAATGTTTTATTTAAAAAACAACAACTTTTTCCCAAAATCAGGCAAAGCAGGCTGTCAGATTGAGTTGCTTGCAGAATCACAGATTCACTCACAGATCAACCTTTCTGCAGTTTGCTGCCTGAGTCTGTCACATAAAATTTGATTGCACAATGCAGGCAAGTTGGATAGTGTATATGCGAGATAAGGAGTGACTGGGCAGGGAGTGGAGGGGTGAGCAGGGAGGGGCAGGGCCAGCCAGTAGTGTGATTTGCCAGTTCTCCAACTGCGTAGAATGGTAACAACCGGTTCTATAGAACTGGTCTGAACTGGTAGAATCCCACCCTGGTTGGAAGGAACTTCGGAAGTCTTCTAGTCCAACCTTCTGTTCGAGCAGGAAACCTTATACCACTTCAGACTGATGGTTGTCCAGTCTCTTTTTGAAAGCCTCCAGTGATGGAACACCCATTAATTCAGGTTTGAATGAATTTGGGTTCATTCATTCAAAGACATCATCGTGATTTTGAATTATCTTTATGTCCTTTAAACAAATTACTATTGCTAATATCATCTATTTGGTGTCTTATTCGGAATACTTCGGGAAATTTTCAAATGTGTTTTATATGCAGTAACCTTTAAATCATTATAAATGTCCCTATCACAATGGGTAATGGGTTTTGTGTGTTGTTATTCAAAGAAGAAGAATTTTTCTACAATTTTGGATAATTTCTTCAGGTTTGGAAAGCACTCCTTTGAAGGCCTCTCTTGAAGGCAAAGCTGTGACTTCATATGGCTGCCTTGTACATTGATTGACAGTTTGTACTATCTGAAAGTTTCTCTTGATATCCAGGAGTGGGCTTCAAAAAATTTCAGCAACGGGTTCTCTGCCTGGTTGCTGGGTGGGCATGGCCTAGTTAGCCTCCTGCACCATAGCCGGGGAGACGTTTTCACCCTCCCTGGGCTCTGGAGGTTTTCCTCAAGCCTCTGGGAGGACAAAAACAGCCTCCCCAGGCTCTGGAGGCTCTCCAAAGGCCAGAAATTCCGGAACTTCTGGGAGTTGCCTGTTTTTCACCCTCCCCGAGCCTCCATGTGGGCTCTGCACTTACCTCACATCCAAAATGGGCTGCATGGAGACACCTGGGAGGGGCAGGGCAGGGTGAGCAGGGCCAGCCAGGGGTGGGATTTGATGGTTCTCTGAACCGGCCATCACGTTAGCTACGGGTTCTCCCGAACCCAGGTGAACCTATAGCAGCTCACCCCTGCTGATATCTCTTCTTTATCTGCTCCCTTGAGATTGTAAGCCATTTTTTCTGGCCTTATCCTTTGGGGCAATAGAGTTCCTTCCTTCCTTTGGATGGTCTTTAGATGCCATATCTTCCCTTAGTTGTCTTTTCTGCAGGACAAAACATTGCCACTTCTTGAACTGTTCCTCATAACATTGATTTCCAAACCCTTCACCAGCCCCATGTATCCTGGGTGGGATCTGACAAGAACAGAAATACTATGTTTTTTTTAAAGCAGGGTTGAGGTATTGTATGAACATATAACCAGTAATGGCTATAACCAGCAATGAATATAAGAAGCAAAGGGTGGAAACTAATCAAGGAGAGAAGCAATGTAGAACGAAGGAGAAATTTCCTGACAGTTAGAAAAATTTATCAGTGGAACAACTTGCCTTCAGAAGTTGTGAATGTTCCAACACTGGAAGTTTTTAAGAAGAGGTTGGATAACCATGGTATAGGGCTTCCTGCTCAAACAGAAGCTTGGACTAGATGACCTCCAAGGTCCCTTCTATTCTATTCTATTCTATTCTATTCTATTCTATTCTATTCTATTCTATTCTATTCTATTC
>BLBF01000002.1:18286095-18307664 GCA_015471245.1 Laticauda colubrina
TCTATTCTATTCTATTCTATTCTATTCTATTCTATTCTATTCTATTCCCAATCTGTGCTCTAAGTCAGTTTGATCTTTCATATAAAATGTACACCTTTTACATTTGGTTCTTGTTAATAAACCTTGGGTGTGCTATAAAAAAACAACGTAGGTTTGACAAGCCTGATTTCTGATCCTCCTCTGTAAACAAGTATGCAGTAAAAGAAAAAAATAAACATTTCCCCATCTCTTTAGATGTGAAATTAATTTGTAACCTACCCTCCGCTAGTGTTCCTTCCTGAATTTCTGTTCAAATTTAGCCTGAGACAACAGATGAGTTCTGCCAGACGTTTATAACATGTATCAGCATCTGAAAGATTCTGCCAGCTTTGAATCATTTCAGCTCTTTAGTCCAGAAAAATCTTGGCTGGATTTCACCACTTGTTATAAATTGCCTTATGTGGGGGATGATGGTCTCAGAGAGCCTTGGGACAGAAATGAATCAACCACAAAGAAGCTTCCAATGCATTTTAACAAGCCGATCTGGAGCAGCATTTATCCTGTCCACATGGAGCTCTTTTATGATTGTTGGCCAGGCCTGGCAGATTGACAGCAGAATCTATGGAGCCCTGTGCACTGTTTCCTGAAGAGTAGCCTCACTGAATGCAGCGGGGTTACTTTTGAGAAAGGCAGCATTGGGAACATGCCATGAATCTCCTTTTGCAGATCTTGCCCCTGACAGGCAATTTCTATGAAAAAGCGTGAAGCCAAGGGAATCGGAATTCAGACAATCCTTTTAAAACACCATCTGATCCATGCTTCCATGTGCCCATCTATCACCCCTGGAAATTGTGTGCTCAGCAGCTTTTTAGCACTGCTGAATCATCACTGACTTTATAGATTATTTTTCCCTTTTCTCCCCTAATCCTAAATCTCTTTGCTGGGCTTTATTATTATTCATTGTACCAGGTATTATTTGTCATGATTTCTCTTTGCTTGCTGACTTGGAAGTTTTGAAACCCACAGGAGAAAAGAAGAAGGGATGGGAGGGGGAGGGAGGAAAACCAAAAGTCCTTTGCCCTATGAATACACTGCCAGTTGACTCTAAAGGCTAGGTCACAGTGGCCGACAGATGCAAAACGTATGCAAAAAGGACATAGTGGACGAGCAAAATTTCGGGGGTGGCTTCATCCGTTGTTATCCGCTCTCAAAAGTGGCAAAAATTTGCATAAACAGAACGGAAAACAACGGAAAGGAATGGACGGGAGTAGTATGTAGCAAGGATGTTAAGCGGATGTTCATAGGAAGCCTAGCGGATGGAAGTGGATGGAAGCGGATGATACATCTACAGGGCTTCTGGGGGAGAATAGCGAAGCAGACGTGTAGCGGAAGGAGCGGATGCGTAGCGGATGATGCGGATGCATCACGGACGCCTATAGGATGCATAGTGGATGCGTAGCGGACGCGTAGCGGATGCAAAGCGTTCACTGCGCATGCGGGGAGGATGAATTGCGTCAGCTCCGCGGATATAAAAGGATGCAGCTTGCAAGCAGTCACCATTCACAGGAAAGACCTGCTGCCAGAGACATCTTGAAAGAACACCATGGTTCATCAGTCAGGGAAGAAGTGAAAGCCTGTGCCTACTCCTGCCAGCCCTGGCAAGATGGACAGAACCACCATCCCACCCCCTTTGCACTGACTCTGAAGCTGCTGGTGCTTCTTCTGGTGCTGCTGGTGTTGCTGCTGGTGGTGCTTCTCCTGCTGCTGCTGCTGATGCTTCTCCTGTTGGTGCTGCTGGTGCTTCTCCTGCTGGTGCTGCTGATGCTTCTCCTGTTGGTGCTGCTGGTGCTTCTCCTGCTGGTGCTGCTGGTGCTGCTGGTGCTGGTGCTGCTGCTGCTTCTCCTGCTGCTGCTGGTGGTGCTGCTGCTGCTTCTCCTGCTGCTGCTGCTGCTGTTGCTGTGGTGGACCAGCCCCAAGGCCCTCAAAGCCCTGCTGCTGAAGGCCCTGAAGCCCCTGCCAGAGGGAGGAAGAGGCAAGGCAAGGAGAAGGGAGAGAGGAAACAGTACTCCATTTACGAGGACCATGAGGAGGAGGTGCTGGAATGGCTGAGGGAGAACGAGTACTTGTGGAGAAAGGGCCACAAACTGTATCGCGACACCAAGAAGAAGCAGGAAGCTTGGAGAGACAAGGCAGAGAGCCTGGGCTACACTTCAGATGTACTTCTGGGATGGTGGAAACACATGCACACCTGGTATGGCAAGCTGCACCTCAAGAAATCTGGCCAGGCCGCTGTCAAGCTCACTGACTGGGAGATGTACGTCATGGCCAAGTGCAGCTTCTGGGAGGGTGAGGTCTCCCACTGAGGAGCAGCCCCTCTGACAACCCTCTCCCTCAGACAGCCCACAGACAGTCAGTCCTCTTCCAGCCAGGAGACAGCTACCATGTCCAGGCAGGTGTCTTTGGAGGGCCCCACGGCTGAGACCCCCCAACAACTGCATTCCCCATGCTAGAGGATGTGGAGGATCCCCTGTCTCAAATGGAGCAAGAAGAAGCAGCAGCCAGAGACCAACCCACACCCACCCCCAGCTCCAGCTCCACAGGCAGAAAGGCAGACTGGAGGGCCAGAGCCACACTGTCCTGTTGGAGATCAGGGACACAATCAAAACCAGCACAGATCTTCTCGCTCAGCTGGTCCACAGTGGCATACCATCCTCGGACCGAAAGCCCTTCATCACCTACGTGAGCCAGACCCTCATGGACCTGCCCAAGGCCCAGTACCAAGTGATGAAGGAGAAGATCACAGCACTGCTGCACCACCCTCCAGGCCCAGCTGAAGCTGCTCCGACCCACTCCAGGACTGCTCCTCCACCCCAGGCGGTGTCACAGCCCTTCCACGGCTTTCAACAGCCCCTCACCTACCAAGGCTACGAGTACCAGGACTTCCCACAGCAGAGGCAGCCCTTCCCAGTCCAGGCCCAGGTACATCTCACGCCACAGACGCCTCACGTCACCCAGCTGCAGACCAGACAGCCCCACTACAATCCTCCTTCCTCCACCCCACAGCCAAGCCCCTCAACAGAAAATCTGTCATCAGTACTGTGCCTGACATCCCAGGTCCTTGAGGAAGGACCTCTCAACCTCACGGGACTGAGTCAGCTCTCTGAGAGCTTCCTGAACACACCATCCCCTGTTGTACTCTCGGGGCCAAGCACCCCAATGCCGCCTCAGACCAGCACTCCAGCCACAGCCACCTCCACAGTCCCTGGCCGCTTGACAGCTGAGACCATGGACATGCCTCAGAATGACTGAGAATAGTGCCAGAGACTGAGTTGTTACCTGTTCACTTTATCTTTGCTTAAAGACACTTTACTTGGTTCATTTTGCTTTTTTAATAAAGTCATACAGTTTACTCAAGACAGTTATTAATAAAGGTCATCTTTGCTTCACACACTTGGTTCATTATATTTACTCAATGAAGTGTTGGTGAAAACTTTGAAAAAATGGTTAAGCCTTTGCATGTGGGATGGGTAAGGATAGTTGTGGAATGGGTAAGGATAGCTGTGGGATGGGTAAGGATAGCTGTGGGATAGGTAAGGATAGCTGTGGAATAGGTAAGGATAGTTGTGGGATAGGTAAGGATAGCTGTGGGATGGGTAAGGATAATTGTGGGATGGGTAAGGATAGCTGTGGGATTGATAAACCTCCAGTGCAAGCATAGTGGGACGGGATGGTCAACCCTCCCAGCTGCCACACATATGGCCCCTTTTTATCAATAAAAATTTATTCATTGATCAACACATTTCAAAATAAATAAAGCTCTTTATTAATGCCGTATTCATTGTAGGGCCACTCAACATACATGGCACAATCTCATCAGTGTTATGCAACAGGCTCAAGGAAGCATCCATTAAGCATCTACCATCCTGTCTTGCCACTCCACTGCTCCAGCTGGGGAGTTGCACCACTGTCTCAGGAGGTTGCGCTGCTTCTTCCCTTCACATGAAGCTCTGTTGGGGCCTTGTACATCCTCAGTGTCTATCAGGTTTCGCCCTTGCCTCCATTCACCAGGCTCCATGTCCCCATTCCCTTGTTGACGGTCCACAAGCCTGTTCTGCAAGACTGGGTAGCGGGTGCGCATGAGATTGTGCAGGATGCAGCAAGCTTCCACGATGCTCCTCACAGTCTGTGGCTCATGCTGCATGGTGGTGAGAAGTACCTGGAACCTGTTAGCCAGGATGCCAAAGGCATTCTCCACCACCTGTCTTGCCCTGGACAGCCTGTAGTTGAAGATCCTCTCTTCACGGGTGAGGTATCTTGAAGTGTAGGGCTTCATGAGGTAGGTTCTGAGGGAGAAGGCGTCATCACCCACAATGAAGTAGGGCACATCTTGTGTGTCATTGGGTAGGGGGTCTGGATCTGGAAAACCCATGATGAGGTTGCATTCCAGCCCATCCTTGAGGTCACTGGCGTTGTATACCTGGCTATCTGAAGCTGACTCGTTGCCTGAAGCATCGATGTACATGAACTTGTAGTCAGCATCAACCATGGCAAAGAGGATGATTCTGAAGAAGCCCTTGTAGTTGTGATAAGAGGACCCTGACTTGGGTGGTGCTTTGCAGGCCACGTGCTTCCCATCTATGGCTCCAACGGTGTGGGGATAGTTCCACCTCTGATACCACTCTTCTGCAAGTTTTCTCCAGCCTTGTTCAGTGGTGAGGCACTTGCGGAGCTCTTCCACGTATTCTTCGATGATGGCCTGCACCACTTCTCTGACCACTTTGCTGATGCTGTTGTGTGGCACCCTGCACGCTTACTGCATGTTTCTGTATGTGGTTCCAGAGGCCAGGTGCCGCAGAGTCATTGCCACCTTCAGTCCGGAGTCCAGGTTGGGATGGAACTTGGTGCTAGGCTTGGTCAACCTGATTCTCAGACACTCTACAAGTTCGTGAAACGTGGCTGGTGGCATCCTCATGAAGTGATGGAATGCACGAGGGTCTTTATTCCTCAGCTCCACCATCAGCTGGTCATCGAGTCCAAACTCCACTCTTCTCCCGATCCATCGTCGGACCCACACAGCTCTTGGACATCTCCTTCTTCTCCTTTGCATAGAAAAGGTGAAACAGTCTGAACAGGGCTTGGTTCTGGTGTTGAATGATGGCAGCTACCATAAGTGTGTGATGATCCATGGTGGAGATCAATGGATGATGTGGAAGAGCAAGACCAAGGGTGAAGAGGTCTGTACACCACGGCTGCTGGACTGATAGTGAGATCCAGGTGATTTCTTCCCCCTTTTTATAGGAAATATCGGTTTTCTGCTTCCACATACTCTAGGCATACTCCAGACATCCTAAATATCCGAGATACGTCCCATATACAAATGTTTTGTCCTTCCACATTCTCTAGGCATACTCCAGACATCCTAAATATCCGAGATACGTCCCATATACAAATGTTTTGTCCGTTTTAATCCTTTACATACGAGTTGCATCTGCTTACATCCTTTCTATTTCCGTGTACCTTTCCGTGTACCGTGGACTTTCCGTGTACCTTTCGCTTCCTCTCTCTTTCCGCTTTCAGCTGCAGTGGATGTGAGTTGAGGGGATGGCCAGAGGATGCTGAGAGGATACAGTGGACGTTTAATGGATGACAACGGACGTAGAACGTTTGTTGCCTGTATGTGTCGCGGATGTACATCGTACGCGGCGGAAAGTTCATCTGCTCAAAAAGTTTTATGCAGCTCAAAACTTTTCGAGTGGATGAAATAGCAGTAGATGGATGTTTGACAGATAGAGTGTATGAAACACGTACGCAGTGAGTACACAACGGATGCATTTTCGCTTTTTCCAACAAATGGCAAGCTTTTTTGTCCGTTTTACATCCTCTTTGCATCCGTTGGTGCAGTGGGACATGGGCTTAAAGGCTTGCCAAGTTTTGTTTTGCAAAACCTTTGACAGCTGTTCCTGAGGCACATGGAAGGTTTGGAGAGGGGCTCTAAGAGTGGCACACGAACCATACCTTGATTTCAAAACTCCTGAAGAAAAGTGTTCATAAGCTCATATGCAATGCCCAGCCCATTGATGGGAAACCCAGTTTGAATTTTCTTCACTAGCATTATCCCAAAACTTCTCTTGTGTGTTACACCATCACTTCTTAAAGAATCACAGAAAAACAGGACAGGAATACATGTCAATTGTTTCCTGAAGAACGATAGCATCTCTCTTATAGGTTATCCTTGATTTACAACCAGTCATTAACAATTGTTTAGTGTTATGATAGATCTGAAAATGGGGACTTATGAACTGGATCCAAAGTTCTGATGGTTGCCCACAGGGGTGGGATTCTTCTGGTTCAGACTGGTTCTATAGAACAGGTTGTTACAATGCAGTTTGGAGAACCAGCTAATCATGCCCCTTGCTGCCCCTACCCCTCTCCACTCGCCCCTCCTCTCCCCCACCCATTCAGTCCTTATCATGCATGTTCAACATTGCGTGCATGCCCGACATCGCTGACTGCATTCTCCCCCACCCAGTCACTCCTTAAGATATTTCTTTTTTTCCCTCCTGGCTATCAGCTGTTCCGATGATCAGCTGTGCCAGGATCCTCCTCGATGTCTTACTGCTTCACCCAGAAGGCTTCCCTGAGGCCCAGGAGGCCCAAAAATGGAGCACGGAAGGTGGGTGTTGCAAAAAAAAAAAAAAAAAAAAGAAGCCACATCCACCTAGTCACATGCCCCTGCCCACCTAGCTACACCACCTAGCCACGCCCATAGAACCAGTTGTTATAAAATTTGAATCCCACCCCTGGTTGCCCCTTCCCGCAAAGTCACATGACTGCACTTTGGGCATTTGAAAATATGGTTCCTTTTTGGCCATTTTCAGGATTCTGGGGTCATGTGATAATGTTTTATGATGGTTTTTCCAAGAACTGTCAGTTGCTTTCAGTTTTCAGCCAAGCTCTGCCCATGGGAAACCATTGGTTTGCTTAAAGACTGTGGCATTCATGTAATGACTGTAAATTCACCTAATGACTGCAGTGATTCTCTTAATGACCGCAATAAAAAACATCACAAAATTATTTAGACATCTGACCAACCTGTTTTATGGCTACTACAACCTGTGTGACCATTATGGAAACAGGCATCATTGGGATGGTTAAGTTGAGGGCTAACTGTATTTCCTTGCAAATTGACTTGGATCAGGCCTTCTATGAATTGTCATTTCCAACGTGTTTGCAATTTGATGAGTCTACCTAAAAAAACCAACTGCTTTGGAAGCTAGACCCTACTCTTGAGTTTTTTGTGGTGATAACTGCCCATCCCTATTTTGTTCAATGCAGTGCACTGCTGCATGGAATTCCATGGGTGAAAATATAATAATACTAATACTAATACTACTAATAATAATATTTCTTTACCTCTGTTGGTTGGATTTGAAGCACATTTTCTTCTCTTATTCACTGAGATGAGCAGATGATTGAAATCTCTCTCAATTGACACATTGACAAAAAAACCAACAACAATATTCACTCAGATAACACAAAATCTGTGAAGAATCTAGACCTTCTTTTCAGCTGGGAAAATGTTTGCCTGTAATAATCTGCTATTTTGCTTCTCATTGTCCAAACTTCAACCTTATCTGCTAAATGAATTATTTTCGGACATGAAGACATTCATTCTTAGAGGAAGACTTTCTATGTGACTTCACTTGCCTTCCTTTTTGAAAATAACTTCTTTCTCCCTGTCCTGATTCTTAAAGATCCCACTGTCTTCAAAGAGCTCTAATAAAAAATGCTTTAGAAGGATGCTTTAAAAAGACCCAGTAACTTGAAAAATTCCTTCTTTTGATGTCTTCACCAAGACTATAATATGACAATACTAACTCTCCTGTTATTGCATTATTTCCCCTTTTTGCATTTTATTTCCTTCACACAATGTATGTACTTGCATTCTACTCCTGAGGAATTTTTCCCCAAAGCTTCACACATTTGTGATAAAAGAAAAAAAGAGGAAAGAAGCTTCTGGTTTTCACACATTTATAAACTGCAAACACAGTCATTTTAATCAATTAACCAGCTGACTTTTGACTGATGGAGCAAAAACGTTTATTAATTACATTTGCATATTGGTAAAAAAAATCTGAACCAAGAAACATATTTTTTTTTTGTTTTGGGATAATGCAAATGTTGCCTCAGACTTTAGATAGATGAAAGAAAAATGTGGAATGTTCTATGGGAACATTTATTCCCATGCACTTGTATTAAATATGCATATCATACCTGCTATTTGATTCACTATGTGCATCACTTTGATTAAATATTTAAATTTTAGGTTCCAATCCCATACTGATTCATGCACGAATGTAAAGGGATTTTCTTCGGAAACAGTTCTAAGTTTGCTCTGCTAATTGAGAAGTCTGTGTGGAGGCATAAGAAGCTGGCAAGATCTTTAAGTCATAAATCAAGATTCAGAAATGGCCAACCCAACCACCAGGCATGGAGAGAAGACATCCTCAGGTGCGCCAATACTGAAAAATGGCTTCAGGTTGTTAGAGAAGACAGCTGTGAACTATGTGCCTCCTCTGCTACAATGTTAGAAGCTATAATTTATGCCCTAATTGTTTAAATGAATAAAGGAATTTCAAATCTAGTTGGCTTTTAGACATTTTCAGGCCAGTCCAACTGGAGAGCTGCACCTGGATTAAGAACCAGCAAACTACTGCACTGATGGACATTGTTGGTTGCTCAATTGATTTTGTTTTTACCAATAAAGGAGACTATTTATAGCTCAGAGTTGAAATGAAGGGTCCTTGGTGCTCTCTGAGCTTGCTTGTTTTCTTGCAGACATTTCATTATCCTAATTCAGGGGTGTCAAACTCACATTGTTACGGTGGTGGTCAAATGACATTCCGGGATGTTTCCCCCCTTTGCTAAACTGGGCGTGGGGCTGGCCAGTGTGTGATGCCCATGGCCTGGGAGTTTGACAGCTCTGCCCTAATTAGATGACATCATTATTATCTTGTACTAATGATGTTACCAAGTTAAGGTAATGAAACACCTGCAAGAAAACAAGCAAGCTCAGAGAGCTCCAAGGACCCCTGATTTTGATTTTATTTTGTTTTTGTTGCAAGAATGAGTCTGTTTTTGATAGTACGTATTTCAGAGAGAAGTTGCTCCATATGTTTCTTTGGAGAGAAATCTCAGTGAAGCAATACCCCAATCTGGCTTGATGCCTATTTACTGCGGATTTTTTTTTTTTTTTTGCGTACAAAATACCTGAAACCGCCTAACAATAATCTGGAGAGATGCCAAGGTTATGATTCTGCCATACTGGGCCAGTGGTTTGTGGCAGCTGCCAAAAGAACTCCTGCAGCCTTGGGTTGCATCAATAGAGATGTAGTGTCCAAATAACAGTGAATGATCATTCTGCTCGTCGCAGCGTTGATCAAACTGACCTTGGAATACTGTGTCCAGTTTTCATGGTTGCAGTACAAGAAGGTGCTAGGACACTAGAAAGAGTGCAAATAAATATGACAAAGTTCACCGTGAAGGGTTTGGAGACTTTAGACTTTAACCTTGGACTGTCTACTATGGACCTCACCCCTTTCCATAGAGGTCTGTAGGGGGCGTGCATAAGCGCACCAATGTGCCTACCATCCCTGTCCTATTGTTTCTTTTTATTTTTCTTATATGTATCCATTTCATGTATTCATAACTGTGTTATACCTGTTATCTTATAATTGCTTGACAAAATAAATAAAATAAAAAATAAATCCTTTGATGAATGGTTAAAGGAATTGAGTATGTTTGCATAGAAGAGAATGGGATGTGCACTTATTTCCCATTGTGGGAAAGAAGTAGGGGGAAAAAAGCAGAAGAACCAACAAATATAAGATTTACAACGGCCACTCAGATCCAAAACAAGGAGGAATTACCTGCCCATGATGGTCATTAATCAATGAAACAGCCTGCCTCCTGAGGTCATGGAGATGTTTAGGGCAAGATTGGTTGGCCATTTGTCTGGGATGGTATGAGGATTTCTTCCTAGGGCAGGGGTTGGATTAGAAGGGATTAAAGGATTTTCCAACCATATTATTCTATGATTCACCTGTTCAAAAGGGGGAATGACACACACACACTATGAGTCAGCCAGCCAGTATCTCAAGACTTGAAAGGGGCAAATTGTAGATCACTGTTTGTAAGTTGTCTTCCCAAAAAATCCCCAATATACAGGCACCAAAAATTGGCACTGACCCAACCAAAATTAGCAGCCTAATTTTAATTTTGAAAAGGCAGATAGAAGGATGAAGTCTTATAATGACTTTATATATCTATAAATATATATATATTCCTCCCCAGTTTGCATCAGTCAGGAAAAAGATGGCTGGGATGCCTGTAACTGGTCACTCTTCTAATCATACTATGTTATCATCCTGTTTCCAGGAGCCCACTAATTTTTGTTTGCTTCTTTATTTGAGTACATCTTCCAGCTACTGAAGGGTTGCCTTCTCTTAATCAAGACTTCTCCATTTCAAGACACATGGCATGGTGGGGAGAGAGAGAGAGAGACTTGTAAGTTTAAATCAAAGCATCTTCTTCAAATAAAACTTCAGGACATTCAAAAAAGGATAACATTCCTGTGCTATGCTAGTTTTCTATTGTTTGGAACCAAGGCAAGCTGTAACAGATTCTGCAATATTGTGCTTCTGAAGTCATTCTTTCTATGTACTTCACCAAGCCCTTTCCAAGCTTAACTTGTACAAATATTGCTGGACTATATTTCTATATAGACTTCTAGATTTCTGTAGATTATGACTATAATCTATGACAACAGCACTATGCTATAGTTAGGAATAATGGGTAATTCAGTCCAACAATTCTTGAAGGTCACATAAAAGTTGGAAAAGAGCTGCTTTGAGGTCAACATGCTAGCAGGGAATTCATTGAAGATTAATGTAGACATCCTCATTACTTCCTTTTCCTCGCCTGAAGACATGCAAAGGAAATCTAGACAGTAATCTTTTTAGAACTTCAGAGCTTCAATAGAGACCAACCACAGATCTACAATAAATCAAAGTCTCAAAGTAGCGTTCAGTCTCTGAGATTGTGCTGAAGCTGTTTCTAAGAGCTTCTGAGAGAGAAGTCATGGCACTTTAAAAATATCCTCACCTGGGCTCTGTTATTGATTCTGCCAACATAGGTACTACTACAGCATTTTGCTACCTGTGGAGACGAGCTGCAACCCCACACATGTGAAAATTGAATTGATGAAGAAGTACATTTTTAAAATAATTGTGCAGTACAGTGTTAATTTTGCACCTGGTTTCTATTTCGATGCTATATAAAACTATGGTTTGTTTAGCCATGGTTTATGAAATAAAGCACAATCAGCTGGAGCTTTATATCACACTGAGATGCAGACTCTGGTTTACAAGAAGTCTGTCTTCACGTATAATGCTAGGCGAAAATTCAACAAAACATGTTATGATTCAGTATGAAATGTGAGCCCAGAGAATCTTAAGGCCCTGTCACACTGCCCAACGGACGCAAAACGGACACAACGGAGGAGCAAAATGTTCCATCCGTTGTTATCCGCTCTCAAAAGGGGCAAAAATTTGCATAACCGGAGCGGATAACACGGATGGGGGGAGGACGCAGGGCGGATGGAAAGCGGATGCGGAACGGAAGCCCAGTGGATGGAAGCGGATGGGAGTGGGTGGCACATCTGCTAGGCTTCCGGGGGGCTACAGCAAAGCAGATGCGGAACGGAAAGAGCGGGTGCACAGCGGATGCACAGCGGATGAAGCGGATGCCAAGCGGAAGCCTAGCGGATGCACAGCGGAAGCCGAACGGATGCCGAGCGTAAATTGCTCATGTGGGGAGGATGCATTGTGTCAGCCCCGCGGATATAAGGGAAGCAGCTCAGAAGCAGGTCAACATTCAGAGGAAAGACCTGCTGCCGGACGGATTGACAGCCTTGCCTGCCCTGCTTGCATGCCTGCCTGCAAGCCTTGCTGCCAGCCTTGCTGTCTGCCTGCCTGCCAGCCTTGCTGCCAGCCTCCCTGCCAGCCTTGGTTCATGTCTGCTTGCCAGCCTTGGTGCCTGCCTGCCTGCCTGCCAGCCTTCCTGACAGCCTTGGTGCTTGCCTCCCTGCCAGCCTTCCTGCCAGCCTTGGTGCCAGCCTTCCTGCCAGCCTTGGTGCCTGCCTGCCTGCATGCCTGCCTTCTTGCCAGCCTTGGTGCCTGCCTCCCTGCCTCCCTGCCAGCCTTGCTTCCAGCCTTGGTTCCTGCCAGCCTCCCTGCCAGCCAGCAACCCCACAACCATGTGGAAGCACAGCAAGCCTCAGCCATCTGCTGCCAGCCCTTGTAAGAGGGACAGGGCTACCATCCCGCCCCCTGGCCCTCACTCTGGTTCTGCTGGTGCTTCTGCAGCACGGGCTCGCTCTTCTGGGGCTGGGGCTTCTGCTGCTTCTGCTTCTGGAGGAGCTGATGACAAGCACTCCAGCACCAGCCACCTCCACAGCACCTGGACCCTTCACCCCTGAGATTGAGCGACCAAGAGGAGTGTCAGAGACTCATTTTTGTTTTATAGCTTGTTGTTAATAAAGTCTATTTTTGATTCACACACTTGCTTCATTTCTTTTTTTTTTTTTTTTTAATAAAGTCTTGCTGGAAACTTTTAGAAATGGTTTAACCCTTTGCATGCTTGTGAGATGGGTTAAGATAGCAGTGGGATGGGTTGAGATAGCAGTGGAATGGGCAGGGATACCTTTGGGATGGGTAATAGCTGTGGGATAGATAAACCTCCAGTGCAAGCATAGTGGGACGGGATGGTCCACCCTCCCAGGTGCCACACCTATGGCCCTTTATTATCAATAATAATGTAATAATCATCCACACATGTCAACACAAACACAACTCTTTATTAAATGCCCTGTTCATTGTAGGGCCACTCAACATACATGGCACAATCTCATCCGTGTGATGAGACAGGCTGAAGGAAGCATCCATTAAGCATCTACCATCCTGTCTTTCCACTCCACCACTCCAGCTGGGGAGTTGCACCAGAGTTTCAGGAGGTTGTGCTGCTTCTTCCCTTCACGTGAGGCTCTGTTGGGGCCTTGCACATCCTCAGTGTCTATCAGGTTTCGCCCTTGCCTCCATTCCCCAGGCTCCATGTCCCCATTGCCTTGCTGGAGGTCCACGAGCCTGTTCTGCAAGACTGGGTAGCGGGTGCGCATGAGATTGTGCAGGATGCAGCAAGCTTCCATGATCCTCCTCACGGTCTCTGGGCAATGCTGCATGGTGGTGAGAAGTACCTGAAACCTGTTGGCCAGGATGCCAAAGGCGTTCTCCACCACCCGCCTTGCCCTGGACAGCCTGTAGTTGAAGATCCTCTTTTCACGGGTGAGGTATTTGGAGGTGTAGGGCTACATGACGTAGGTTGTGAGGGAGAAGGTGTCATCCCCCACGATGAAGTAGGGCACATCTTGCGTGTCGTTGGGCAGGGGTTCTGGATCTGGGAAGCCCACGATAGGTTGCGTTCCAGCCCACCCTTGAGGTCACTTGTGTTGTATACCTGGGCATCTGAAGATGACCCATTGCCTGAAGCATCGATGTACATGAACTTGTAGTCAGCATCGACCATGGCGAAGAGGATGATGCTGAAAAAGCCTTGTAGTTGAAATAAGTGGACCCCGACTTGGCTGGAGCTTTGGAGGCCACGTGCTTGCTGTCTATGGCTCCAACGATGTGGGGGAAGTTCCACCTCTGATACCACTGCTCTGCAACTTTCTTCCATCCTTCTTCAGTGGAGGGGCACTGGAGGAGCTCCTCCTTGTATTCTTCGATGATGGCCTGCACCACTTCTCTGACCACAATGCTGATGGTGTTAGGTGGCACCCTTCAGCCATACTGCATGCTCCTGTAGGTGGTCCCTGAGGCCAGGTGGCGCAGAGTGAGTGCCACCTTGAGCCCAGGTTCCAGGCTGGGCCGGAAGTTGCTGCTCTGCTTGGTCAACCTGGGTGTCAGCCGCTGCACAACTTCGTCAAACATGGCTGGAGGCATTCTTATGAAGTTCTGGAATGCACGAGTGTCTTCGTTTCTGAGCTCCACCATCAGCTTGTTGTACATTCCATCCTCTGCTCTTCTGGCAAACCATCTTAGTACCCAGATGCTTCTTGGCTGCCTCTTTTTCTTCCCATAGTAGAGTTCGCAGAGCCTGTAGATGGCTTCGCACTGTTGCAAAAGGATGGTGGCTGCCAAAAGGACTGTGGTACGATCCACGGTGGACATGACTGGATGCTGTGGAAGAGGAAGAGGCAGATGAAGACTGCAGAGGTCTGCACAGCTGGGCTGCTGGGCTGAAAGTGAGATCCAGGTGAGTTGCTCCCCCTTTTTTTTTTTTTTTTTATAAATTTTTATTAATTTTCTACAAACAGACAAACATACGAAACATTAAAAACATCTACTCTCATATATACTTCCGGTGTATCGGTTGGTTCATCAGTTTTGTGCATTCATTTTATAGTGTCAATTACAATCATATTGCATAACCACTCATATTGTCAATCCATATTCTAATATTACTAAAAAAATAAAATAAAAAAATCTTTTTCTGACTATACTTTTAATCATTCATGCTTTGTGAGATAACAATACTTCAAACAGTTTATTCTATAACTTATCATATAATCATAACAAATCAATCCTAAAAACTCTTCATATATATAATATTAATGCTCTATTATTGTATTTTATCATCTAACCATTGATAAAAAAAAACCCCAAATTGCATAAAATTGTTTATCTTCTTGTTCTCTAATTTCAAATGTCAATCTACTCATCTCAGCACATTCCAATATTTTCTCAATAATTTCTTCCTGCAATGGCATTTTCTCATTCTTCCAGTTTTTAGCAAATACAATCCTAGCCGCTGTTAATACATTTACAATCAAATATTTCAAGTCTTTATTATATATATCAGGTAAAATTCCTAATAAAAAGATCTCTGGTTTCAAGTCTATGTGTTTCTTTGTCATTTTTTCCAACCACATGTGAATTTTAGTCCAATATTTTCTGGCATTCTCACAAGTCCACCACATATGATAATATGAGCCAGGTATCTGATGACATTTCCAACATTTTTCAGATTTGTTCTTGAACATTCTTGCTATTCTTGTCGGGGGAAGGTGCCACCTGTAAAACATCTTATACAAGTTTTCTTTATATGCTATTGACATTGTCATTTTATAATTTTGAGACCACAATTTTTGCCATTGCTCTAAATCAATCCCATATCCAAAATTCTTCCCCCAAGCAATCATAGTTTCTTTAACTTGTTCTTCCTCTAGCTTAATTCCCAATAAATAACCATATAACTTTTTAATCACTTTCTCATCAGTACCCATCAATATCTTATCTAAATCAGTCTGTTTATCATAGAATCCTTCCGTTTTAAAATCTTCAAGATATCTTGAGTGTATTTGCGCATATGAAAACCAATTCATCCTTATACCTTGTTCCTCTAAATTTTGGATCGTTTTAAGTCCACCCTTTTCATCCAACAGTTCCCCATATCTAACTGTTTGTTCCTTTTTATAGATCATAGGATAGGAAAATGCTTCAATAGTCGATAACCAAACTGGAATTTTCAAGTAACATTGTTTTTTTATCTTCTCCCAATTTAACCACAAAGACTCCCGTATATAATGTCTTCTGAAATACCCCTGTGTTTTAGTTCCCTTGTACCATAAAAAAGCATGCCAGCCCAACAGTAAATCATGTCCTTCTAATGTCAACAATCTATGTTTTCTTAATGTTATCCATTCTTTGACCCACATCAAACTTGCAGCTTGATAATACAGTTCCCAATTAGGCAGGCCAAAACCTCCTCTATTTCTAGCATCTTGCAAAAGTTTTAACTTTATTCTCGCTTTTTTACCTTGCCATATAAACTTCAACATAATTTTATTTAAATCTTCAAAATAGTCTTTTCCAAGTCTAATTGGTATTGTTTGAAAGAGAAATAAAATTCTAGGTAAAATATTCATCTTAATTGTTGAGATTCTCCCTATTAATGACAATTGTAAATTTTCCCATTTCTTCAAATCTGTAATTATCTGTTGTTTGAGTTTAATATAATTATTCTCTTTTAATGTGCTACATCTTGCTGTCAAATATATCCCCAAATACTTAACCTGATTTGTAATTTGAATTTTCAAAAGATCTGTCAGTTCTTCTCTTTGTCTCAATAACATGTTTTTTGTCAAAATCTTTGTTTTATCTTTATTTATTTTCAAGCCAGCCATCTCACCATATGTCTCTATCTTTTCCAATAACTTTGGTTGCTCCCCCTTTTTATAGGCAGTATAGGTGTCCCTTTGCATCCTCTAGGCATCCTCTAGGCTTCCTGTAGACATCCTTAATATCCGAGATAGGTCCTCTCTGAGAACGTATTTTCCATTTTACATGCTTTGTTTCCATGCTGCATCCGCTAGGCATCCATTCTGCATCCATTCCACGTCCGTTCCACTTCCTCCCTGCGTCCGTTTACCGCTGGAGCAGATGGAGTTGCGCGGATGTGCAGAGGATGCCTAGCGGATATAGCAGATGCGTAACGGATGCAGAACGGATGCGTAGCGGATGTGTAGCAGATGCAGAACGGATGCATTGGATACATTTTCTGCTCAAAAGTTTTGAGCAGCTCAAAACTTTCTGAGTGGATGAAACGTCAATAGACTGATGCTGGACGGATAGAGGGGAAGCAAAACGGAGGCAGTGAGTACATCGCGTTAACCAACGGATGGCAAGCTTTTTTGTCCATTTTACATCCTCTTTGCATCCGTTGGTGCAGTGTGACAGGGGCTTTAATTTACACAGCAGTGGTTCTGTTACTTTATACAGAAACTTACTAGTTTTCATGTCTGTACTTACACCCAGATAAATCTGATCTGGATTTTATTTTTATTTTATTTGGTTTGTCAATTGCTTACAAGATAATAGGTATAAATAAAAACATAGTTATGGATACATATAAGAAAAATAAAAGAAACAATAGGACAGGGACGGTAGGCACGTTGGTGCGCTTATGCACACCCCCTACAGACCTCTTAGGAAAGTCTAAGGTTAAAGTTGCAATGTATGATTTTATATACTATACTTAGATCGGACTGAAGGTGGGGTAGTTTTAGGTTTTCTAGGTCTAGAATTGCAAGTCTGATGGCATAAGGTATTCTGCAATGAGTAGAGGAGTGGAGAACTCTTCTTGTGAAATATTTCTGGACTTTCTCAACTATGTTAATATCAGATACGTAATGTGGGTCCCAGACTGATGAGCTGTACTCTACTATTGGTCAAGCAAATGTTTTGTATACTCTAGTTAGTAGTGTAATATTACCAGAGAAAAAGCTACGTAAGATTAGGTTAATAACTCTTAATGCCTTTTTGGCTATATAATTTCAGTAAGCTCTAGCACTTAGATCATTCGAGATGAGTACTCCAAGATCCTTGACAGAATTTGGATCATCAACTGTTGACTATTGTTTACTGTTCAGCCTGTGTTTTATTTTTTGTTTTTTGGGGTTTTTTTTTTTTGCCAATATGTAAGACAGAGCATTTATTTGTTGAGATTTGAAGTTGCCATTTGTTTGACCATTCTGATACATAGTCGAGGTCTTTTTGAAGGGTAACAGTATTGTCTGTGGTGTTGAATAGCTTTATATCATCAGCAAAGAGAACGCAGTTGCTGTTTATATGATCACAGAGATCATTTATGTAGAGTATGAACAGAGTTGGTCCTAGAACACTGCCTTGGGGGACACCACTGTTGACAGGTACAGAAATTGATAGGACGCTCCGAATTTTGACCATTTGTTGTCTGTTTGACAGGAATGCTTCTATCCAGTTATGCAGGTGTCCAGAGATACCATAAGATTTTAGTTTTAGGAGTAGTTTGTCGTGTACCACTGAATCAAAGGCTTTACAGAATTCTATGTAGATTGCATCTATTGCTTTGCCCTGATCGTGTTGTGTAGTCCATATATTTTTGCAGTGTAAGAGTTGCAGATTACATGATAGTTTTTTTCCTGAAACCAAATTGTTTATTAGAGAGTAGGTTGTTTGTTTCTAAGTGGAGGATGATGGATTGGTTAATAATTGATTCCATGACTTTACAGGTGACGCAGCATAAAGAGATTGGTCTGTAATTTTCAACTAGGCTGGGGTCTCCCTTTTTGAAGATGGGGATGAAGATGTGGCTTGTGACCATAGTTTTGGCAAGGAGCTGGTCCTGAAAGATTTTTCAAAAATTATGCTTAGAGGTTCGGCTATGGCAGTGGGTAGCTTTTTAAAGAAGTAGGCACATATTCCATCCGGTCCAATAAATAGAGATGGTTTTAGATTGTGTAATGCTTTTTCAACATTGTCTTCTGTAAAATCGATATGTGTTAGATCATTGTAGTTGTCTATGGTTTGGCTAGGAAATACTGGGCATGATCCATTTCTGTTTACAAATACTGAGCCAAAGAATGTGTTAAAGAGGTTGGCTTTAATAGTGTCGTCGTTGCAGTCTTTACCATTAGGACCTTTCAGGGGTGGGATAGACCTTGAGTCTTTTAGTTTGTTGTTTACAAAATTGTAGAAAGCACAGGTGGAATTGGTGCGTAGAAGGTTTTCCTCTTGTTTAGTGTGATAATTGGTGCATTCAGTCTTTATCTGGTGGCATAAATTTTTGTATCGGCTTTTGAAGTTGGCAATGTGAGCAGATTTGTTTTTCCGCCAAAGTGATCTCTTTCTGGATTGAAGCTTCCTTATTGTTATGGGTCATCTGATTTTTCTGTTTTTGGAGTTGTTATTGGTACATATAACAGATTTAACAGATAATCAGAGTTGGAAGGGACCTTGTAGGTCATCTAGTCCAACCCTCCATGGGAGACCCTGTACCATTTCTGACAAATGGCAGTCCAATCTCTTCTTTAAGGTCTCAAATTATGAAGCTCCCACACCTTCTGAGGGCAAGCTGTTCCATTGGTTGATTGTTCTCACTGTCAGAAAGTTTCTCCTTATTTCCAGGTTAAATCTCTCCTTGATCAGTTTCCATCCATTATTCTTTCTCTGACCTTCAGGTGCTTTGGAGAATAGCTTGACCCCTTCCTCTCTGTGGCAGCCCCTCAAATATTGGAAGACCACTATCATGTCTCCCCTGGTCCTTCTCTTTACTAGACTAGCCAAGCCCAGTTCCTGCAACCATTCATTGTATGTTTTAGCCTCCAGTCTCCTAATCATCCTGGTTGCTCTTCTCTGTCCTTTTTCTCAGATCTCAACATCTTTTTTATGAAGTGGTGAACAAAACTGGATGCAGTACTCTAGATGTGGTCTTACTAAGGCTTTATAGAGTGATATTAGTACTTCCCTTTATCTTGATTGTTTCCCTCTGTTAATACAATTTAGGATTGCATTAGCTTTTTTGAGTGCTGCTGCACACTGCTGGCTCATATTTAGCTGGTTGTCCACTAAGACTCCAAGATCCCTCTCACAGTTATTGCTATTAAGACTGGTTTCACCCAATCTATATGTGTACTTTTGGTTTTTCTTGCCTAAGTTTGGACTTTACTTTTGTTTACATTGAATTTCATTTTTTTAGATATGGCCCAGTGTTCTATTCTGTCAAGATCCATCTGGATCTTGAGCCGATCTTCTTGGGTGTTAGTTATTCCTGCAAGCTTAGTATCAACTGCAAATTTGGTAAGTTCTCCTTCTATTCCCTCATCTAAGTCATTAATGAAGATATTGAAGAGTAGTGGGCCTAAGATGGAACCTTGTGGCACCCCACTGCTTACTTACCTCCATGTAGACTTAGATCCATTAAAGACTCCTCGTTGAATACGGTTTGCCAGCCAGTTGCAAGTCCATTAGTGGTGGTGTTATTTATTCCACTTTTGTCTAGCTTACTAAGTAGTAGGTTGTGGTCTGCTTTGTCAAATGCCTTGCTGAAATCGAAATATATTATGTCCACAGTATGTTTGATGTTTGATGACACTTTTGACTTCAAGTAAAAATATGTTGTAATGGTCTTCAACAGTATTGCATCCAGTGAATAGATATTGCCAATCAAGGGATGAGAGATCGTTGTCTATAAGATCATAGTTGCCTTTTTTGAAGTTGTAATTGGGGATCACATCATTGTGTTGATTTTTGTGTGGATGTATGTTGAGACAAAAATCAATCATGCTGTGGTCACTGTTGGAAAAGGATTCTTTAATTTGTATTCCGTAAATTGAATTCAAATTATTGCAGAAGATGAGATTGAGGCAGTTGTTAAGTCTAGTATAGTTGGTTACTAGTTGTTCCAGTCCCAGATTTGTTACTGCACTGTAGAAGGTTGCATGTATTGGTTCAGTTTTACATTCGTTTAGAGTCCAGTTAATATGAGGTAGATTGAAGTCACCAAGAAAGATAAAAGTGTGTGGGCAGGATGTTGCCCATGTTGAAGGGTGAAGCAATTTTTAGCAAACCCAAAATGTCTTTTGTTCATGACCACCTCTCACATTTTAGAAATCAAATAAATTTTAAGAATAAAATTAGTCCTAAAATCAGAATATTGAAAAACAATAAAACAACAGACTGTTGAAAACAACAATTACCAAGAAACTGTCAGCAGGAAGTATATGAAGTTGGTAAACTCTGGAAAAACAAATAAACTATATTTCTGAAGTGATGCTGATGGATGAAATAAGTTAATAGTCTTAACAGTATTTTAATCTTTGGTTGTGTTTTATAACTATCCATCATGCAGTGATTCTACATTTCTCTGAAATATTCAACAGTGAGAAAATATAATTTCTAATATAAAGCTGCAATTTACATGTTCCCCAAACCAATTAACTTGGGCTTACTTGCATTCTTCAGCATTAGAGAAGGATCAATATATAATTTTCCAGATATTTGCATAGAATCCCACTGACCAGTAGAAAGGCACTCCATTCTTATTACAACACTCCTTACCAACCCTATCCTTTTGAAATTATCAGTGAAAATTGTAAGATCTTAGTGCCATCTGGTGTTCATAGAGATAAAGAGAAGGGGAGGGGGGAACCCTAAATAACCCCAGCCACCTCCATCAGGTTAAAATTAAGATGGATTTTAAACAAGCCTTTTTTCATCTGGTGCTTTTCCATCTGGACTGAGAATGGCTTTGGTTTTAGAACGACGCAAATGTTATATACAGACTACCGGATCTATAAAATCCAGCCCTCCATTTAGAAGTTATCCAGCTTTTTACAGTTCAGATCAACTAGCTCTTTTTTCAGAAGATTTTATTGATGTTTATTCTAATGTAAAACATCATTGAAAATAAAGCCAAGGGAAACTTGAGGAGGGAAATGGGATGTGAAGGTAAGGGAATTTTTTTTTTTTAAGCAGCAACTTTCAACTTTTTTCAGTCTAGTTAATTACAAATCAAAATTACAGTCTCAACTTTTACTCTCCTATAATTAGTAACCATTAGCCTTTTCTATAACAACAAGCTAATCATCAAAACCCAAAATTAAGGTTTCTTTCTTTCTTTCTTTCTTTCTTTCTTTCTTTCTTTCTTTCTTT
>BLBF01000002.1:18307674-18324755 GCA_015471245.1 Laticauda colubrina
TTTCTTTCTTTCTTTCTTTCTTTCTTTCTTTCTTTCTTTCTTTCTTTCTTTCTTTCTTTCTCCTTCCTTCCTTCCTTTCCTTCCTTCCTTCCTTCCTTCCTTCCTTCCTTCCTTCTTCTTTCTTTTTTGCTGTTTGAGTCTAGAAGTTTTGTCCAAGTGGAAACAAAGCTGGATGTGTTGTTTTTCTCTATTAGGACAGTTTGTTATGGCTTTTTGGTCAATTCCACCACTTTTCCCATCTGTTTGTCCATTGTGGGAGTTGATGGATCTTCAGATCAACCAGCCCTGTTTATAAATGCTCTAACAGGCAGTTATGAGATGCATGTCTGATCCAGAAACCAGGGGTTGTCAGCTAATTGCAAAGTACTCAGTCTGTGTGTTTGTCTCTTCTTTCCTTCTTCCTCTTCCTTTAAAAGTCTTAGAAGTTTAGGAGTATACAGAACCTTATATATTGGGAGAGAAGGACTCCTTCCCAACATGCCTTGAGCCTTGCTTTCTAGATCCTAAGAACAACACCATCAACTGGCTGGGTTGACAAAGTGCCTTCCTCATATGATATAGTCACTTTTTTTAAAAAAAAATCTTTTTTTCAGTGAGAGGCTAATATGCCACCAAACAAAAGGCCATTGAAAATATAAATACAAAATATTATTTTATACTTACAAAGGGCCTGTGAGCTCTACTTAAACCTTATACAGGTGGTCCTTGACTTACAACCATTTGTTTAGTGAAGTTACAACAGTGGTTTTTACACTTACAACCAGGGGTAGACTTCAAAACTTTTAGCAAAGGGTTCTCTGCCTGGTTGCTGGGTGGGCGTGGCCCTGGTGGGCATGGCCTAGTCAGCCTCCTGCACCACAATGGTGTGGTTGGGTGGGTGTGTTTGCCCTCCCCAGGCTCTGGGGGCTTTTCTCGAGCCTCTGGGAGGGTGAAAATGGTCTCCCCAGGCTCCGGCGGCTGTCTGGAAGCTGGAAAAGGGGCCATTTCCAGCCTTGCCGAACTTCCAGGAGGCCCATTTGTCACCCTCCCTGAGCCTTCATGCACGCCCTGCACTTACCTGCATCCAAAATGGGCCATTTGGGGACTCCTAGGAGGGGCGGGGTGGGACGGGGTGCAGCCAGGAGTGGGATTTGGGGGTTTTCTAAACTGTACAGAATCTTAGTTGGGGCTCCCCAAACCCCTGTGAACCCCCAGCAGCCCACCCCTGCTTATGACCATTGTTGCAGCCACATGATTATATGATCAAAATTCAAGCACTTGGCAATTGGCATGTATTGGTAACATGAATGGTTATGTGATCACTATTTGTAACCTTCCCAGCTAGCTTCCAACAAGCAAAGTCAACGGGGTAAGTCAAATTCGCTTAATCATTGCTTGATTGAAAAGGTTGTAAAATGGGGCAAACCTCACTAAACAATTGCCTTGCTTAGCAATGGAAATTTTGGGCTCAGTTGAGGTTATAAGTCGAGGAGTACCTGAAGTAAGTTTTCTACAAATTGAAAATAGTGTTAACCTGTGGAAGTGTGCATACCTATCCAACATTAAAAACACACACAGAAAAGATAGTGGTCTGGCTGCAAGCATGCTGGGAAGCTAGAAGAAGGGTAGAGTTGGTTGGAGCCAGGTAGTATCCAAACTGAATAAAATAAATAAGAAAATACACTTCAACAGTTTGGCTTTGAAGCCATGCAGGCAGACATTTTGTGCCTTTGTGGCAATTCTCTCAATGGCAGTCATTTTGTGGGGACACTTGCAATATACTCAATTCTAAATGGGTCTGCTAGTTGCTTATTAATGGGGAATTATACCCAGGGCTGAAGATTTCTGAATTTAGTGAGTCTTCAAAAAATCAAGGACAAGGATCTACATTTGTCCCCTGATATTTCTTGTCAGGCCAAAATACACAAATGTTTGAAAAGATTAAATGGTAGCAGTGTTCCAATATATGAAGAGGGGGATCAACCTGTTTTCTAAAGCATCTGAAGTCAGAGCAAGAAGCAATGGATAGAAATTAATCAAGGGTAGAACCAATATAGAACTAAGGAGCAATTTACTGACAGTTAGAACAACTTGCCTCCAGAAATTATGGGTGCTCCATCACTGGAGGTTTTTAAGAAGAGACTGGAACAGCTATTTGTCTGGAATGACCATGTTTGAGCAGGGGTTTGGACTAGAAGACCTTCAAGGTCCCTTCCAATTCTGTTATTCAATGTAGTCTTGGAGGAGATATGTTCTCTTTTCTTAGCATTTTGTGCAGAACTCTGTCTTTACAAGAAGCCAGTTGCAGCAGTCTGAATGAATACCAGCAAAGAAATTATCTTGCATTTTTTTCCTGATAGTTCTTGGTCCTTCTTGTGAAACAACTATTCCCTTTTGTATCTTGGGATTTAAGGTATTTGATCAGGATTGGAGAAGATTCAGATCCAAACCCACCTTTGGCCATGGAAGCTCACCTCAGAATTGGTGAGTTTGAGCTAGTCATGATCTCTTGGCCCATCCAAAGAGCCACAGTGTCCATGATGGGAAAAATTGCAGAAGAGAAGGCTATGAGTGCCACTTTGAGGTCCTGGAGGAAAAGCAAGATTGAAAGAAGAAGATATTTGTAACCCAGGGTTGAACTGTGGGATCCTTGGTGCTCTCTGAGCTTCGTTGTTTGCAAAAAAAAAAAAAAATTCTCAGAAAGCACCATGGATCTTGCAATATAGACTTCTAACAAATCAATGTGAAGTTGGGAACAATGTGAACAAATCAATGTTATGTTATGAAAGATGAATTTTGGTGAGACGATTGTAGACAGGAGTGTTGAATCATGTTTTATTACAAAGCAGCCAAGGGTTCTGTGTGAAGAACCTCTTTTCTATTATCTGGTCTTCTTTCCACTTACAGGTTTCTGTCCATCATCTTGAGGGCTGCTGAAGAGAGAATTATCCCAGCCTTGTGGAGGAATTACTCCATCCTTTCCAAAAAGTCAACTCAGATGCCATTTGTAATAAAACGTGTTCGTCAGAAAAGGTACTATCAGACTCCTCCTGCTAACACACTCTCTTCCTTCAATATTCCTTGGGTAAAAGAACCCACCAATCTCCATATTTAGTGGAGAATTTGGGAAGGCCATTTGTACCCAGCAATTGAATCCCATTAAATCCTAAAGGCTAGGTCCCACTGGCCGACGGACGCAAAACGTATGCATAAAGGACACAGCGGATGAGCAAAATTTCAGGGGTGGCTCCATCCATTGTCATCCGCTCCAAAAAGTGGTGAAAATTTGCATAAACAGAATGGAAAAGAACAGAAAAGAACGGATGTTCTTTTGCCCTCTCTAGCCTCTGCAGGTTCTCTGGAAATCAGAAACAGGCCCATTTCTGGCATTCCCGAACTTCTGGGAGGCCCATTTTTTGCCCTCCTCAAGCCACCGTGTACACTCTGCAACCACCTTCACTGAAAATAGGCTATGTGGGGACTCCTGGTCAGGATGGGTAGGGCCAGCCAGGAGTGGGATTTTGGGGTTCTCTAAACTTCACAGAATCTTAGCTAGGGGCTCTCCCATACCCCTGCCAACCCCCATCAGCCCATCTCTGGTTGTGGGCAATATGCAAATAATGCTTCTACATCCCCTGTTTTGAGTGTCCAGTCATTCTTGGTAGTCTGTTGCCACTTCGTTAGATATTTTTGTCCATGTTTTCTGGGAAGGTTGGGTATTTTTATTTGATACGTCTAAGTTACAGCTGAACTAGAGCAACAAGCTAAAAAAGGAAAGGTTTGGGTGAAATCAAATAACTGGGAAAGGTGGCAGATGTAATAAAAGCAGAATGGGTTATAAGGGCAGCACAAGGGAGACTTTGGCCTCTGAGTCAGCAGTGCCTCAGGTAGAAGACGAGAAAATTGAAAAATGCTGGAGATGGAAATGAACACATGGAGGGCTTTGAATTTGATTAAGAAAGTGCACTGAAAATTTGAGAGTAAAAGAAAAGGATTGTGTGTCTACCTGGATATATTAAAAGTCCAGAGTATGGATAAATTGATGCAATTCATTCAACTCCTTTATCAACCACCCTTAAAGGTCTATGGGTCATTGATGACTTAATTGGCCAATCTGCCTTTGAAGGAACACAAATGGCAGAATCTGATAGATTCAGAAGCAAAAGAGAAAATGGTTCAATTTATATGGAAGCTAACATGACTCTGTTATATATCTGTTCCATCAGCATGATTGTAATATCCTCTGAAATCCTCTTGTCTTGCATGCTGTTTCTATAGATGCTTAGGTATTAGGAAACATGCTAGAGAGACAAAGATATACTATATTGTCAAGATTCCGACGTGCACCCCCATTCAAATAATAAGTCTCTAGCTGCATCTCTCAGTGTAAAAAATATTGATTTATTAGAAGTTGACATGTTGGCAGCCAAGTCTGACACATCATTCATTTCACCCTGGATTTCACCCTGGCCTTCCCCCTGCCCCCTGGATGTATATTTTCCAATGAAACACATACATAGTTAAGAGTTATCAATCATATTCTCCAGTAATAATTTTGTATGCCAGAAGCTTTGGTTGCCAAAACGATTATTTGAAGAATTTAAGGAATGCACTGCTTTCCCCCCTCTCTTTCTGCTGACAACTAAAAAGACCAAAGAAGTATTTAGTTGACACTATAGATTTATTTGTATCTCATCTTTATTATTTTTACGAGGTGGAGAACACACCTGATAGTCTTAACTTTTTTCTGTTTTCCCCACAAGAACCCTGTGGGGTGAGTGTAAGAGGCAGTGAGTGATCCAAAGTCAGGCAACTGACTTTCATGGTTAAGATGGGATTTGAACTCATGGTCTTCTGATTTCTAGCCTGGTGCCTTAAACACTAGACCATACTGGCTACCAAACATTGATTCTAAATAAACATTCCATAAGTGGCCAATTTATGGACTACTAGCTATTTCCTTTTTCTTCGTCTACAATAGTCAACGTAGTACGTTGCCAAACAATATGTAATAATGTCAGTGTGGATAGAGTTATGTTATAAGTTTTACAAAGCAGGAAAGATCCAAATACAGGTAGTCCTTATCTTACAACCACAACTGGGACTGTTCAACAAGGCAGATGTTAAGTGAATTGTGCTCCCAATTGTATGGCCGTTTTAAGCAAACTACTGCAGTTGTTAAGCAAATGGTGTAGTTGTTAAGTGAATCTGGTTTCCCCCATTGACTTGGCTTGTCAGAAACCAGCTGGGAAGATGACCCAAGGATGCTGCAATGATTATAAATACATGAATTCTGATCATACCCCATGAAGATGCTTGTTAGCTTTGCCTCCATTCAAAACCCAAGAAAGAAAATCCCCAACTCCATTGAGATAGAGAAGAAGTACTTTTACCAAGTTTGAAATGATAGCAGCAAAAGCAAGGCAAGATCTGATTCAAAACATGTGAAAGTTACCAGTTGAAAGTTTCCCCAAATTCCTCCCCCCAGAGTCTGGTGCTGAGGGTCTGGGGTGGGATTCTACCATCTTGGACTGGTTCAAGCAAATCAGATTTTAAAGTTACAGTTCGTCAAACTGGTATTTCAACTGACCAACTGGCCCTGCCCCTCCCTCCCCTCCCCTCCCAGGAGTCTCCACTGGCCCATTTTTAATGGCAGTAAATGCAGGGTCTGCGCGAAGGCTCTGGGAGGGGGAAATGGGCCTTCTGAAAGTCCAGAAACAAACCTGTTTCTGGCTTCTGGAAGGCATCCAGAGCCCAGGGGAGGATATTTTTGCCCTCCCAGAGGCCCGGGGGAGG
The DNA here is from genome assembly GCA_015471245.1 of Laticauda colubrina. Taxonomy (NCBI): domain Eukaryota; kingdom Metazoa; phylum Chordata; class Lepidosauria; order Squamata; family Elapidae; genus Laticauda; species Laticauda colubrina. Next base: position 18,313,450 of record BLBF01000002.1, read on the forward strand.
CCTCTGGACTCTTGGGAGGGTGAAAAAATGGCCTTCCCGGAAAAACCGGAAGTGGCAAAACAGGCCTATTTCCGGCTTTTGGTGGGCCTCCAGAGGCCAAGGCTGTTATGGCCCTCTCAGAGGCCCGGGGAAGGCCTCTGGGCCAATTGGGAGGGCGAAAACGGCCTCCCCCAGGCTCTGGAGGCCCACCAGAAGCTGGAAACAGGAAGTTTCCACCCACAGTGGTGCCACCCACCCAACAACCAGGCAGTGAACCAGTTGATGGGATTTTTGAATCCCACCCCCGTGAAGTTTCAAGCAACATCCAGTATGAGGTACTGGGAAACTCATATTCAGGTATTTCACTCACCTGGAGTCCTAGGATGGTGGGTTTTGACAGAGTGTAAACAACTCCTGAGCAGTGCAATAATTCTTGAGAGCAAACCTCCCTTTCAGTTCACATGGCATTCTCTCCTTCCCTTTTACTATGGCAGCCAATAACAACCATGCTGCAAAATTAAACCCCATGCTGGAGATGTAGCTGACAATGCTGTAATAATTTTAAGTGCAAGAACAGTTGTAACTTACTTTTTTCAGTACCAACGTGGTTGTATGTTGAGGACTACTTGCATGCTGAAGTGCAGATGGTAGCATACCTACCATATGGTAACTGCAGGATGGTTAAATAAATGAATCTAAGAGGATGCCAGGCTGAAAAGTGGGTTCTAATGTCTTTCCGCTCCAGAAAAAAATATATAAAAAATATCCTTAAGGGAGCTATGGATTATAAAAATAAGAAGGATGCAGATATTTTGCATGCAAGTCAATAGGGTAGTAATGTAATGCATTGCAGTGTAAGTTTTTTTAATGCCAAAGACCTGAATAACAACCTACAGATATAATCAAAAGGTTTAGCATAAGATAATGCATCCCGACAGGTAAATTTAAGTCCATTTGATTTGTTAGTTTATTAATTTTATAGCCACAGTTAAAACATCCACCTATCCCCACTGTAATTTTATTTGAGAGTAAAAATTTAACATATTTGGAAATATCTCTTCCTGCTTTCAATTTTAAAACAGCCCAGACCATATTCTGCTGCAAACTGTTGTAAGAAATGCAGCATAGTAAAATTTGATCCACAGTTTCAAGGTCAATACCACTGCATGGGCAATATCTTTGAGAGATAGCAACAGTTTGAAATCTTTTTTTTCTTTCCATTCAACTGTATCTGATTCCAGAGACTGTCTGAACAAGTCCCTGCAATTTTCTTGGCAAGATTTTGCAGAAGTAGTTTGTCCTTGCTTCCTTTTCAAGGTGGGGAGAAAGTTACTGGCCCAAGGTCACCCAGCTGGCTTTGTGCCTAAGACAGGACTAGAACTTAAAAATCACCTGATTTTTAGCCTGATGCCTTAATTAATATATCAACCTGAATAACAGAATAACAAAGTTGGAAGGGACTTTAGAGGTTTTCTAGTCCAACCCCCTGATCAAGCAGGAAACCCTATACCATTTCACACAAAGGTTGTCCAATCTCTTCTTAAAAACATCTACAACTTCTGAAGGCAAGTTGTTCCACTGATTAATTGTTCTAACTGTCAAGACATTTGTCCTTAGTTCTAGGTTCTTTCCTTGACTAGTTTCCATCCAATGCTTCTAGTCGTGCCTTCATGTGCTTTGAAAAATAGCTTGATTCCCTCTTCTTTGTAGCAACCCTTGAGATATTGGAACACTGGCTCTACAGTATCTACTGTATGACATATTTGACAGGAACACATTTAATCTGGCCTGGGGGGGGAATTCTGTATTTATTTATATATAAACTGCTAACATATATAGGGAACTTAAAAGTATAATTATAAAATACAACGGGAGGGATAGAAGACAACTTCTAGAGAGAGAATTATAGGTTAGATTTCATCCTATGCAAATATAGCTTTGTTCTATGAGTGAGAAATGAATATTGTCTAAAAGTGTTCCTTATGAAATACTTATGTGGAGTCTGAGTCATAAAACATTGGATAAGTGAAAAATGCTCTGAAGTCATGCTCTTACTGTGGGAAGAAAAGGAAAGGTCTTCCTACGAGCACTGATTATTGTGCATTGCAATAAAATTTTTCTCATCTTGCCGTAGAAGGAAGACAAAGGTTGTGTTATAAATATCACAATCTGAAAAAAAAACCACACACCCCACTTTTAACAAATGAAACTTCCTACAGATGATAACCCAAGGACATCAGATCTGACCTTGAGATAGCTAGGGAAATTAACTTCTTCCTGAGAAATAATGCTTGTAAATTCATGGAGAAAGGTGATACCTGTTTTTTTTTTAATCTCAACTGATATCTGTATGTCATGTTTATGCTGACCCTATGGGGGGGGAAAATGAACTCCATTGTGTTATATTCAAAAGTCGTTTATTTTACGAAATCCTGGTGATTAAAGGGAAGAAGAAGAATAGCAATAGCAATAACACTTAGACTTAATACCACTTCACAGTGCTTTACAGCCCTCTCTAAGTTGTTTACAGAGTTAGCATTTCACCCCCAACAATCTGGGTCCTCTTTTTACCCACCTCAGAAGCATGGAAGGCTGAATCAACTTTGAGCCGGTGAGACTCAAACTGCTGAACTGCTGGCAATCGGCAGTCAATAGAATGCATTACTGCATTCTAACCACTGCACCACCATAGCTCATTAATGGAAGAGAAGGAAGCTGTTGGATAGATCTGATTTTAAATTTTCTATGGTAGGTCTAAGTTTCACCAGAATTAGAAAAATAATAGAGTAAACTGCCTCACATTGGAATAATCAGTGTGGTGAACTGGTTAAAGTGTTAAGGCAAGACTCGGGTTACCCAGTTTCAAATCCACTCTCAACTTACTAGTGACTCTGGGACAGGTAGTCTTTGACTTACGACCATAGCTGAGCCCAAAATTCCTGCTATTAAGCAAGGCATTTGTTAAGTGAATCATGCCCACATTTCATGACCCTTTTGCCATAGTTGTTAAGTGAATCCTACCATTGCTAAGTGAATCATGTGGTTGTTAAGTGAATTTAGCTTCTTCCGTTGTTCTCAAAATGGGTCCTAACTTGGCATAGAAGCCAATAAAGACTCCCAGATACGAGAAATGATATTTTCAGCTTCTTTGATTGGAGTATTCTCACAAAAGGGTCTCAGCAGCTAAAGGACAATGCACAAATTTAATACAGCTATGATTAAGGAAGTTAATACCCTAAAAACCAATCATTGGTTCCTTAACACATTTCTTTTGATTGGTTTCTTCTCCTTCTTCATACATTGCATATTTAGGTTAATAAGCTTTCTTATCAAAAGCGGTGTGCATTTTACTATTATAATAAGCTAGAGATTACCCAAGTTTATATATCTACATGCCTTAGTAAGCTAACATGTCCTTCTAAACTTGTAACTTTCTTGTTGCTAAGCAGTAATGTCCCACCATTGTTACTGGTCTTTGCGGCTGCAACTTTCTGCCTCAGCTATTCCCTTCACAAATTCTAATTCTAACCTGAGTCCTTCACCCCCATAGACTTTCTTGTCAGATGGTCCCTAGGAAGATTGCAGTTGAAATCCTAGCACCCCAGTATATTGTAACCATCCTCTGTCAACTTCTAAGCAGATTGGGCCTGTGGCAGCCATTTTCTCCATTTCTCAGTTTGGGGGAAGGAGGGAGTTCTGGAATATCAGACCAGACATCAACAAGTTACTATCTCGTGGGAACCAAGATCATTCCAACAGGTGCTGTCCGGAGACTGGAAAAGGTTACCAAGGAGATACCATAACACCTAATTGAATAGTGTGACCTGTGACAAGGAGGGAGGGAGCTGTCTGTTCTTTAATTATACTGAAAGTGCAGGAAATAGCCAAAGCTGGTTTTGCATTTCAAAGGTGCTGAAACAATATACTCAGTAAAGCAGTTATTTGAGAAAGCCGAACATCTCCAGAGTTGCTGGATTGGTTGAGTTCATTTCTCGGAGCTTTGACATCGTAATTACATGGTGGTTGCCAAACACTCAGTGTCTAATCACATGACTGTGGGGATATTACAACGGTCATAACAATGAGTATTGGGCACAAGTCACTTTTTTCAGTGCTGCTGCAACTTTGAACAATCATGAAACAAATGGTTGTAAGTTGAGTTCTACCTGTATTCGCCAACTAGAAGAAAGAGGGCACATTAGTCTGTTGCCTTAAACTCCTGAAGGAAAAGAAAGGTTTCAAATCATATCTATAAATATATGCAGGTGGGAAACTGTGCTTCTGACTTATCCTATTTTCCTTAAATATCTACTTGCAAATGAAAGCCAGAACAAAAGTCTACTATGCTGGCATTAAGAGATAAGAGAGATTTTCAGCCATTACAGATCATTTTGTACTAATACAAGCATTTCAAAAGACTTCCAACTGAAAGTTATACAGCCAATTTATTCCATCTCCTTTACCTCTTTATTCTATCAGTAACATGCAACTCTGCATAGATTTTCTCAATTTTATAAATTCACAATGTTACTGTGATGGCCATCCTTGTCAACCCTGAAGTTGACCTGACTGAAGTCATCTTGGAGCTTCAGTGTTGCCACACTGGACTGAGGGATAGGGAGAGGGGATTAGAGATTGCTGGGCTTGTGTAATCAAAATTAAATACTTCCTTAAGACTGTCTTCCGGGAACCAAGGGCATTCTCATACCTGGCCGAGAGAAGGAGTAATGTCACCAGACCAGCAGAAGCTGCAGTGATTGTGCCATGGGACTGATTGTTTGGGGTTGAGGGAAAAACTTTACTTTTAATCAGCTGAAAACCAAAGGGTTGTGAGTAATGTAAGTCACCTAATAGTTGGGTTGGAAAATATATAAACCAGGATAGACATTTTAATACTGTCTCTTTAAGAGAATTGGGTGGAATTGGGTGTGGTTCCTCAAATGGCCATAAGATGGAGCCAGAAACCTGGGTTGTTTAGTCCTGTTCTGTTGTTGCTGAGAGTGTTGCTGTTCCTACATTGACTGTTATTGATCATCGTTATTCTTGGATTTGATGTATGTCTGTTACTGAACTGTTTTTGATACTGGACTTTGTTATTTGGATTATCCTGGACTGAAAACTGACTGCTTTAACTGTGAATGACTTGGACTGCTTGTTTGGATTTTGCTTAAATGTTTACTGGAAGTAAAAACCTACATTTTACTATACAGTGTAGCTGTGTGCTGTTTGTGTGTTATTCTTCACCACTCTCACTACGTCTCCTTGTGTGTGCTCATTCTCCTAATGGGGAATTACCTCAACATTGGTTATGGGTCCAGGCCATACCAGGCTCAGATAACTGAGAGCTGGTGTGAATACACAGTACTGTATACAGACAGCTGTTTACTGTTTAATTGTGGTTTACTGTCCTGGTAAAGATGGCACAAGACACTTCAACAAGTCTATCACTGATAACCCAGTTGGATGGAACAAACTATGTTTCCTGGTCTATGAAGTGCAGTCTACTTCTGTGAAGAGATGGGTTATGGAATGTAGTTCAAGATCCATCGGATGTAAATGCTTGGGATCCAGAAAATGAGGATGATGCCAAGAAGCCAATTGGCAAATGGATGGAAGATTAAAGCGTCTGGTCAAGGTACTGCATATTGTTCTTGTATAAACGAATATTTAACGATGTTATATGTACCTAAACTGAGATTTAATTTATTATCAGTAAGAGCTTTAGTTAATCTTGGATATGTAGTAACCTTTAAGGGAAATAAATGTATAATAGAGAAAGAGAGTAAAAGTGTTACTGCTAATTTAGAAAATGATTTATATGTGATACATGATGACCAATTGAAGATAGCTAACTCAGTTTATAACAATGTTAAGCCACGATGAATGTATACATCTACTGCACAGACATCTGGGACACATTAATTTCAAAATGCTGAAACAAAGTGTTGAATTGTCAGAGGGAGTAAAATTGAAACCCTGTAGCAAGTATTTAAACTGTAATGCTTGTAGCCAAGAGAAGAGCAAGGTTACTCCTGCAAACAGACTAAATGGGTTTAAGACTAAAGAACCTTTAGAGGTTGTTTTTGCTGACATAATTGGTCCTAAAAAACCAAGTTTGGGAGGTGCCTGCTATATTTTGAGTATTATGGACCATTACTCATGATATGGTTTCTGCTATCTTTTGAAAAACAAAACAGAAACATTCCAACATTTCTTTAACTGGCTAAGGCTTTCTGAGAAAAAAATGAAAAGTAAAGTAATTACTTTAGTTTCTGATAATGGGACGGAGTTTGTTAACAAAAGATTCCAAACTACGTTGAAATTGGCTGGTGTTGAGCATAAACTATTCTGCACCTTACAGACCACAACATAACTCGTTTGTAGAACGAAGAGGGCAAACATTACAAGCCATGGCTTGCGCTATGTTATCTGACTCAGGTTTGCCTGAAACACTGTGGGGTGAGGCCATAATGTGTAGTAACCATGTGTTGGACAATGTAGTTAACACAACAACTGGAGAATTACCATTCACTCATTGGCATGGCAGAAAACCAAATTTTAGTTATTTACACACATTTGGAGCTCCAGCATGGGTGCATATTCCCTCAGAAGTAAGACTGAAAGGACAACATAGAGCTAAGACATTATTTTTAGTAGGTTATGAGGCCAACCATAGATCGTTTAGATTTTGGGATGCAGGCACAGCTCATGTTTACTGTAGTGCTAGTGCAAAATTTCTTGAGCACGTTGGGTGGAATAAACTGGAACAGGAATCCAGTGATGATATTATTATTGACACCCAAAGATGAATTAAGTAAACCATGAATAGCCATTAAAGAGGAAGCATAGCTGTGTGCTGTTTGTGTGTTATTCTTCACCATTTTCACTACATCTCCCTGTATGCGCTCATTCTCCTAACAGGGAATTACCTCAACAAGGGCCCTTCAGAGTTGTTTTTCACCAGATATGTGCCAATAATACATAAACAATAAACATAAACAATAGATACAAACTCAAAGTAAGCTGCTCCAAACTCAATTGCAGAAAAAACAACTACAGCAACAGAGTGGTCAATGCCTGGAACTCACTACCTGACTCTGTTGTAACATCCTCAAACTCAGTGGTTGGATTCAATTTTTTTTACTACTGGTTCTGTGGGCCTGACTTGGTGGGCATGGCAGGGGAAGGATACTGTAAAAATCTCCAGTAGGAGATGGTATTTGCTGGTTCTCTGAACTATTCAAAATTTCTGCTACCAGTTCTCTAGAACTGGTCAGAACCTGCTGAATACAACCTCTGTTCAAACCCCCAAAACTTTAACCTTAAGCTGTTTACCATGGAGATCACCCCTTTCCTAAGAGGTCTCTAAGGGGGCATTCATTGCACCAGCGTGTCTACTGGCCCTGTCCTACTGTTCCCATTTATCCATTTATTCGTACTTATTTATTATGTATATACTTATACCTGTTTATACTTAAATGTTTATATGTTATGTTCATACTTATCCTTGTTTTCTCATATATGATTGACAAACAAAATAAATAAGTAATTTATTTCCAATGATATGTCCAAGAAAGCTATTCTTTGAGGCATCTGCCTATCTGGAGTTCTTGCTTGCAATGGATTTATTACTTGGAACCTTGACAGTTATCTTGGATGATATATCTGTATAGAATATGTGACTATCAACCAATACTTATTTATCTATTACTTGATTCCTAGCTGGTGTACAATACAGGTAGTCCTTGAATTATGACCATGACAATAACTGAGCCCTGAATTTCCATTGCTAAACAAGACAGATGTTTCTTAGCATTAAACGGTCACAAAACAAATGGTTGTATTACCTATACAGGTACTCCTCAACTTTCAATAGTTCATTTAATGACAGTTTGAAGTTACAACACCACTGAAGAAAGTGTCTTATGACCGTTTTTCACATTTATAACCATTGCAGTGTCCCAGGGATATGTGATTACCTTTTGCAAGCTTTTGACAAGCAAAGTCAATGGGGAAAACCAGATTCAGATTAATAGCTGTGTTCCAAATTTAATAACTGAATTGATTCACTTAACAACTGTGTCAGGAAAGGTCATAAAAGGGACAAAATTCATTTAACAACTGCCTAGCTTAGCAACAGATTTTGGGCTTTATTGTGGTCAGGGCAGTTTAATTTTCTTATTTTTATCTCCAAAATGACAATCTTGTGGGGTTATGCTGGACTAAGAGAAAATGAGTGGCCCAAGATCAACTGTTTGACAAGGTTGATTGAACACTTGATGCTAATATTTCATATTTCTTAACCACTAATTAATATTAGTCCTGACTGGTAGATGGAATTGCAGATTTAGGAACAATCTATCACTAAATACCAATATATGATGAGAAAATTGGAGAAGACTTCCTTCATATCCTGTTCATAGATTTATAGAGGCGTCTGGATGGACATTGGCTGAAAATAAGGGTGAATGTAAGGTTGGGATCCAGAATTACATTATTTACATTCTGATATCTTTACATTGCATATAGATACAGATAACAGATAATCAGAGTAAGACATTGGATGTTTGGCAACCACCATGTAATTACAATGCCAAAGTTCTGAGTAATGAACCCAACCAATCCAGCAACTCTGGAGACTTTCGGCTTTCTCAAAAAATGACTTTACTGAGTATATTGTTTTGGCACATTTGAAATGCAAAACTAGCTCTGGATATTTCCCACACTTTCAGTATAATTAAAGAACAGAGAGCTCCCTCCCTCCTTGTCACAGGTCACACTATCCAATTAGGTGTTCTGGTGTCTCTTTGGTAACTACTTCCAGTCTCTGGACAGCACCTGTTAGGATGATCTTGATTCCCACAAGATAGTAACTTGCTGATATCTGGTCTGATATTCCAGAACTCACTCCCTCCCCCAAAGTGTGTCAAACTGAGAAACTGAGAAAATGGCTACCACAGGCCCAATCTGTTTAGAAGTTGGCAGAGGATGGTTACAATATACTGGGGTGAGATTTTAACTGTAATCTTCCTAGAAATTCTTTGTTTTATGAACCCACACCTGATGTTACTAACATCCAATGTTATATTGTAGTGATGGAAAAATAGGAAAGGATTTGTTGTGCTCGGGATATTGTACATACGGATGGATAAAAATGCCACTAGGATATGGAAATGCCTTTGCACCGCCCTCTTTATGCATAAAATCAGTATTCAGAAATATCTTGTTATCAAGAAGCACATTATGCTCCCCCACGTTTTATTTGCCAGTTACCCTGCTGGGCAACGATCTGCATTATTAAAAGTGTTCTCTTCAGCCGAATAAAAACATAAAGTCGAAATGATCTTATTTGTATAGCCAAGTTGCAGCATGCCCTTTCATTTTTCTTTTCCAATTGCCCTTGGTATCGATACTTCCTCTAATCTACTTTGCGGGCAGACCAAAGAAGATCACAAAAAGCAACCAGAAAAAAAGCTGCAAGAATGTATTTTATAATAGATCCCTGAAGGAAAGTATAAGAATCTAGGGAAGGAAACATTTGCAGATAGGAAGCACATAACCGTTTTGTTCTTTAAAAGTGAAGTTCTTCTCTGAATAGCAGCCTGTGGGCTTGCATAGAAATTGTGACATATTTTCTTTGCCTTTATACCCACAAACAAATACATTCATAATTGGTTTAGCTTTTCCATTAGGTTCCTTTCAAATTATCCTTCAAAGCAATTCATCTATGGGTGATAAGGTTATGTTAACGGGCCACTGTGGCTTGAAAGGAATAAAAAAGAAGGCTCTGTATGTTTAATCCACTATTGTAGCTGACTTTAGGGAGTGGTACTTATCTCTGTTTCTAGGCCAGAGTCAATGCTGCCCAAAGATATTTCTGTGGTCATGTGACAAGCATGATGTCATGCTGTAGCACAGAGCATGTGGCAAAAAATGGAGCACAGTAACCTTCCCATCAAAGTGGTACCTATTTATCTACTTGCAGTTACGTGCTTGCTTTCAAATTGCTAAGTTGGCAGGAGTGGAGACAGAATAGCAGAATAACAGAATTGGAAGGGACATCGGAGTTTTTCTAATCTAACTCCCTGTTCAAGCAGGAAACCCTGCTATACCATTCCAGACATTTTGTCTAATTGTCTAATCTTTTCTTAAAAACTTCCAATGTTGGAGCACCCACAACTTCTGGAGGCAACTGGTTGCCAGGAAATTTCTCCTTAGTTCTAGCTTCCATGCGTCAGCCACTTAGCTATATTGGAACATGCTATCACATCACCCTTAGTCCTTCTTTTCATTAAACAAGACATACGCAATTTCTGAAACCATTCTTCATATGTTTTAGCATCCAGTTACCTGGAGGAAAGTGATGAGCTCATGCCATCACATGGTGGTAAACTATGCTAGATCTTAATTCAGAGAAAGTCAAGCTATTTCTGGGCCTGCACCTAAGGAGCAAAACTATCTGATTTCTGTGGTGCATTTTTCTGTTGGGGGTTGGAATGAAGGGGCAAAATAACCAATGGTGTTAATCTTAATTCTCCCATTTCACTAAATTCTGAAGCATCCATTCAAAAGTGCAGAGTTGAAAATTTTTCCTTTCAACCCAAAAGGCTTCTTTTCCAACGGACCTTTGACTGCTCATCTGATATTACTTAGTGGCCAGAAAGAGCTATACTTTGATATTATTTTAATTGAGGGGAAAGAATTATGTTTGGGAGAAGATGTTGATTTTTTTTTTTTTTTTGGTTTATTCATTTTTTACTCTGTAAACTACTCAGAGAATAAAAATCCTGTTTCTGAATAATAAATGTTTCCAATTGAAATTTGATAAACACGAACATGTGTTTAATTCAACAATGCAGACATTAATTGTAAATTAAAATGTAATTATAGCCTAAGCTCTAAATGATTTGTAATGCCCAACCCTATTGGGGTTGCAGTTCTTAGCATGAATTAAAAAACAATATATAGCTGTGCAATTATTCTGTATGACTGTCTCTTTGTCTGCCTATCTATCTACCTGCCTATCTAGCTATTTACCTACCTACCTAATTACCTATCTATCTACTTACCTACCTATGCCTGTCCATCTGTCTGTCTATATCTATCTATCTATCTATCTATCTATCTATCTATCTATCTATCTATCCTATCTAATCTACCTACCTACCTACCTATCTATTTACCTACCTACCTATGTCTATCTATCTATCTACCTGCCTATCTGCCTGTCTGTATGGCCTGCCTGCCTATCTATCATCTATCTATCTGTCTGTCTGACTGTCTATTTCTATTTCTATTTCTATTTCTATTTCTATTTCTATTTCTAT
>BLBF01000002.1:18324765-18345024 GCA_015471245.1 Laticauda colubrina
TTCTATTTCTATTTCTATTTCTATTTCTATTTCTATTTCTATTTCTAACCTAAGAAACCCAAAAGACAAAATCGAGTTAGAAAACCAAGGAGTATACGAAATCCCTTGCACTGCCTGTCCCACCACATACATTGGACAAACTAATAGAAGAATAAGTGCACGCATTGAAGAACACAAGAACTCAATCAAAAAAGAAATGACCTCTTCCCTGGTCCAACACCTCAAAGCCACAGGACATGAAATTGACTTTAAAAATACCAGAACCATTGCCAAAACTGAACACTTCAAGAACAGAATAATCAGAGAAGCCATAGAGATAGAAAAATGCCCACACAGTATGAATAAACGAGATGATACCTCCCGCCTATCAACCATTTGGAAACCTGCCCTCATTCATAAACAAGTACCTAACATGAAGAATGACACCAGACCCACACCCACGAGTGCCACACAAGATGCTACCACCACACTTCCACATAGAAAAAAGACTCACACCCACACAGAAGATGAGACATGACCACAGACCAGAAGCCGTACCACAGCTGCACCACTACCCACTTCAAACCCCTCTGACCCATACAAGAAGTGAACTGACACCCACCATGAAGATGTGGCATGACCACGAACGCGAAGCCAAACAACAGGATCACAGCTCACCAGCTTAAATCCCCCAGCAACTAAGACTAACCTGAACACAACCAAGCCCCCAACTGAACAGAACACACCCCCATCCAATCAGAACATAGCCAAGCCCCCACCCAATCAAGTCACACCCCCACTAGTAGTTAAGGGGAAGAAGCAGCTGCAGGCTCACATTGCTCTGAGAGGCAGAGAGCCGAAGAAACAAGCCTGAAGATGATGAATGAGACTTCATCGAAACGTTGCCTAGATACTTCCAATTTTATGCAGGAGAAAACACGAATAACCAAAGATCCACATACAAATACCCACGAAAACCTCAGAAAACAAATATATATATAAACAACTTTAAAAGCACTACAATGACGTGGGATAATACCCAAAGGAAGCTGAACAGCACACACACACACACACACACACACACACACACACACATATATATATATATTTGTTTGTTTTTTTAAGTTTTTGCGGGTACTTACATGAATGCAGTTCAGCTTCCTTCGGGTATTATCCCATGTCATTGTAATGCTTTTAAAGTTGTAGCAACGTTTCAGCAGAATCTCATCTGCCATCATCAGGTTTCTGTATGGAGTTTGTAAACAAACAAACTCAATACAGAAGCCTGATGATGGCAGATGAGATTCTGCTGAAACGTTGCTACAACTTTAAAAGCACTACAATGACATGGGATAATACCCGAAGGAAGCTGAACAGCACACATGTAAATACCCGCGAAAACTTAAAAAAACAAATATATATATATATATATGACTGAAGTATTGCCAGCCAATGGCTTCCACAAAAACAAAATCACCAACTTGATCCACAAAAACACACCAAGACATAACAGAGACCTAGGAGATCAACAGATCCATGGAACAGCTGTCCTGCCCTACATAAGAGGTACCACAGATAAAATCAGTAAGATACTACACAGGCATCACATCAAGACTGCCTTCAAAACAGACAAAAAAATAGCAGCCATCCTGAGGAACCCCAAAGACAAAATTGACCTGGAAAACCAAGGCATATACGAAATTCCCTGTACATCATGCCCGGCCACATACATTGGACAGACCAATAGAAGAATAAGTACCCGCCTAGAGGAACACAAAAATGCAGTAAAAAAGCTGGAACACACCTCCTCACTAGTCCAACACATGAAAACCACAGGTCACAACATCAACTTCAATGGCACTAAAACCCTGGCCACTATAGAAAACCCCAGCCACAGAATCATCAGAGAAGCCATAGAGATTGAAAAAAGACCTGACAGCATGAATAGAAGAGATGATTCCACCAGACTGTCAATCATTTGGAAGCCTGCACTCTCAAATAGAAAGATCTCCATGCCACAAGCCAGGCAAACACCTGGGCAAAAACAGACTCCCTCTGATAGCTCCAACCTAACCCCCCCACCAGGCATCCAGGTGAAACCCAGCTTGCTAATGAATAGCAGCTTGCTAATGAAGAGCAGCCGTCCCTTCACACGGAGCCAAGCTGCACTAAAAGCCTCCAACACAAGAACAGACTGTTGCCAGCCAATCAAAGCCACAAAACAGACAGAAGAAACCAGGAACACCAATCAATCAAACTCCAAGTCCAATGAACACAGGTCCAGGCTCCCAACCAATCAGAATGGACCAGCCTCAAATTTAAAACCAGGAGCTGTAAGACCCATATCCATACAGAAGCCTGATGATGGCAGATGAGATTCTGCTGAAACGTTGCTACAACTTTAACAGAACTACAATGACGTGGGATAATACCCGAAGGAAGCTAAACAGCATGTATGTATGTATGTATGTATGTATGTATGTATGTATGTATGTATGTATATATATATATATATGCTGTTCAGCTTCCTTCAGGTATTATCCCACGTCATTGTAGTTGTGCTTTTAAAGTTGTTTCAGCAGAATCTCATCTGCCATCAGGCTTCTGTATTGAGTTCGTCTGTGAGTCAGGCTATCACAGCCATTTCAGTTTTAAATTTGAGGCTAGCCTACTGCTGAGCCAAAATGATTTTTTCTTCATCCTGATTGGTTGGGAGTCTTGGTCTGTGTTTATTGGTCTTGGAGTTTGCTGTGTTCTGCTTGATTGGTGTTTCTAATATCTTCTGTCTGTTTTGTGGCTTTGATTGGCTGGCAACAGTGTTCCTGTATTGGAGGCTTTTAGTGCAGCTTGGCTCCGAGTGAAAGGATGGCTATCATTTGTTAGGAAGCTAGGTTTCATCTGGGTGCCTGGTTGGGTTTATATATATGGTGTGTATGTGTATATATATATAAGCACAACTACAATGATGTGTGATAATACCCGAAGGAAGCTTTTATATATATATATAAAACATGATTATTAATACATGAAATGGATACAAATAAAAGGGAACATTTGGACAGGCGTGCTGGTGCGCTTATGCACACCCCTTATAGACCTCTTAGGAATGGGGTGAGGTCAACAGTAGACAGTCTAAGGTTAAAGTTTTGGGTGTTTGCGGAAGAAACCACAGGTAGTGTATTCCAGGCATTGACCACTCTGATGCTGAAGTTGTACTTCCTGCAATCGAGTTTGGTGCAGTTTACTTTAAGTTTGTATCTTTTGTGTGCATGTGTGTTGTTGTGGTTGAAGCTGAAGTTGTCATTGACGGGTAGAACATTGCAAAATATAATTTTATGTACAATGCTTAGGTCAGACTGAAGATGGCATAGTTCTAAGTTGTCTAAGCCTAAAATTTCAAGTCTGGTGGCATAAGGTATTCTGTTAAATGAAGGTATTCACACAGTAGCATGGAACTGCTGTAAATAATGAGATGTCATCAGAGGAATAGGAGAATGAGTATTCTTTGCATCTGATAATCTTGCGAGAATCCCAAAGCTTCTCACTTTTCCTTCCTTCCCTTTCTCCCTAAATCAATCCTGCGTACCCCTCTCTCCCAAGGCAGTAGCTGCCATGATGCCAGATGCTCCTCACTTATCTATTTCATTTATTTGCCCTACGAGCAAACTGTTTAATTTATGAGCAGTCAGGAGACATAAGGGCAGTGTAATTGAAATTAGGGATGTGAAAACTGCTGTTAAGTTTAATTAGAAGTGAGCACATTAATCGATTAATTGGTGTGATGAACTGATTAATAGCTCAGTGGCAGATTAAAAAAATGCAGCTGTGATTAATAGAAGCCAGCCATCTGGGCTATTCCTTTCTAACACCTCTGCAGTAGGAACAGCTTCAATGATTTGCATGCTTCTATCTCATGCAGTTTGTTCTAGTTTATGTTGGTAGAATGACAACAGTACATTCAACACAGTAGATCACAGTGTGATTGTATTTTGATGTTTCTCTACAGAAGCTTCTACTTCCAAATAATAGTTGCACATGGTAAAGAACAATCCACAGTATCAGCAGTACATCATACCCTTGACATTTCTAATTTATTATATCACATTTGGAAGACTGCCCAACCTCACAGTGACTCACACTGGGCAGCAAACAATATTAAAGCAAGAATACAAGAGAGCTATTGAATTATCCAGAAGAAGATATTCAGAAGAAACAAAACCAATATTACCTCAACCATACAGCAGGCGTACAAGGAGCTCACTTCTTAAAATCTGGGAGAAAGGCTGGGATTCAAGGATCCTTTTGAATGAAACCTGAACAGGGCTAATGTCAACCTTTCTTTGGCTAGATACTATACCACAGCAAAGGAGGCTCAACTTCCCAGGTTCCATCAGATAACATAGTTTAATCAATAAGGCCCAAAGTATGTCAATTATGTTGTATTAATGGACAGACATTATGAGGGTTGGATGGTCCCTTAGAGAGACCCTATGCCATGTTGAAGAAAGGTCTTGTTTTGAATCCTGCTATGGTCTAGTTGGAACTGCATTTGGCTTTCCTTAAATAAGGAGACAACTGGAGAAAAAGAAGGGTTTTTATTTCCATTGTGACAGACTAGATCCTTGTAATTGTGAAACTGATGGTGGGGAGATTTGGCAGTATGGAAGAGAAGATAATTATCCAGGACTAAAAGAATCCTGAGATGCCTTCAGTAAAATTCACTGCCTGACTGGCTTTGTTCATGTAACACATTAATCCATTTTCACACAATATCCAGCCATGCACACACAAGAAGCCAAGGTTAAAATTAAAGAAGCTTAGTGTGTGTATACAGATAATCATGTTGTGTGAATGGAGCCTTTCTCATGTAAATCGCAAAATGATTGCTTCATTCCCAGATGTTCTCTCCTGCAGGCAAAGTTCCCAATCACTAGACTTTGGGAAACCTAAACTGACTGGCTTGTCTGTTTTGTTTACAAGAAGGCCTAGGAGTTAAACAATCAGTGTTAGAATAAAAAGTGGTATAATTAGTAAGGCCAGAGTAATTTCTGGAGAATGATAGAGGGGAAAGTGGACTTTATCTCTCCCTGATTTTCTTCTGCCTTCTCTGAAACTTCATGTCCTACCTTCTAATAGCAATCTTAGATGCAGGGGTGGGATTCAAAAAATTTAGCAACTGATTCTCTGTCCAGTTACTGGGTGGGTGTGGCCATGGTGGGTGGGGCATAGACAGCCTCCTGCACCATGATGTGTGTGTGTTTGGAGGGGGGGGGGTGTTTTTATCCTCTGAGGCTCCGGAGGCATTCCTTGATGCTCCAGGAAGACGAAAACAGCCTCCAGAGGCTCTTGTGGAGGCCAGAAACAGACTCATTTTTGGACTTCTGGAACTACTGGGAGGCCCATTTTTCGCCCTCCTCGGGTTTTTGAGGCTTTTCTTGAGCCTCTAGAAGGCCCGTTTCCCCCCTATGCGGGCTTCAGAGGCTCTGTGGAGGCCAGAAATGGGCCTGTTTCTGGCTGCCAGAACCTCAAGGAGGCCCATTTTTCACCCTCCCCGAGCCCCTGTGTGGGCCCTGCACTTACCTGGATCCAAAATGGGCATGGGAAGACACCTGGGAGGGGCAGGATCAGGTGGGCAGGGCCAGCCAGTCATTGCAACTACTGGTTTGGCAAACCAGATGTAAAATTAACATCCGGCTCACCCAAACTGGTGTGAACCGGTAGCAGCCAAACCCTGCTTAAGCCCATGTCACACTGCCCAACGGATGCAAAAAGGACACAGCGGATGAGCAAAATGTTCCATCCGTTGTTATCCGCTCTCAAAAGGGGTAAAAATTTGCATAACCGGAGTGGATAACACGGACACGTGGAGGATGCAGGGCGGATGCAAAGCGGATGCGGAATGGAAGCCCAGTGGATGGAAGCGGATGGGAGCAGATGGCACATCCGCTAGGCTTCCGGGGGGCTACAGCAAAGCGGATGCGGAACGGAAAGAGCGGGTGCAGAGCGGAAGCCTAGCGGATGAAGCGGATGCACAGTGGATGCACAGCGGAAGCCTAATGGATGCCTGGTGATAATTGCGCATGCGGGGAGGATGCATTGCGTCAGCCCCGCGGATATAACGGAAGCAGCTCGGAAGCAGGTCGCCATTCAGAGGAAAGATCTGCTTCCAGACACATCGACTGCCTTGCCTGTCCTGCCTGCATGTCTGCCTGCAAGCCTTGCTGCCAGCCTTGCTGCCAGCCTCCCTGCCAGCCTTGCTGTCTGCCTGCCTGCCAGCCTTGCTGCCAGCCTCCCTGCCAGCCTTGCTGCCAGCCAGTCTGCCAGACTTGCTGCCAGCCAGTCTGCCAGACTTGGTGCCTGCCACACTTCCAGCCATTCTGCCAGCCTTGGTGCCTGCCTCCCTGCCAGCCTTGGTGCCTGCCTGCCTGCCAGCCTGCCTTCCAGCCTGCCTGCCAGCCTTGGTTCATGTCTGCCTGCCAGCCTTGGTGCCTGCCTGCCTGCCAGCCTTGGTGCCTGCTTTGGTGCCAGCCTTCCTGACAGCCTTGGTGCCTGCCTGCCAGCCTGCCTGCCAGGCTTCCTGCCAGGCTTCCTGCCAGCCTTGCTGTCTGCCTGCCTGCCAGCCTTGGTGCCTGCCTTGGTGCAAGCCTTCCTGCCAGCCTTGGTGCCTGCCTCCCTGCCAGCCTTGGTTCCTGCCAGCCTCCCTGCCAGCCAGCAACCCCACAACCATGCGGAAGCACAGCAAGCCTCAGCCATCTGCTGCCAGCCCTGGCAAGAGGGACAGGGCTACCATCCCGCCCCCTGGCCCTCACTCTGGTTCTGCTGGGGCTTCTGCAGCACGGGCTCGCTCTTCTGGGGCTGGCGCTTCTGCTGCTTCTGCTTCTGGAGGAGCTGATGACAAGCACTCCAGCACAGGCCACCTCCACAGCACCTGGACCCTTCACCCCTGAGACTGAGTGACCAAGAGGAGTGCCAGAGACTCATTTCTGTTTTATAGCTTGTTGTTAATAAAGTCTATCTTTGATTCACACACTTGCTTCATCTTTTTTTTTTAATAAAGTCTTGCTGGAAACTTTAAAAATGGTTTAAGCCTTTGCATGCTTGTGGGATGGGTTAAGATAGCAGTGGGATGGGCAGGGATACCTTTGGGATAGGTAATAGCTGTGGGATAGATAAACCTCCAGCGCAAGCATAGTGGGACTGTATGGTCCACCCTCCCAGGTGCAACACCTATGGCCCTTTATTATCAATAATAATGTAATAATCATCCACACATGTCAACATAAACACAACTCTTTATTAAACGCCCTGTTCATTGTAGGCCCACCCATCATACATGACCCAATCTCATCCATGTGATGAGACAGGCTGAAGGAAGCATCCATTAAGCATCTACCATCCTGTCTTGCCACTCCACTGCTCCAGCTGGGGAGTTGCACCATTGTTTCAGGAGGTTGCGCTGCTTCTTCCCTTCACGTGAGGCTCTGTTGGGGCCTTGCACATCAGTGTCTATCAGGTTTTGCCCTTGCCTCCATTCACCAGGCTCCATGTCCCCATTGCCTTGTTGGAGGTCCACAAGCCTGTTCTTCAAGACTGGGTAGCGGGTGCGCATGAGATTGTGCAGCATGCAGCAAGCTTCCACGATCCTCCTCATGGTCTCTGGGCGATGCTGCATGCTGGTGAGAAGTACCTGGAACCTGTTGGCCAGGATGCCAAAGGCGTTCCCCACCACCCGCCTTGCCCTGGACAGCCTGTAGTTGAAGATCCTCTCTTCATGGGTGAGGAGTCTGGAGGTGTAGGGTTTCATGAGGTAGGTTCTGAGGGAGAAGACGTCATCCCCCATGATGAAGTCGGGCACATCTTGCGTGTCGTTGGGCAGTGGGTCTGGATCTGGGAAGCCCACAATGAGGTTGCGTTCCAGCCCCTCCTTGAGGTCACTGGAGTTGTATACCTGGGCATCTGAAGATGAGCCGTTGCCTGAAGCATCGATGTACATGAACTTGTAGTCAGCATCAACCATGGCTAAGAGGATGATGCTGAAGAAGCCCTTGGAGTTGAAATAAGTGGACCCTGAGTTGGGTGGAGATTTGCAGGCCACGTGCTTGCTGTCTATGGCTCCAACGGTGTGGGGGAAGTTCCACTTCTGATACCACTGCTCTGCAACTTTCTTCCATCCTTCTTCAGTGGAGGGGTACTGGAGGAGCTCCGCCTTGTATTCTTCGATGATGGCCTGCACCACTTCTCTGACCACAATGCTGATGGTGTTGGATGGCACCTTCCAGCCGTACTTCATGCTCCTGTAGGTGGTCCCTGAGGCCAGGTGGCGCAGAGTGAGTGCCACCTTGAGCCCAGGTTCCAGGCTGGGGTGGAAGCTGGTGCTCTGCTTGGTCAACCTGGGTGTCAGCCACTGCACAACTTTGTCAAACATGGCTGGAGGCATCCTCATGAAGTTCTGGAACGCCCGAGTGTCTTCGTTCCTGAGATGTGCCATCAGCTTGCTGTACAGTCTGTCCTCTGCTCTTCTGGCGAACCATCTTTGGACCCAGACTCTTTTTGGCTGCCTCTTTTTCTTCTCGCAGTAGAGTTCACAGAGCCTGCAGATGGCTTTGCACTGTTGCAGAACGATGGTGGCTGCCGAAAGGACTTTGTTGCAATCCATGGTGGACATGACTGGATGCTGTGGAAGAGGAAGAGGCAGATGAAGGCTGCAGAGGTCTGCACCGCTGGGCTGCTGTTCTGAAAGTGAGATGCAGATGAGTTGCTCCCTGTTTTTATAGGAAATATAGGTTTTCCACTAGGTATCCTCTAGGCATCCTCTAGGCATCCTTAATATCCGAGATAGGTCCCCTCTGCGAATGTTTTTTCTGTTTTAAACGCTTTGTTTCCGTGTTGCATCCGTTCTGCATCCGTTCTGCGTCCGTTCTGCTTCCTCCCTGCGTCCGAGCGGATTCGAGTTGCGCGGATGTGGAACGGATGCCTAGTGGATATCGTGGATGCATAATGGATGCAGAACGGATGCGTAGCGGATGCAGAACGGATGCATTGGATACATTTTCCACGCAAAAGTTTTGGGCAGCCCAAAACTTTCTGAGCGGATGAAACGTCAATAGACGGATGCTGGACGGATAGAGAGGAAGCAAAACGGAGGCAGTGAGTACATCGCGTTAACCAACTGATGGCAAGCTTTTTTGTCCGTTTTACATCCTCTTTGCATCTGTTGGTTCAGTGTGACATGGGCTTTCGATGTTGAGCACCAACAGAAAAGAGATCAAATCTGAAGTATCACTGTAAATTCAGAGGCATAGCTGTTTAGATGCTTACTGGAGAAAGTATTTTCCTGAATTTTTAATGAGGAGAGCTTTTATTGGGGACAAGAATGTTCATTTTGCGGTCTCCAAACTTGACCAGTTCTCTGTTAATCGCTTCCTTAATCTCTTTTACCACTTCTTCATTAATCTCCCCTGGAGCAGGGAGAACTCTTCTATTCTAATCCATGACCATTAAATTTGCTTAGAAGTGTTCAAAGAAGATAAGGAGTTGTACCTTAATTACTTTGTTCTAAGCAAAGCAGCCCCAGAAGTTGCATAACCCTTCTTTAAAGGAGAACCAACATGACATTACTTGAAGAATTATCTAAATTATACAGTAACTACAGATCCCTCATCCTTCCCCCATATCACAGAGCTAGCATTTCCAATTAGGATAATCACCAGGGAGCAACTGAAGATGGAATGAAGTTTTTCCTCATTTGCATAATTTAGATTACTTTTATCTTGATGAAGGAAAAACCTACATATTTTTAAAAGAGCCAACTAATTATCATTTGGCACTAATTATAACAAGGCGGATAAAGAATGAATAATTGGAAAAATACTCAGAAAATGGCAGAGAGATTGTTAAAGAGAAGAAAAATCTAGACAAGATTAACATTATGATGTATAGTATTTAAGACCACAGTCAATAAAAAGACAATAAAACTATGTGAAGTCTTATAAAATCAATCTATTACAGAGAACAAGAAATATCCATATTATTGATCTCCATCCTTATTTGTTAAATAAAATTAACTGACAACAAACAACACAAGAACAGCAGTGGGAATTTCTTCTTATGATTCCATTCTTGACTAATTAGGAAGAAAGATTTAAAGAAATCAATAATCACAGAAGCTCTGCAATTAATTTTTGTTTGGAAATTTGGAAATTGTCCAGGCACCAAAAGAGTCTGGGTCACTTTTGATAGTATTTCCTTAAAAATAATTATTATGCAACCATGGTGCTACCCTTTACACCAGGGTGTCAACTCGCAACATGTTGTCGTCACATGAGGTATCACAATTTCTTCCCCCTTTTCTAAACTGGCCAGTGTGTAACGCATCTGTCCCACAAGCTGCAAGTTTGACACCCTAGTTTTACATGAAGATAATTTACTATTATCCTATAGTGAGGCATGAAATGCTTAGCAATTAATATATGATATACTTTCTCTTTTTCTTTTTTCACTCAGAAGATTACCTGAGGAGTGATGCTTATTTCCATGGATGTCTTGAGACCTTCAGGACAAAAAGTTCAGATACCAAAGTTCCCCTCCATTTCATTTTGCTAAATATTCTTTTTTATTAGCAAGCAAGTGACAAAGAGATTGGACTATTTGGAATTTTGGAGAATAGCAAGGATTATGAAAATGGTTCTTGAATGATGGATATGTCACAAGGAACCTCTTGTTAAACAAAAAATTTTCAAGGAAGTTGCTCCCTAAGGTCACCTCTAGACACTCAGTCCTTAAATAACTGGGTGAAAAATCTTTTTCATGTTTGTTGAGCAATTGACTACACTTCCCAAAAAAGTCAGTGGGTTGTAAGGGGCTCTATCATTCTCATTTTACAGGATTGCATCTGAGGTCTATGCAAAGCCCAGGTGTATTTCTGAAAACAAATTTGCAGACACTAAGCTGGCAGGAATAGCCAACACCCCAGAAGACCAGCTCAGGATCCAAAAAGATCTTGACAGACAAGAACAATGGGCCCTATCCAACAAAATGAAATTCAGTGTGGAGAAAAGCACAGTTTTACACCTGGGCAGAAAAATTCAAAGGTACAGGTACAGATTTGGCGAAACCTGCCTCAAAAATATTAACTGTATTTATTGTTAGGTTAGCCTCCATTCAAAACCCAAGAAAGAAAACCCCCAACTCCATTGAGTTATCCATTGAGATAGAGAAGAGGTACTTTTACCGAGTTTGAAATGATAGCAGCAAAAGCAAGGCAAGATCTGCACACTCCTTGCTCTTTTAGAATAGCTGTCTCAAAGGGGCTTAGATAAAGAACAATCAAAAGATTGAACAGATTGAACAGAAGTACAGACCAAAAAATCTTTTAGACCTTGGGGGGTAGGTGGGGATGGGATCTGTTTTCAGTAATGTGGAATCATAGAATTAGGAGATGCTATTTAGTCCACTGAGCCTAACCCTCTGCTTACACTGCAGGAATCCAAATGAATCCATTCTTCACCTTGACTGTCCAGTCTCTGCATCAATACATTTATCTTATCCTCTTCTTGGGGAATATCTTGTTTCCACTTTATATGTATCAAATTATCTCCTAGAATTAAATGCTTCAGTTGCCACTATAAGCATTTTGGAGAAAGTGTGGGAAATGTTTACCCCTTTTTAAAAACGTTAATTTGTATTTATTAAAGCATCAAGACATTGCAACTCTGGCACTCCATGATAGGTCATGAACAAGGTGAATTCTGGTTTGTAATTAAAGGAAAGATTAGTAGAAAATGTTATGCAAATCCTTTTGTATCTTAATTCTACACACACACACACACACACACACACATTCTCCCTATCAAATAATCATACGTTTAATCACTACAATAACCTTGGCTTTATGATCACCTTGGGTCCATAAACTTAAATTATGGTAATTTCATCTTCCTCTCCCCTTCCTATATAGCCTGGGTGACATTAAGCTTTGGATAGATAAGTGGGGAGGGACAATGAGACGATACAAGAAAGGATTTTGCTGTGGAAAAAAGAGGATTTTTGCCAGAAGCAATGTTCCATTCCCCCAAGACTTTGTATGAATCAAATGCAACTATTTGCTGAAAAAAATCTATTAGCATCTTGTATTTGAACTTTGTAAGAAATCATATCTGAAAAAGGTGCAGGACAGCAAACGGTGGTCTATTTCTATTTTAAAAATCTGTGTCAAGTAAATAAATCTGTCAAACAACAAAAGCAGGTTTGTTTTGTTTCAGAACGTGTTTCAAAGATTTATCGAAACAATTAGAGAAAGATGTGGAAAAAGCCTTCGTTTGTTATCAAGTATGGAAAATGTAAGCTGTTATGGTTTTAGTTACAATTCTTTTAATCAGCAGGTAGAAATAATTAGCAAATTCGCAGACAATGAAATCGCAGACAATGAAATAATCATTAAGAGAGTAATGTCATTATGAAAGTCACTGCTGTAGTTATCAATAGGTTTTTTGACCCAGTTCAAAATCCTGTTGGTGATTGATAGAACCCGAACTGGTATAATGTTAGGTTCCATCAGCCACTACCTGTAGGAAAAGAGCAGGCAGTGCTGGGGTTGGAGTTAAACATGTCATTAGCTTAGAGTCATCATGTTGCCACAATGATCCAAAAGCAACCCTTTTTGAATCTCACTGACTTTATCTGGCACACATTTAGTACTGAATTTTTATTGACTAGATTCTTGTGTATAGGCTTGAATAAATCTTAAATTTAAGGTATGGTCCTGATCCTTTATGCCTGATACTGCCTTGACAAGATTGAATCTGCTCATCCAGTATGAAAATTGTATGAATCTTCTAAAATTTCCTGTTTAGAAACCCTCTTTAGGTCAGTGAGGGAACCTGGAGTAGATGGTAGACCATTCCTGTTGTAGCCTCTGTATCTTGGAACTCCTTGCCTCTAGAGCTTGAAATAGCCCCTACAATGCGTAAAGCTATTAAAACAATACTATGTTTATAAAGTTATTAAAACAATACTATCCCACTGTGTGTTAACCAGGAACCAATGTTCCTACTTGCCATCTGGACAATTTATTTTAATTGTATGGCTTTTTTAAAAACATTTTTGTGTATGACTGTGGTTTGGAATTGTGAAATGAATGGATAGCTAAGAGAGGCAGATATTTGCCTTAAGATACTCTCCATCTAGACCAACTTAGAGTAGTGGTTAAAACATCAGACCAGAAACTGGGACAGTATGAATTCTAATCCTGCCTTAAGTGACCTTGGGCCAGTTATTTTCTCTTGGCCCTAGGAAGGATGCAATGGCAAAGCACTTCTGGGAAAAAAAACACTATGCAGTTGCTAAGAATCAGCACAACTTGATGGCACTTTATATAATTCAAGTAGAGACACAAGCATAAAACAGTCAGTCCCATGGAAATGGATCTCTTATCAAATTCCATCATAAATTCAATAATTTCCACCTTACCAGCAACCTCACCAACTGTCCTTGAAGAGCACTGAGAAGCTCTTGCTAGTTAAAATACAGCAGCAGTTCTAGGTGTATCACTGTATGTCCATGTAGTACTTCTGTTCTGTGAACTGCACTGGCCACCAATAACCTTCAGGGTTCAATTCAAAGAGCTGAGTATCCCTTTGAGGGATTGCCTGTCTTTCATAGTTGCTGCCTGTTCTTTTTTAGATGAACTCATAAGGCCAGTCATAATTCCGAGTCATAATTCCCAGTATTCATGAGCTGTCTGATCTATGTGAAGGTGGCTTTCTCTGGATGTTTCTTTTTGTATTGTGTGGATTGCGTTGTTTTAAATTGCATATATTGCACAGTGCCCTAAGTTGCAAGATAATAGATATCCATATCTCTCTTTCTCTGCCTCCCTTCCTCCCTGTCTCTCCTGTCTATTTATCTATCTATTGGAAGAAATATCCACCTGGTTCAGTTCCAAACATGGAGGCTGACTGGAAAGATAGTAAATTGATGAACAGGACTACATGAGTTTTAGGTCCTGGGCAGCTGACCACATGGAGTGAAGAGTGAGTGTTATTTATACCTTCTTTTGGGCTGTGCTCTTGAGCTTCCTGTTCCTGTGGCAAGAGCTTGTATTCTATTGACTGTAGTCAGACTCCCATGTGTCTAAATCAAGTTTGGTGGAACCTCGGATTGATGTAATGCCCCCAGGTGATTGCAGGGAGTCCTGCTGCTTGAAGGCTTCTAATAGGATTAGAAGGCTAATCCTATTATGTCCTAAGGGGTCGTGTTATAATCCCATCATCCTGGAGGTCTTTTGTCTTGTAGATAGGCTGGCCCTGTCTGTTCGTCTATCTATCTATCTATCTATCTATCTATCTATCTATCTATCTATCTATCTGTCTATCATTTATCTCTATCTGGCTTTTCAAGTACAAGAAGAAAGCTGTCAGCCTTCAAGATTTTCTCCTTTTGCTTTGCATCTTTCAGCTGTCATAAGTAATGGGGGGAGGAGGGGGGAATGGTTATGGGAAGTGAACTGGAGGTGTTAGAAAGCAGAACTGTATAAACTAGGGGCGGTACATTCTTGCTTAGGTTTCTATTGAACTATTGGGGGTGGGAACGTTGCCATTACTTTGTATATGTGATTTACGTGCCCATTTTCTCAGATTCAGAATTCGTTTGTTGCTACCACTTCATTTCCAGTAAAAGATATCTTTTCTCTGATTAAAGGAGTCTAAGTATTTATTTCTTGGATTTTGAATGGAGCACTAGCTGACATTATTCTGAATCTCCACATTGCCAGCCCACCCAGAGAATTAATAATTTTTCTTCCGAGGGGATCTGAACAAAATGTCAAATCCAGCTAGCAACCAAGAAGACCTGAGAGCAACTGGATGACAAGATTCTCTGCTGCTAGAGGAAGCAGGGGAAGCCAACTTGTTAGCAGAACTAAATCTTGGGGAAAAACCAGCTGTAAAACCCAAATGGTCCCTGGGAGTCGGTTAGAAGCATCCTGAGGAAAAGCCTCCTCCAGGAGTGATCACTACCCATCGGCATGGAAGAGAGGAGCCATGGCAAGAGAAGGAAAGAAAGAATTTTTTTACTAACTCAAGCCATGCATCTTCTAAATGAAGCTATCAGAGAACCTCAAACTGATCAAAGGTATGAGGAAGAGGAGGGGGAGGCAGCCCCAGCCAGAAGAATCAGAGCAGCCATCCCCATAAATCAACCTGGGTGAGTGCAACAGTCAGTAGCAGCCCAGGGCCCCCCAGAGGGAGGAGTAATTGCCAGAAGAGGTAGAACTCCAAAGGTGCCTCTGTTGGAAGTAAAAAATGGGGGGAATGCACAAAGTGCGTAATCAGCTCAGAAGTAGTGGAGAAAATGGGCTTAAGGCTAAAGACTTTAAAAACACCCATAGCCTTTTGCCAATTGGACGGATCGGTAGCTGGGAGTGGCCCTGCACATTTCATAACGGAACCAATAGAAATGACGATGGGGAAGCATAGAGAGACTTTGTGTTTTATTGTGGCTCCTGAAATGGAGCAGCCCCTAATACTGGGGTTGCCCTGGCTCTGGAAATGGAACCCCCATGTTGATTGGAGGAGAGGGTCATTGCGCATACATACTGACCAGTGCCCAGAAGGGGAGGGGCAATCTCAACTGAAACTCAAAAATCCCACTAAACTGGCCTCCACTGGCACTGAGAACCTGAAGGGGGAGGAGAAAATTCTGGAGGAATATTGGGACTTAAAGGAGGTATTCAGTGAAAAGGCCTTGGGTGAGCTCTCCCCCCACCATCATTCAACAGATTGCAGTATTGAAATTTTACCTGTGGTGAAACTCCCAAAACCGAAACTGTACTCAATGACACCGCAGGAGGTAGAAGAGCTGCGGTCATTTATCGATAAGAATTTGGAACGTGGTTTCATCTAACCTGCTAGATCTCAGGTAGCAGCCCCAGTATTCTGTGAAAATTAAGATGGCTCCCTTCATTTATGTGTTGACTACAGAAACCTGAACACTATTTCAGTGGAGAACGTGTACCCCCTCCCCTTGATGAAGGATTATGTTGGCCCACTTGGCCAAAGGGAAATTTTTTACAAAACTCAACTTGAGAGAAGCATGCTATCGGGTTTGAATTAAGGAAGGGGATGAATGGAAAACTGCTTTTAACTGCCCAATGGGCTTTTCCAATTCAACTTTCTTCCATTTGACCTACAGGGGTCCCCTGCAGTATTCATGCAAATGATCAATCAGGTGTTGCATGAACATCTATACAAAGGGGTGTTGGTTTATCTTGATGATGTTCTTATCTACATGGAGACTCGTGATGAACATTTGAAACTAGTGCAGTCAGTTCTGGAAAAACTTCAAGCTGCTGAGCTGTATGCAAAGTTGTCCAAGTGTGAATTCTACCAGGAAAAAATTGACTATTTAGGTTATCGCATCTCACATGATGACATAGAAATGGATCCGGGGAAGGTTTGTGCCATTTTGGAATGGGCCCTTCCATGCACCAGGAAATAACTTTCAAGATTTTCTCCCTTTGCTTTGCATCTTTCGGTTGTCATAAGTAATGGGGGGAGGACGGGGGAATGGTTATGGGAAGTGAGCTGGAGGTGTTATAAACCAGAACTATATAAACGGGGGGGGGGGTACATTCTTGCTTAGGTTTCTATCCTATGCTATTGTAGCTGCAACCCTTTATCAAACTATGTCAAGGTCAACAGACAGAAGCCTCATCACCACCTGGAGATGTCCACATGATGATATACACAACTTTAAATTGGATGAGCCAATTGAACTATTGGGGGTGGGAACTTTGCCATTACTTTATATATGTGATTTACACACCCATTTTCTCAGATTCAGAATTCTTTTGTTGCTACCACTTGATTTCCAGTAAAAGATATCTTTTCTCTGATTAAAGGAGTCTAAGTATTTATTTCTTGGATTTTGAATGGAACACCAACTGACAACAGCAAAGAGAGATGTCCTTTAATGGTTATTCAGATTTTAGCGGCCCACATCTAGTAACCTTCATCAGTTTACACAATATTCTATTGCAGATTGGAAACTAGTAACTGGAAAATCTCAGTTGAGGGAATGATTGTATTTAGTTTTATACTTCTTTCTTGAGGTGAACTGAGCCATCTCCAAAGACATATGTGGTTACTCTATGTAGACAAATTAGAAAGGTCCAGGTGCTTCACATGAGACATTCTAGCATATCTAATTTACTTTTAATAATGTTAGAAATCAGAAGCTACCAGAATTGGTACAATGACATGACTAACTAGAGCAGCCCTTCCATCCTGGATACCATCCCAATATGTGCAATGAAAGAGTAGGGAACGTTTTAAACATTATGGGCTTCAAAAGATAAATGGATAGGAAAAAAGTAGAATTTAGAAGAAAATGAGTGTGAACATGGTGGTCAAGGGATGCTGGGAAATATGAGGGGTTGGGGTTACATGGTGAGTGGGAAAGGAAAGAATTGAATATCATGGAAAATAAAGATTAGCTGATAGACTATACAATTCTCCAATATAATATTGTAGGTCGAATCTATAACTTTGGAATATTTTTAGATCCTCTAGATGGCAGGCATGCTCCATTAAAACATCTTATATATCTAAAGACAAGCTGCTACCTAAGAGATGCAAAAGCTAATTAGGCCATGTGCTTTGAATTATTTTCAGGGTGCCAAGAGTGGAGTAAAGGGACAATGAATATTGACTAGTTCAGTGACCTTGTCCACCTCCAGATTTAATGGCCACTGCTGTCCCTGGATTCCTCACGCCCACACATGATCATTATACCAAACTTTAATTTTATTTCATCTTGTTTCAAGAAACGGTAATAATGCTGCCTCTTGCCTCTTGCAGTTTTGCTACCTTTCCTTTGTGCCAAAACAGTGATGGGGCTTTCTTTAATTTGCATTTAAAAATGAAAATTCCACTGCCTATGCTCCAGTTGACAAAAACCTTGTGCAATTCCACTAAAAATGAGTATTCTGTTTTTTGAGCTATGTTCTGCTGGTAAGTTGGGGCCCCTTTTGGCAGTCCACCCTTCTCTTTTTCAGCATCTAGAAGACAACAGAGGAGACACAGCCGTGAATATTTTTTATTTATTAATATTACTTTTTAACTAAGAACAAAAGAGAGAGAGAAAAGGAGCGAGGCACAAATAGTGAACAGAGATACATATGCAGTCAAAGAGAAGAGGAAAAAAGAACACATAAAATATTGTTTATAGGTGTATTAAATATAGGTATATATGTATAAAAATGCTTAGAACAAGGGAAAACTTAATATAGTTATAGATAACAAAGTTATGGATTTTATTAACCAATATAAACAATGTCACAATATCATTGCAAAATGTGGAAATTTGTTTTTAATTGTTGAAACACTGAATAAATAAATTTTAAAAAAAAAGCTTTTAAAAAATGAAAGAAATACAATAGAGGGAAAAATATGCATCAATATCCCAATAAACAATAACAATTCTACATATACTTGTTGATTGCAAGTATGAATATCTTTCTAATACTATGCAACTAAATATCACACCAAATTTAATTTCTTTGAAAAAGCAGAGAAGACACCCGCCCCGACACACACACACACACACACATATATATACACACACACACGTAATAAATTAGCTGGTTTTCTGCTAAATGGTTCTAAGGAGCATAAAGGAAAGAACTGAAGATTACAAAAGGAGATAGAGACAAATGTTTTTCTGTCGAGATACTCTGTTGAAGCCATTTTCAAACTTGGTGGAGATCTGGTGGTCCAGTTGTTTCATCATATTATATAGAATGTGCAGAAATGTCTCAGGCCCCTGCTTCCTCATGCAAACTCCCAGCCATGTAATGCCCAAGTTGGTGCATGTTCAAGACTAAAATCTGTTTATTATACTTCACTGTGCTAATGCCATTTCTCATATTACTCCAAATTTACTTCCCTGAATGGTAAGACCTTGATCAGGGGTGTCAAACTCGATTTCATTGAGGGCTGCATCAGGATTGTGTTTGACCTTGGGGTGCTGGGCTGGGCTTGGCCAGCTCAATGTCACTTGTGTCATGGCACCAGTGGTAGCTCGAGCACACTGCCAGTGAAAAAGGAGCTCTGGAGGGCTAGTCTCACAAGCTTCATTTTTACTGGCAGAGGCAACACGGGCCAGTCCTTCACTGTTTCCAGGGTGGCCCTGCATGCCAGATCTAAGTATGGGGCTCCAGGCCTTGAATTTGACACCCCTGCCCTAGATTCAGCAATCTAATTTGGGAAGAGGAGAAGAAGAAGAAGATTTGGAGTTATATAGCTTCATGTAAGAGACAGAATGTACATCTTCTCCCTCCTTTCCTCCTCCTCCTCCTCCTCCTTCTTCACAAAAAACTCAACACAGTTCTAGGCTGCCTTAACAGAGGGATAAAATGAAGATCAATGCCACTTTATAATGCCTTGATAAGTGAACACTGGGAATACTGCATCCAGTTTTGTCACTACGATATAAAAAAGGTGTCAAGACTTTGAAAAGTGAGCAGACAAGAGCAACAAAAATGATTAGCAGACTGGAGGCAATAACAAATGAAGAATGGTTGCAGGAACTGGATATGTCTAGTTGAAAAGAAAGACTTGGGGACATGATAGCGGTGTTCCAATATCCCAGGATGCCACAAAGCAGAGGGAGTCAAACTATTACCCTGAAGGCAAAACAAGTAGCAACAGATGCGAACTAATTAAGAAAAGAACCAACTAAAGACTCTCACAGGTGCAACTGGACTATGGTTTTTTTTTCCTTGGGGAAGACATTTCACTTCTCATTCAAGAAGCTTCTTCAGTTCTGACTGGAGGGGGGGATAGAAGGATTAGTTCTGATTGGTCCTTCCATTCCCCTCCCCACTTCCAGTCAGAACTGAAGAAGCTTCTTGGATGAGAAGTGAAATGTCTTCCTCAAGGAGAAAGCATAGTCCAGTTGTCTTTTGGAAAAGCACTTTTGAGACAACCATGACCTGGATGACTGCAAATTTCCACAGACATCTAGAATTTAGGAGAAATATCCTGACAGTAAGAACAATCAATCAATGGAATGGCTTGCATTTAGAAGCTGTGGGCGCTCCATTAGTAGAGGTTTTTAAGAAGAGATTGGACAGCCATTTTCCTGAAATGGCACAGGGTCTTTTGCTAGAGTAGGTAGATGGACTACAAGACCTCTCAAGGTCCCTTCCAATTCTGTTCTGTTCCTCCTCCTCCTTCTCCTCCTCCTCCTCCTCCTCCTCCTCCTCCTCCTCCTCCTCCTCCT
>BLBF01000002.1:18346191-18360505 GCA_015471245.1 Laticauda colubrina
GATGGATAGATGGATAGATGGATAGATGGATAGATGGATAGATGGATGGATGGATGGATGGATGGATGGATGGATGGATAGATGGATGGATGCTTCAATCATTCTGTCAACAGCCATGAGGTAAATGGGTTTCCAGAGAAGCAAATTTTAAAGTACCTGGAAAACTTGGAAGTTTGCAATCATTTAAACTTTAAAGCTCATAAGAACCCATCTCTTTCCTCTCAAAAACAATGTAGTCAGGACTTTATACATTTGCTAAGTAAAAATAGGGGATGGGGGAAGGGAGATAGTTACAGCTTGCTGAAACCCGGAACTAAAACCTTTTAGGACAGAAGCAACATTACAATACTTTTTTTTTGCAAGTTCCACTGATGTCAAAATCATCAGTTTTGGTGGCACAGAAATATTACTCTGCAACAAGCTTCTTCTCCCTGCTTTGCACAATAGCACTAGAAATAGCACTTAAGATTTTTATACTGATTTACAGTGCTTTACAGCCCTCTCTAAGCAGTTTACAGAGTCAGCCTCTTGCCCTCAACAATCTGGGTCCTCATTTTACCCACATCAGAAGGATGAGTCAACCTTGAGCCTGGTGAGATTTGAGCTGCCAAATTGCAGTCAGCTGGCAGTCAGCAGAAGTAGCCTGCAGTATAGCACTCTAACCACTGCGCCACTGAGGCTCAGCAATCCCATTCCTTGTGGCTTAATTTGCACAATTAGGCTAAAAAGCATGTGGTGGGAACACAGCTACTATCAACGTATCAGGTCACCATAGTCACCAAAATATGAGTTGTAGGTTTGGGCAAAGCATGTTATGAGAACATATTTATTAACTCTGATTTAAGGTGTAGCACAATCTGTTGGGCTATCATATCTGGGCTGGAAAAATCTACATGACTATTAGATTGCAATAAAGAGGTAAAGAAATGGCTAACTTTTGATGCCATCTAGAATTTTGCAAGAAGCTCAATATTTTGGCCCTAAAGTATGTTTCCCCCTAAATCCTGAAAAAGAGGAAAATGAAAAGACAAAGCCATCTAATCAAATCTGAAATTATATTTCTACATATCTGAAATTCCACCATTGTTCACATTAAAGCTTTTTTGTCTTCTCTTTCTCCTTTTTGCCATAAATGGGATTAAACTGCACATAGATGAGTTCAGGACTGCAGAGCTTCTGTTGGCTGAAGAGTAGGGATGGACAACCTTCATCAATCTGAAAAAAGGATGTCTCAAACAATTCTGGAAAGTTCCCTCCTAACCAGGCTGAACTTCCTCCAGACCATGCCATTCAGGTCAGTGCTTTCAAGAAGTAAATCTGAAGAATGGGAAGTGATTTGAGGTAGCCTGGGGATGGTCTATCTGCAGAACATATCTGATATGTATAGAATATGTCAGACCACGGTCAGTTCAGAAAAATTACTTCAATAAACCATTGAACTGCCTTCCTCTCCCTCCATGGAGATTTCAGCATAGTCCCTTCAGCAAAGATGAAAACATTACATTTTTTGAGTTCTCTGGAATAGTCCATCTGGGAATTACCAGAATTTGCAGATTCCTATTTGAGGGACACACCAGTTTTGTGGTGATTTAAAGATCTAGATTCAGGTGGAACTCCATTGGTCTTACAGACTTGGAAAGATAAAAAAAAGTGGGAATGTGAGCTTATACCAAAAGCAGTAAAATGTTTGGGTCACTCTTAGATACTATGGATTTGCAGTGCTCTTCAAAAAAAAAAAAATTGGCACATCCAGAATTTTGTTTCTATCTGTGAAGGAAATCAGGACAGTGAGAACATTCCAGGATCTATTAATTAGTCCATGTTTAAGGAGCAGTTGCCTAAATGTGTTATTCACCTAAAAGACATTTCTCATATATAGAAAACCCATTATAATCTTGCCCCCCCCCCTTTATTCCAATACAGTCTAAACTGGCCACTTTCTATGTCTTGTGGGAAAACATGTGCTCAGTACAAATGGCAAGTCTCTTTCTTAGCCAAGCAAGACTAAAAAGATTTTTGAGATTAGCAATATAAACAGTTGAAGAAAGAAGCAAGAGGGAGGCAGAGAAGCAGAACATGTTTTTCCATTGCTAATATATTTTATTTTTTATCTTACATTTATTTTTGTAGCTTGTTTTCTTGGCCAGAAGTCCTTAGAAACGGCTTGCAATAAAAACAAAGCAACCCATCACAAATACATCTTGAAATGTCTTTAAAAGCTGTACAAATTCACAAATGGAAATCTGTATATTGAGGGCATATAGAAAATAATCTGAAGCAACAATGGAAAATAGAGTTATTTCAAAAAAATGGAGCAGGCTAGGGCTAGCAAATCTCCTTAATGAAGCAATTATGTTGAACGTGATCATTATTTTGAAAGAATTCTTTTCATTATTTTTTTAAATGGCATTCTTCTATTTTTCTTTCATTGTTGCTCACTATTCCAGTATCTAAATAAGTAATATCAGATCAGTTGGAATTAATGATCAACTGGAGACTGTTACCTAAAAGGTGGTATGCTTATTATTTTCTTAAGACCTTTGCTTATAACATGATCATGTGTTCTATATCAGGGATCTCCAACCTTAGCAACTTTAAGACTTGTAGACTTAAACTCCCAGAATTCCTCAACCAGCAAAGCTGTTCCATATTACAGAAGAAAGTTAAAGGGCAGAATTAGGAAGTAGCAATGAACTGGGCAACCTTGGTCAGACATGGAAGTCAAATATGATTAGTCCAGATTAGAATTTGGTTAGGAGTGTTTCCCACCATTGCATCATAAGAGCATGCTTACAATGCTACCACCTTGTCTTTTTTGTATTAACTCAGAGCACTTGCAGTTTTGCACCTAATTGCTCCACCTTTGCCTTCATTGCTACTTGTCTACAAAATACTCCAAACAATTTGTTGCTTTTAAATGAGTTCTACAAAACTTTGGTTTTTTTTTCCAAGAAGGAGAAGAAGGCTGCAGTGGAAAGGGCAATGATTTGAAGTAGACAGCACCTGCTGAGATTTTTCTATTTGAAAAATGGAGATTGGCATTGCTCTGTGCATGGCTCTGAAATGAGAACAACCGAGAACAGTGCCAAATAGCTCCCATCAGTCACCGCGAATGTTTTTTTTGCTCTCTTTTTCTGCTGCCTGCTCACCTCATAATTGAAAAGGGTTCTTAACCTGTGGCAGAATGAATTTTATAAAGCCAATTCAATCAATCAGATCTTCATGTCCACAAGGGACATCTGTTCTAGATAGCCTCAGTTCAGCCAACCTGTTACTTCTCTATATTTATCTTTTGTACGTGCTTTGTCTGAAACAAAAAAAGGGGGGGGGGCTGGGAACACACACACACACACACACACACATATATATATATGTGTGTGTGTGTGTGTGTTTGTGTGTGTATACAGAAAGAGAGAGAAAGAGAAAGAGAAACTCTTACTAAATTCAGAGAAAAGGAATGACAAAGATATATATTTTACTTCTGTCTTGCAGAAATTGTAGCTCACTTAGTAGGCCTGAAATTAATTCATTTCTTCTTTCTTTGTTTGGAGGAGGGGTATCTCCAGTATCAGCAGCACCATTTACATGATGAGATATCTGATGTCACTTGTCCCAACCCTGCAATCTCATCCTCACATATTATAAAGAATTGGGTCACCTTCTTTCTAATTCTGTTCCATATTTTTGGAAACTGCTGCAAAGATAATCCTTTGTTTTGAATGACTATGGCTTTCTACACTTTAGCAGATGATCCATTTTCTAAATGATAGCAACTCTTGCTGTACCCCACTTTCCGATTCTTGGGCTC
Organism: Laticauda colubrina; assembly: GCA_015471245.1. NCBI lineage: Eukaryota > Metazoa > Chordata > Lepidosauria > Squamata > Elapidae > Laticauda > Laticauda colubrina. The sequence goes on from BLBF01000002.1 coordinate 18,350,000, forward strand.
AAGCCATTTGCTAGAGGTAGTCCTCAACTTACAACTGTGATTGAGCCCCACATTTCTTTTGCTAAGCAAGGCAGTTGTTAAGTGAGTTTTGACCCATTTTACCTTTTTTTGCAAAAACTGACTGGCCAAAGGAATGACTTAAAAAATGATGTTTTACAACATCATTAGAAAAGGTTTTAAAATTTAAAAAGGAACTACAAATACAAACAAACAAGAAATTAACCTGGATATACAGTATATTTTTTCTTGGATTTACAAAAGAGTCTCGGTAAAGCCTCTGTGTTGACCCAGGGTGGGATACAAAATAAGCACACAAAAACAGGTAAATCTCCTTTTATTCCTTCACTTTGCTTCAAAGCTCCAAATATCCTTGACTGGAGACAAAAAGCCCCCCCCCCCCCCCCCCCCAGCAGTTACAAAAAGGAGGCAATGCTGTTTAAACTAAAAATGCCTATAAATTATAAAGGGTAAAAACAACACAAACCATATTGAAACAATTAAGGGAACCAGATAAGATAAGGGCTTGAAGACGTCCACAGATATCGGAACACACACTGAGAAGGACACCAAACTCAGAGAGGAATGACAGAGTAGAGATATTTCCATGCTTTGTTTCCAGAACTGGCCCATACACGTCTGTCCTTTTAACCAGTTCTCACAGCTGCAGCCCATGAAGAGGATTAAGGCCCTTTCCTCCCCCATAGACCATGCCATTCACATCTCTCCCTTATCCTCTCCTCCCTGTGTGCTCTAGGATGGAGAAGGGATAGGTCTGAGTCTTCCTCTGACTGCCCAGCCAGCCCCTTCCCTTCCCCAGCCTCCTCCACAATCTCTGGGGCCACCCTTCCTCCTCCCCCTCAGAGTCAGTCTCCAACAGGGGAATGACAACCTTGAAGAGGTTTGATGGAACAAAGAAGACCTGAACAGAAATCAAATTCTAAGATAATATTTAAACAAGCTCCCAAGGGTGCATTTTCAAGAGACACTGGACTTTCTTATTTTTTATTTTTTAAGACATTTCACTTCTTCTCCAAGAAGCTTCTTCAGCTTAGACTGGATGGAGGAGAATGGAAGGATTATGAATTATGAAGAAGCCTCTTGAAGGAGAAGCGAAATATCTTCAAAGAAAAACCAGAAAGTCCAGTTGCCTCTTGAAAGAAAACCTTTGGGACAAGCATGACCTGGATGACTGAGAATCTCCATAGACATTTGAACAAACTAAAGATTAAGAAGTTGTTAAGCAAATCACTGCATTTGTTAAATGAATCATGCAATTGTTAAGTGAATTTGGCTTCCCCCACTGACTTTGCTTGTCAAAAGCTGGCTCGGAAGGTTACAAATGAAGATCACATGACATTGGGACAGTACAATTGTCTTAAATTAAAGAGCCGTGGTGGCGCAGTGGTTAGAATGCAGTATTGCAGGCTAAATCTGCTGACTATCAGCAGTTCAATTCTTACCAGCTTAATATGTTGACTTCCACCCTTCTCAGGTCAGTAAAATGAGGACTCAAATTGTTGGTGGCTATATCTAACTCTGTAAACTGCTTAGAGAGGGCTGTTAAGCACTATGAAGTGGAATATAGGACTAAGTACAATTGCTATTACTAAATACATCCCAGTCACCAAGTGCCCAAATTTAACTATGGGGATGCTGCAATGGTTGTAAGTGTGAAAACTGGTCATAAGTCACTTTTTTCAGTGCCATTGTAACTTTGAACAGTCATTAAAAGAATGGTTGTAAGTTGAAACTACCTCTACTCTCCATAGTGGTTCAGCATTTTCTTTCTGGAGCTGATCTGTATGCATTGCTTAGAATTTATCCCTACCCCTCCACTATAGCAAATTCCACCAATTCTGCCCAAAACACCCAGTTGCAAAATTGCTGCCATATTCTTTATTTCACTTCTACAATTTGCTGGGATTTTTAAAAGGAACAGAAAAATTAGGATGCCAGAAGAAATGGCAGATTTTAGCATTTGTTTTCACTGAACTTCCATTGAATAGATTCTCCCTCTCTTCAAACATTTTTATTTTTTTGCAATCTACCAGAAAAAGGTATCCATGTATTAAAAAGACATAGAGAGGGGGTGAATGCTAGTGACACATTTCTTTTTTATATGAAATGGGAAAAGGGATTTTTTTTATTACCCACCAAGCCCCAGTAGTAACTTGAAGAGAGAAACCCCGATTAGAAGGTCTTCTTTGCACGCCAACGAATCAGCTAGAGGAAAAGCTGGTGAGCATTAATGAGCTTTTAGGGGTCACCAGAAGTGAAGATGATTGTGACCAGATGCACAGAGCTTTTAAGGGACTGTGGGGAGAAAATGGCAGGATGGAAGCACTGTCAGAGATAAAGCTATTGTGAAGCAAATACTGTTTCAGTGATTGTCAGCAAATCAGTCGGGTGACAAATGCTTTTCACTAAAGAAAAACATATGCTGCAGCTGGTAGACACAGTTGCTTCAGCCTTGCATATGCTTAGAGAGGATTCACACACAGACACACACACACACACACACACAAACGTGCAATTAGGACTTCAGAAGATAATTTGAATTTTACAAAGGACTTGCAACATGGGATGAATTGTTGGGGCCTGATAGCACTTTTTGAGATCTATGACAACTTGCCATGGCCAACTGCCCAGGACCAGCTCACCGTAGTCAACATGCCACAGGTCAAAAATTAGATGAATGTTGAAGAAACAGTAGAATAGAATCATTAAAGAAAGGATGCCAAAGGAGGGACAAAATGAAATGTGAATGAAAAAATAATAATGTTTTAATTATGTTCATTAAATTGAATTGTCGAATTCTCCTGAAGAGGGTTGGCTACAGCGAGCTGTTCTACTCCACGCCTTTTGTGAGTCATACATTTTACTAAAAGGTGGATGCCTAGAGCTGCACAAAACTATACACCTTTTGGTAAAATTTGCTAGGCAAAAAAGACTCCTCCTGATTTCTTCACTATCCTAGACTAACACAGCTCTCTTCCTGGTTGTGAATTGTAGCTTTTGTTATCATAGATTACTCTTGAAGGCAATCTTTGATACAAAACGGGAGGAAAATGGAGAAAACACCTCATAAAAGTGGCATATGCTTCATAAACAAAATCAAGGCATTATTCTCAAACACAGCCCACACATGCACACACTTTACTCAGAGAATGGCTAGGTAAAGTAAACTGTAAAGTAGACGGAGTATCAGTTAAACAATTGGAGAGAACTTCCCCACTCTCAACACCCCATCTCCATAGAAGTAGAGCAAAACAAAAGCAATGAGCTGGAATCGGATTTCTGGCCAGCCCCAAACACAGAAGCAACAGCTGGGTAAGTACAATGGCTAATCCAAGAAGTTTTCCAGCCAAAGCAGAGCAGAAAATAGACTTTCCAAACCCCAGCCAAGTGAAAGTATCCGAGCCAAGTTATTTAGTACCTGAGGCAGAAAATCCCTCATATATCTTTTCTCCTTGGCAGAAAAATACAGCAAGAATATATTAAGGATGAAATCCCATGGCTTTGGGATAAATAGATAGTTAGATTCTTCCTCTTATCCCCTCGCCAGCTTTTAAGCACAGCATTTTCCCAAGCTGGGAAACCCTGGAACTCAGATTTTCACCCCCAAGAGTGAAAGAGGGGATGAGCTAAGCAGCACAGTTTGGATGCAATGCCCTCCGCTGAATTTTCACTGCATCTTCCAAACTGGACTGCAAAAATCTTGACCATCATTGGAGGATCCCTAAATCTTTGATACTAAATCCCTATTAAATCAAAAACATGTTTTTACCCATTCAATATCCCAACTGCAGGTCAAAATTTATTCCAGCTCTTGGAAGCCAAGAGCAAATAATGGTTTCTTTGCTATCTGCTCGGCCAATCTGCAGTCCTCAAAGTTTTAGGAAATGTTTCAATAAACTTTTAGGATTCTTCTGCTGGTAATTTAACAATTTGTTGATCATGAAATCTGCTGTCAGATATGTAGGGGGGGCGCGCGCACACACACACACACACACACACACATCTACGGGGGGGAGAGGAGAGAGAGAGATAGGGAGAAAGACAGACAGGAGAGAGAGAGAGAGAGAGAGAGAGAGAGAGAGAGAGAGATCTTTTTGGCAATGACCTGATAGGGCCTCAGTCTTTTAATTCCTTTTTTGGTTAACCCATCAAATGCAGTTTGACCACTAAAGAATTAGTGATATTACCTGCGTTCTATACAGAGTAAGTCTATCTCATATATTCAACGGTTGAGAAGTGATCCTTTTTGCAAATTCTGAAGAAATGAATACAATATGTCAGATAACAGATAATCAGGGTTGGAAGGGACCTTGATGGTCATCTAGTCCAACCCCCCACCCAAGCGGGAGACCCTACGTCATTTCTGACATATGGCAGTCCAATCTCTTCTTGAAAGCCTCCAGTGATGGCGCTCCCACAACTTTTGAGGGCAAGCTGTTCCATTGGTTGATTGTTCTCATGGTCAGAAAGTTTTTCCTTATTTCCAGATTAAATCTCTCCTTGTTCAGTTTCCATCCATTATTCCTTGTCTGGCCTACCCAGTGTCAATTGGGTTCCCTTAATATTCTGGCTGAGGCTAAAATGGAATTGGGACTGTCTTTGCCGATTGTGAGAAGCAGGATACCATGTTAAATGATAAGACTGATTTATCTGTGTGGACAGAGCATAATCTGAGAACCCAGGTTTATTTAATCCGGGGTTTGGGTTTATTTTAACAATGATGGAACCAATCACAAGGGTGATTTACTCTTTAAGGGTGATTTACTCTTGTATAAAAATCATGAGGACATGAGTAAAGATGTTGGTAGAAAGGTTTGGTCTGCCCTAAAATGCAAAGAGGGAAAGGCCATAACTGCTCCTTGGTTTCAAATTGTTTGTAGCAATGAATACTGTAAGGAGCTTAGAAATTGTAATTAAATTATTTTATTATTGCTTTCTGCTATAATGGCAAATGATACCTACATGATAGAGGGGCATGATGGCTCAGAGGTTAAAGACACTGAGTTTGTCAGCTGGGAAGACCTGAGCCTTGCGTAATGGGGTGAGCTCCCTTTATTTGCTCAAGCTCCCAGCCACCTAGAAGATCGAAAGTACGCAAATGCGAATAAAGAAATAGGTACCACTTTGCTGGGAAAGTAACAGTTCTATGTACCTTGGCATATAGTCATGTTGGCCACATGATCATGGAAATGTTTTTGGACAATGCTAGTTCCCTTGGCTAAGAAGTTAAGATAAGTACCACTCCCTAGAGATGGAAATAACTGAACAGGGGAAACCTTTACCTTACCTAAATGATGAGTGAATGGGGCCATCATTTCCACATTTACTTCTGAATAACACCACTGAAGTATTAGCATAGATTATTATGAGTGACGGTGTCGCAGTGGCTAGTGTGCAGTATTGCAAGCTACTTCTGCTGACTGCTGGCTGCCTATAACTTGGCAATTCAAATCTCACCAGGCTCAAGATTGACTCAGCCTTCCATCTTTCTGAGGAGGGTAAAATGAGGAACCAGATTGTTGGAGGTAATATGCTGACTCTGTAAACCACTTAGAGATGGCTGTAAAACACTGTAAAGTGGTACATAAGTCTAAATTGTTAAGTGCTATCAGGGAATCTGGAACTGTGAACTAGGTTATGAAGTTGAAAAAGCATCCTTAAAAACATGATGGTAAACTTTACTGTTTCTTCAAAAAATATCCATGTAGTTACCAGGAACTGACCTCAACATGAAGGTGAATCTATCTTTTATTCCCACGAAAGTATACTTGTAAATAAATGCAATATAGGTAGCATTACAACAGTTCATTGAGTGATTGTTCAAAATTACAACGCATTGGGAAAAAAATGACTTAGGACTGTTTTTCACACCTACAACCATTGGTCATCTCCATGGTCACTTGGCCAAAACTCTGCCACTTAGCAACTGACTCATGATTATGATGGTGTCAAGCCCAAAACTGACATATGTGTAGCCATTTTATTTAGCCTTATCATATATTCCTTTTCTTTCTTTTTGTTTGCTGGTTATGGGGGGAAGGAGTGGTAGGAATGGAGATAGAGATAGGCTAGGTGGTTTTCCTTCCTTCCCATGGGAATGAAAGCTGACCCTGGTGAGACCTGGAGGTGGAGATTGATGACTCCAGGCAATGTTGATTGACTTCTACTGGGGAATGAAACTCTTGGGGGTTGTTTCTAATTTCCAATATTATGTGGTATAATTCCGGGTTATATCAGATCCGAAATTACAGCAGACTTTGCCAATTTGATGCTTTCCAAAATAAAAGAAATTGTTTTGGATGATGGAATTGCTTTTTTCTTTTTAAATGGATTTCATCACTTGGAAACCTGACAGATGGTTGTGGTGTCCCATGGTCATGTGGTCAACTTTTGTGACTTTCTAACAAGAAAAATCAATGGGGAAGCTGGATTCACTTAACAACCATGTTACTAACTTAACAACTGCAGTGATTCGCTTAATAACTGTGGCAAGAAAAGTCATAAAATGGTGCAAAACTCATTTAACAAACATCTCACTTAGCAACAGAAATGTTGGGCTCAATTGCCATCATAAATCAAGGACTATTTTATACGTTTGGATTAGAATTCTAGGAAAAAACCCATGTGACAGTAACGCCACTTTAACTGATTTAATTCAACCTTTTGCGCATAAGATGCCAGCAGTAAGCAGAAAGATCACATTCTTTACGTGCATTTGCTTTATCTTAACTTATCTAGAGTAGAGATTAATGACTGATTGGTTGGATACAATCACAGAGCCCTAAATTGAAATTAAGGCATCAATTCAGAAAGATTTAAATTTAGATTATAGTTGCGGTGCACTGAGTAATAAATTGAAAAAGTTGCCATTTGTCTTACAATGGAAGTGACATGTCATTGTGCTGACATGAAAAATATGAACAGGCTATTTTTCAAGTTGTGGCTTTAACCCAGTTCCACCATTTTAAATAATCAGATTTACTGGGGGGCAGGGAAATGGGACATCACTTTGGTTCTCTCTCTAAATAGCCATTTGGTTCAGAAGCTTTAGAACAGAAAGGAAGGTTTGAGGTCTGGAAATAACTCTCCAGTCAAGAAAAGGATATTTATATATACATTTAGTGATGTATTTGTTTACTATATTTGTCTATAGAAGGAATGTACCAGCCTCTTTTCTGCAGCTCATAAAAACTTGTGGCTTTTAAGAGAATGTATTAAGTAAAAAAAAAAGTACAACTAGATTCTTTCTGATACAGAGATATGGTGATGCAGTGGTTACAATACAGTATTGCGGGCTAACTCTGCCCATGGCCAGGAGTAAGATCCTGACAGCCTTCCATCCTTCCGAGGTCAGTAAAATGAGCATCCAGATTGTTGGGGACAATATGCTGACTCTGTAAGCCACTTAGAGAGTGCTGTATATAACTATCAAGTGATATACAAGTCTATAGTAAGTGCTATTGCTAATATTTTGCTACCATCCTCCTCCAACTATGTCAACACTGGTCTTCTTCTCCTATCTCGACATTCATGGGGCAAAATAAGATGAAAAATAGTAATAGAATAATGACAATATGATTGCAGAAATTTCCTGGAGATCTTTTTTCTTAGGTCATCTTACTAGAAATACTTGGTGAGAGTGATAAAGGAGAAAGACCATGATTTTAGACTATTCTAGGCAGAGAATACATTGTTGATTTTCACACAATACAGCAATCTAAAGCTAATTGCCCCAGCCATTAATGTCTATTCCACAAACTTTAAATAAACCGTGAATAAATTTGATCATTATGTAGATGGAGCTATATTTTCAAGTGGATCCTAAAACAATTTTTGTTTGTTTAAAAAAGGCAGCTGCTCACATGTTATCCCTTCTACTATTCCATAACACATACACCCTTTCTCAAATGAATAGGAATGCTTTTGCACAAAGTAGGATGAACTGCACAACTTTTCTGATAGGGAAAGAGCTGCCTTTAATTGTACAAACTTATATCTGAATCTGAACAATGTGTACCTTATTCTATGGCTTCTCTAAGTTCATCTCATGTTCAGGAGAAACTTTAGACAACAATTCTGATGAGGGGTAAGAAGCAGATGGTTTTAGAAAAGAGAGGGGGTGTAAAACTTTCTCTGTATGCAATTCCTTTAATCCAATTATCCCTATATTTTAACCTTATGAAGTGAACATGATCTTTTCAGCAAACATAAATGCTGTTCAGTTATAATTATGCATAAAATACACTCCTTTCTCACCTGCTGAAAACAATAATGTACATGTAGTTATGCACATTTCAATGCCTCACCTTGTCGTGATCAGCTTGCATTCAAATAAGCTGGGAGCCTCCCACTCCTGGGTTAAAAAGCAATTAGCTCCTCTGTGCTGAAAGCTTGGATACAAAATAATAAAGGGGAATATATATGTGTGTGTGATAATAGGGAGAAATCCCTCATTCAGTGAGGCTGAACGGTGAGAGAAATTCGGGTATTTCTTCAAATTTTGAAAAAGTAGGAAATTTACTCTGCAAAGGTGTAAAGAGGATGACCAATACCTGTAGAAGGGAAATAAATAAATCCATGGAGAATAATTACTGTCATAGATATGATTATTAGAAACTGGTGAAGGAGGGAGGGAGCTAACATCTTACACACATATCTCAAAGGCTATTATGGGAAGAGAGAATTTAACTTGTTGCCTGTTTGGTCTGATTAAGCAATGCTGTCTTGTTTTAAAAGACTCTGTCCATTCAAATTAACCATGAGATTCTTTGGGCAGGAAGGGTTATTGATTGGAGGCTCTTCTTGATGAGTTAGATAAGGAACATTTTGAGTGACTGGCCTAGTCTCTCTGGTCATTCATCTATCTGGATTTTCATCTTCTTTTAACAGCTGGCCTCCTAGCTGAATCAAAGTGAGGCTTTGATTATAACTATTGACTATTTCCATGTTTCCAATTCTTTATTTACCTCAGATGAGGGGTGGGATTCAAATTTTTAACAACCGGCTCTGTGGGCATGGCTTAAGTGGTGGACGTGGCTTGGTGGTCATGTGACTGGGTGGACATGGCTTGGTGGACATGTTATTGGCTGGGTGTGGCCAACTCAATATCACTCACAACGAGGCACGCATCTCCTTGCCTGGGCTCTCATGACTGTGGGGATGCTGCAACAGTTGTAAGTGTGAAAAATGGTCATAAGTCACTTTTTTCAGTGCCATTGTAACTTTAAATGGTCATTCCACACAAGCAAAGTACCAGCAACGGAGGGGAAAAAAAACTCCAGAGAAGTTCCTGAGACAGGAAGTCTAGTCCTGCCAAGAATGTAATAAGGGTTAATGGAGAGACGGTTTCTGTAAGCAACACCAGAATGTTTCCTTCCTGCCTTCCTTATGCCCCTGTCACACAGCACCAACGGAGGGAAAGAGGATGTAAAACGGAGAGAAACACTTGCCATCCGTTGGTTAAAGCGATGCATCAGTTCTGTACTCACTGTGTCCGTTTTTCATACTCTATCCGTCCAGCATCCGTCTACTGAGATTTCATCTGCTCAAAAAGTTTTGAGCTGCACAAAACTTTTTGAGTGGATAAAGTATCCAACGCATCCGTTCTAAATCTGCTACGCATATGGAGAACATCCGTTATACATCCGTCGTCATCAGTTACACATCCGCTATATCCATTAGGCATCCACTGCGCATCTGCGCAACTCACATCCACTCCAGCGGAAAATGGACACAGGGAGGAAGCTAAATGGACGCGGAATGGACACGCAGCATTAGTAGCACGGACATAGAAAAGATGAAAGTGGATGCAGCTCGCAATCAAAGCATTAAAACGTAAAAAAACATTCGTATAGGGGACGTATCTCGGCTATTTAGGATGTCTGCAGGATGTCTAGAGGATGCAAAAGGACACCTAGCAGAAAACCTATATTTCCTACAAAAAGGGGGAGAAATCACCTGGATCTCACTTTCAGTCCAGCAGACATGGTGTGCAGACCTCTTCAGCCTTCATCTGGCTCTTCCAATTCCACAGCATCCAGTCATCTCCACGGATCATCACACACTCCTTTTGGTAGCCGCCATCGTTCTACAACAGTGCAAAGCCCTCTACAGGTTCTTTCACCTGTTCTACGGGAAGAAAAGGAAGCATCCAAGAAGAGTGTAGGTCCGAAGATGGATCACGAGGAGAGCCAAGTACGGACTGTATAACAAGCTGATGGTGGAGCTGAGGAACGAAGACACTCGTGCATTCCAGAACTTCATGAGGATGCCACCAGCCATGTTTGACAAAGTTGTGCAGTGGCTGACACCCAGGTTGACCAAGCAGAGCACCAACTTCCGGCCCAGCCTGGACCCTGAGCTCAAGGTGGCACTGACTCTGCGCCACCTGGTCTCAGGGACCATGTTAGGGATAACATTGTTTACCCTAACTGGTTTAGGTGAAATAATAACTATGAATCATAGTTAGTGTATGTTAGAGTGTATACA
>BLBF01000002.1:18366516-18432012 GCA_015471245.1 Laticauda colubrina
GGTGCCTGCCTTGGTGCCTGCCTCCCTGCCAGCCTTCCTGCCAGCCTTGGTTCCTGCCAGCCTCCCTGCCAGCCAGCAACCCCACAACCATGCGGAAGCACAGCAAGCCTCAGCCATCTGCTGCCACCCCTGGCAAGAGGGACAGGGCTACCATCCCACCCCCTGGCCCTCACTCTGGTTCTGCTGGGGCTTCTGCAGCACGGGCTCGCTCATCTGGGACTGGGGCTTCTGCTGCTTCTGCTTCTGGAGGAGCTGATGACAAGCACTCCAGCACCAGCCACCTCCACAGCACCTGCACCCTTCACCCCTGAGACTGAGCAACCAAGAGGAGTGCCAGAGACTCATTTTTGTCTTATAGCTTGTTGTTAATAAAGTCTATTTTTGATTCACACACTTGCTTCATTTCTTTTTTTTAATAAAGTCTTGCTGGAAACTTTTAGAAATGGTTTAAGCCTTTGCATGCTTGTGGGATGGGTTAAGATAGCTGTGGGATGGGTTGAGATAGCTGTGGGATGGGCAGGGATACCTGTGGAATGGGTAATAGCTGTGGGATAGATAAACCTCCAGTGCAAGCATAGTGGGACTGTATGGTCCACCCTCCCAGGTGCCACACCTACGGCCCTTTATTATCAATAATAATGTAATAAATATCCACACATGTCAACACAAACACAACTCTTTATTAAACGCCCTGTTCATTGTAGGCCAACCAAGCATACATGGCCCAATCTCATCCGTGTGATGAGACAGGCTGAAGGAAGCATCCATTAAGCATCTACCATCCTGTCTTGCCACTCCCCTGCTCCAGCTGGGGAGTTTCACCATTGTCTCAGGAGGTTGCGCTGCTTCTTCGCTTCATGTGAGGCTCTGTTGGGGCCTTGCACATCCTCAGTGTCGATCAGGTTTCGCCCTTGCCTCCATTCCCCAGGCTCCATGTCCCCATTGCCTTGCTGGAGGTCCATGAGCCTGTTCTGCAACACTGGGTAGCGGGTGCGCATGAGATTGTGCAGGATGCAGCAAGCTTCCATGATCCTCCTCACGGTCTCTGGGCAATGCTGCATGGTGGTGAGAAGTACCTGGAACCTGTTGGCCAGGATGCCAAAGGCATTCTCCACCACCCGCCTTGCCCTGGACAGCCTGTAGTTGAAGATCCTCTCTTCACGGGTGAGGAGTCTGGAAGTGTAGGGCTTCATGAGGTAGGTTATGAGGGAGAAGGCGTCATCCCCCACGATGAAGTAGGGCACATCTTGTGTGTCGTTGGGCAGGGGTTCTGGATCTGGGAAGCCCACGATGAGGTTGCCTTCCAGCTCCTCCTTGAGGTGACTGGCGTTGTATACCTGGCCATCTGAAGATGAGCCGTTGCCTGAAGCATCGATGTACATGAACTTGTAGTCAGCATCGACCATGGCGAAGAGGACGATGCTGAAGAAGCCCTTGTAGTTGAAATAAGTGGACCCCGACTTGGCTGGAGCTTTGCAGGCCATGTGCTTGCCATCGATGGCTCCAACGGTGTGTGGTAAGTTCCACTTCTGATACCACTGCTCTGCAACTTTCTTCCATCCTTCTTCAGTGGAGGGGTACTGGAGGAGCTCCTCCTTGTATTCTTCGATGATGGCCTGCACCACTTCTCTGACCACAATGCTGATGGTGTTGGATGGCACCCTCCAGCCGTACTGCATGCTCCTGTAGGAGGTCCCTGAGGCCAGGTGGCGCAGAGTCAGTGCCACCTTGAGCCCATGTTCCAGGCTGGGCCGGAAGCTGGTGTTTGCCTTGGTCAACCTGTGTGTCAGCCGCTCCACAACTTCGTCAAACATGGCTGGAGGCATCCTCATGAAGTTCTGGAACGCCCGAGTGTCTTCGCTCCTGAGCTCCACCATCAGCTTGTTGTACAGTCTGTCCTCTGCTCTTCTGTCGAACCATCTTCGGATCCAGACTCTTTTTGGGTGGCTCCTTTTCTTCTCGCAGTCGAGTTCACAGAGCCTGCAGATGGCTTCGCACTGTTGCAGAACGATGGTGGCTGCCGAAAGGACTTTGTTACAATCCATGGTGGACATGACTGGATGCTGTGGAAGAGGAAGAGCCAGATGAAGGCTGCAGAGGTCTGCACCACTGGGCTGCTGTTCTGAAAGTGAGATGCAGGCGAGTTGCTCCCCCTTTTTATAGGCAGTATAGGTTTTCCGCTAGGCATCCTCTCGGCATCCTCTAGGCATCCTCTAGACATCCTTAATATCCGAGATAGGTCCCCTCTGTGAATGTTTTTTCCATTTTAAATGCTTTGTTTCCGTTCTGCATCCGCTAGGCATCCGTTCTGCATCCGTTCCGCGTCCGTTCCGCTTCCTTCCTGCGTCTGGTCGGATGCAAATTGCGCGGATGCGCAGCGGATGCCTAGCAGATATTGCGGATGCGTAACGGATGCATAACGGATGTGTAACGGATGCCTAGCGGATGCGTAGAGGATGCAGAACAGACGAACTGGATACATTTTCCGCGCAAAAGTTTTGGGCAGCCCAAAACTTTTGGAGCGGATGAATTGTCCATAAACTGATGCTGGACGGATAGAGAGGAAGCCAAACAGAGGCAATGAGTACATCACGTTTTTGAATGGATGGCAAGGTTTTTTGTCCGTTTTATATCCTCTTTGCATCCGTTGGTTCAGTGTGACATGGGCTTTAGATTCTTTCTGTTCTTTCAGTAAATTCTTTCTTCAGAACAGAAAGCTGTTCTTTCAGTAACACCATTTAAAAATGAGATTTATCATTAGCCACTGGAGTTTAGTTGGATATTAAATGAGTTTTATAAAGTTAGAGTTATGTTGGAAGACATGGAGGATCCTTGAAAGATTCAAAGGTTTCCAACTCATCTGTCAATAATCCAGTATCTTTATCTTCACAGTATATAAAGGATGGCTTGCAGGTCAGTTTAAGATTCATTTTACTAATCCACAGCTGGATCAGCTCTGTGAAATATAGAAATGTTCCTTGAAAGCCTGAAGATTATATACAGATAGTAAGTTCTAGTCAGAGGTGGTATTCAGCAGGTTCTGACCAGTTCTGGAGAACCAGTAGCGGAAATTTTGAGTAGTTCAGAGAACCAGCAAATACCCCCTCTGACTGCAGATTTTACAATATCCTTCCCCTGCCATGCCCACCAAATCATACCTACAGGTCCAGCAGTAAAAAAGTTAAATCCCACCACTGGTTCTAGTCCCTTCTTGAAAGCCGACTTTGAGCCAATCACCAGGAGATTGTGAATTCTAGTCCAGTGTTATGCATGAAAAGTCAACTGACCAGTAAAACTCTCTCAGCCCAAATCACCTCACAGAGTTATTGATGTGGGAAAAATCGTAGGAAGGTCTATTGTGTGCAGGTGTTGCCTTGAGTTATTTATAAAAATAATAAAGGCAGGAGATAAGCAAATGAACATAGAATAATGTTGTCTCAAAGCCAGTTGTTGAAATGAGCCCCTTTGATTTGGTTGATTTTTAAGACAACAGTATAATTTTCACAAAGTGTACCTTTGTCATTGTATGCAGAACATGAGCATTGCATGACATTTCTGAGAAAAGCCTCTTTAAATAGCAAAATATCAAACAAAAATAGTCAATATTCCATTACAAAAAAATTAGCCTAGACGTTTAAAGCTATCTGACCAGTGAACTCTGGATAAATCAAAAAGAAAAATAGAAAAATTAAGTATCAGTTGAAGCGAGATTTGGGTATATTTGCTCTCTATGAATGGGATAGACAACCTTAGTTCTCCAAATATCCCTGACCTACAATTCCCAACATCCCTCAGTTTTGGATTTGCTATGACTTGTAGTTCTAGGCAATTGTTAACAACTGATAATAAAAGATTGTGCTAAAAATACATACGGGATTTCTCATAGATCAGCTTCCCAAGTCAGACACTCTGTTAAAGAATTATTCCATCATAGCACTGTCCTCATGGTAACTGATATGGCTATTAAAAGAAGTGTGCCTAAAAAAAAGTTTTGTGTTCAGAAAGGCTGATCTGAAAGAAAACAGGCTTGGAAGACGGTGCTACCTAAAACTAACTCCCTGGGTGTGTAGACTTCAAATGTCAATATTTCTTATAAGCATGTTTGTTGCTGAGAATTTTGGAAACTGAAGTGGGAATATCTGGTAGAATGTTTGGGAGAGGAATGCCATATCTTGTAATATCCATAATATCCAAACTGAGTAGAAATCAACAGAACTTTCCAAGAAATGGACAGGAAGTATAGCGTCTCAAGGAATCAAGACCCTAGAAAGAGTGCAGAGAAGAGCAACAGAGATGATAAAGAGTCTGGAGACAAAACCATACAATGAACGATTGAGGAAACTAGGTAGGTCCAGTCTAATGAAGAGAAGGACTTAAATGATGTGATACCTGAGAGGTTTTCAACATCTGAGTGGCGGTCATAGAGAAGAAGGGGTCGATCTATTCGCCAAAGTCCTGAGGGCAGGACAAGAAGTAATGGATGGAAGATTATTAAAGTGAGATCCAGTTTAGAATTGAGGAGACATTTCCTGACAGTGAGAACAATTAATCAGTGGAATGGCTTCCTTCCAGAAGTTGAGAGTGCTCCATCACTGGAAGTTTTCAAGAAAAAATGGGAGAGAATGGTATAGGGTCTCCTGCTTGGGTAGGGGGGAGGGTTGGACTAGAAAACTTCCAAGCCCTCTTCCAACTCCATTATTTTATGTTATAAAACAAATGGAGACTTCCTACAAGCCATATCCTGGCTGTGTGGTTCACATAAAAATGGGTGGAGTTTCAGTTGCACCATTATCATTATCACAATCTTGACTGGATTCGGCAGATCCCGATGTCTTAAAAAAATGAGAAGGAATTTATCAATTCATAATACAAAGTATGATTTATATTGGAGAAAAGAGATATTAAATGAAAATGAAACAATTTCCTTAATTGAGTAAGGCAGATCAGTGGCAAACAACATAAAAATGTAGGTCAAATAATTATTAAATGAATCAATGAGTAAATGGTTCAAATAAATCTATATTCATCTAATAATCAATTTTAGAATTTCATCATCTTTGCTGTTTATCAAGGGCATGCCAAAAAATTTTTGATGTCACCTTCTCCAAGTCTCTCTCAGTCTCTATTCTGTAATGTGTTTCTATGACCCATACTATTGCAATATCAATGGTCATTGATCCAGTCAAAAGTAGACAGAAAAAGGAGTTTTCTGGGATACTTGAAGTAAATTTATTGCAGTTCAGCAAACCAAATTAATTGTAAAGAGATTCTGGAGGGCATTGCTGGAAAGTAATTGGTTCAGGTTTCCCTGAATAGTGATTCTCAAAACTTGTGAAGAGAGATGGGGCAGAAAATTAATGAAGTGAAACAAGGAAGATGTCAAAGTTTTCAAACATTTTGCTACCATAGCTGAAATGTTTCTGATTGGATTTCTTTGTCTGCAAGGACACCAAAGAACTGGGTGCATGAAATAAAGGGAACCCAATCTTTATCACATATTTTTATAGCAATATCAAACAATAACAGCCAAGATTATTGGATGAATGTAATGACTGATGATGTTGAGATAAAGTCAGCTTTGATATCAATATAAATGTATAGAAAGAATCTAGAGAGAGGCATTTTCCAAATGTCTATTAATCAGGTTGTCCTAATGTAGTACTTTGTTTGTTTTAATGTTTGAGCATGGAGCTCTATGGATGCCTTTGGGCCAGTCCATCAGCTAAATTTATCTCTTATAAATTTAGGAAAGATCCCCCACGAACTTCCTGAGAAAAGTTGCTTTGAATGTGTGTGTGTGTATGTGTGTCCATGTGCTCCCAAAACATAGAGGTTACATGCAAATGTGGAAAAGCCAAAAAGATTGCATTGAGATGTTTTAATGCCCATCATTTTTTTGTCATCTGGCTGCTGAAATCTGATGCAATTTTTCAGCTCCAAACGTTTACCTTGATTTTATGTGAGTGGATTGAAGACAGCAATAAAGCAAGGCACTCCCATCCTTCAAGCCTTCCAAAACTTGGTGAAAATGGTCCAACAATGTTTTGGTTTAATCCTTATTTTTGTCATCACTTCAAGCCAGCAGCAGATTAGGTGGTTGAATTGTGATTAGCCATAGCTATAGCTTCCAAGCGTTTCTTCATCCTTCTTAATTCCATGAAGCTATTGCTATCAATTGTGCAAGAGCAGCAAACATAAAAGAACAGGAGAACCTGTCAGCACCAGAAAGTAGTGAGTTAATGAGGCATTTGTTAGCATCAGATTCTCTTCTTTCCCTTTTCAGAAAACGTCAATATTTGCAGTGGTAATTTTAGTAATAAATGGAAGGGAAGCTGCAGTGAAGGTTTCTCAATGCTGATAAATCCATGGTTAAGAGATGGCAGCCTTTGGGAAATAATGCAATTAACAGATATTTTTTTGCCAGTCTAGACAGCATTTGTTAAAGATTGACTGCTGAATAACTGACAGCTCCCCTTGTAATACTGCATAAAACAATAAACACTCATCATGAAAAGCTATTTATGGGCAGCAATCAAATAAAATTTCGAGTAAGAAGACAAAAAAAATCTTTCCATCTTATTCTTAACAATGTATGCATTTAATTCATTATAGAAGGTTCTTAAGCACATGAAAAGGACTTGCACACAGTATAGATTGTGTGGTCCATTGTGTCTCTCCTGAACTTTGCTTTAACCTCTTTTTAAGATTGAGTAGTACACAACAAAGCATTTGGGATTAACAAAATCATTAAAGGTACACACAGGTAAAGGTTACCCATGTCCAGTTATGTCATTTTCATTTTTTAGTTGAGAGAGCCAGCATTGTATGAAGATAATTCCATGGTCACGTGGCTGGCATAACTATACACTGAGGCTCACAGAATGCTGCTCCTTTCCCACCAAAGTGGTACTTCTTTATCTACTTGCATTTGCATGTGTTCAAACTACTAGGTTCATAAGAACTGGGGCAAGTAATGGGAGCTCACCCAAATGTGTGTCACTCAGTTCTCAAATCTGGGCTGTCAGCTTTCCAGCTTTAACAAAATCATTAGAAGCAAAAAATTTATCCAATAATAATTTCCTAACCCAACATGCCACCTGTACTTTTTAAATGGCTCTAGGCAATAATGGAATAATAATGGAACTACCATTATTACTCTGTGGGATATCTTGATTAAGCTGATGGAAAGTAAAAGCTTATTTTTTTTCCTACTGAATCATTTGAACACATACATACACAAACACACATGTATATCATTTGTTTTCTGATCTTGTCTAAATATCAGTGCATATGAGATGTTATCCCATTCCCATATCTCTGTGGCACGAGGACAAGAAGTAAAACTTAATTTAATTTTACATTTTAAAATACCTTTGAATAAAGGGTGACTTCCAGAGACTATGCAGACACATTAGGGCTATTTACAGAGTGATAGTCACTGCCTTCTTTTAGGACAGGGGTGTCAAATTGGATTTCATTGGGGGCT
This sequence comes from Laticauda colubrina, assembly GCA_015471245.1. NCBI lineage: Eukaryota > Metazoa > Chordata > Lepidosauria > Squamata > Elapidae > Laticauda > Laticauda colubrina. The sequence continues at coordinate 18,374,003 of BLBF01000002.1, forward strand.
GCATCAGAATTGTGTTTGATTTTGCGGGGTTGGGATGGGCGTGGCCAGGGTGGGCATGGCCAACTCAATGTCACTCTTGTCAGGGGTGCCTGTGGTGCCCTGCCAGCGAAAATGGGCTCCCGAGCTCCGTTTTCAGCTTCAGCGGCCACCTGAAATCCTCTGCCAGTGAAAACAGCACTTGGGAGGGATGCCTGCGGCCTTCACAAACTCCATTTTCAACTTCAATGGCCGCCTGCAATTTTCTGCCAGTGAAAACGGTGCTTAGAAGGGCTGCCCACAGGCCTCACAAGCTCCGTTTTCAGCTGCAAAGGCCTCCTGCCACCCTCTGCCAGAGAAAACAGAGCTCGGGAGGGCCATGAGCAGCCCTCCTGAGCTCCATTTTTTACTGGCAGAGGCCACACAGGCCATTCTTTCTCCAGGGCAGCCCTGTGGGCCAGATCTAAGCACCCCATAGGCCAGTGGTGAGATTTGAATTTTTTTACTACCGGTTCTGTGGCCGTGGCTTGGTGGGCATAGTGTGGCTTGGTGGGCATGACTTGGTGGGTGTGGCAGGGGAAGGATACTGTAAAATCCCCATTCTCTCCCCACCCCACTAACCTGCTTTCCAGCTCCGTTCTCCTGTGCAGGGCAACAAAATAAGACCCGGCCAATCAGCTGGGATTCGGGAGGCAGGGAATAGATGAGGCAGGGGCAGTCAGAAATGGTATTCAAAATTTCTGCTACCGGTTCTCCAAACTACTCAAAATTTCCACTACCGGTTCTCCAGAACTAGTCAGAACCTGCTGAATATTACCTCTGTCCATGGGCCAGATCTGACCCACAGTCCTTAAGTTTGATACCCCTGCTTTAGGACATTGGTTAAACTTCCTAGTGTAGCCTGTGGTCCTGGGAATTTCTTGTTCAGTGTTTCTCAACCTCGGCAATTTTCTAGACTTCAACTCCCATAATTCACTGATGCGTAGGGAATTCTGGGAGTTGCAACCCACACATCTTGAAATTGCCAAGGTTGAGAAACACTGCTCTGGTGGTTTTCTATCCAAGCTACAGTAAGCTTCATTTTCTTAGCTACTGCATCAGGCAAGGTCAGCTGGTTAATTGCAGATTCCAGCTGAGACAATTCATATTTAATTACAGTTAAATTAAATTAATGAAATGCTATCAATATGATTACTTTCCATGGATTTAATAATTTCTGATTTCTGTCTCTTTACAGTTGTAATTCACCATCTCAGCAATTTGGAGAAGGTTTTTCTTTTTGGAGGTTACAGATATCCATGGGATAAACAATGTTTGCTTTTAGCTGAGCTTCAAGTGTATTTATTCATCTTCTGTTGGCTCCAGCATCAGAACCGTAGTCCTGATCAGAGATTGATGGAACCTCCTGAACCAGTCCTTGGTTACTGAATTTCTACTTCAATTTCTAATGGGATGTAAGGAGGAGTTGGATGGTTTCAGATGTGTTCACACATTTTAATAAATGATGTAAGCTTCCATGAGCCACAGTTCACTTCATCAAATGCCTGATACAATTTCCAATGGAAATTATTATCTTCTGCTTATGAAGGATGCTGAGTTTTTGGATTAGAAGAATTTACTTTGGAACATCCCAAGAAGACCTTGACTTACAACCACCAGTCATTTAATGACTATTCAAAGTTACTATGGCCTGGAAAGGGTATTTTACAGTCTAAAAAGCACCTCTAGCTTTTTTAAAATGTAGGTCTGCCCCAGTCATATGATTGTGATCTGGATGCTTGGCAACCTATTTTTACTTGCAGGTGCCATGCTATCGTGGGATTGTCATTGCAATCTTCTCTGCTGGCTTCCCCAGAAAGTCAGTGGGGAAACTAGCAGAAAAACTTACAAGCTGCTGTTGCCTGCTGTTCCCTTCCATTTCAAGAGTAGGGCTAGGGTGCAGAGGTGGCATTCAGTAGGTTCTGACCAGTTCTGGAGAGCTGGTAGCAGAAATTTTGAGCAATTTGGAGAACTGGCCAATACCACCTCTGATCGGAGATTTTACAGTATCTGTCCCCTGCCACGCCCACCACACCTCACCCACAGAACTAGTAGTAAAATAATTTGAATCCCAACACTGCTGGGGGGGGGGGTGAGGGGCAGAAATCCTCCACTGGATTAAAGAAATGAAGCTTGGATTTTTAGGATCCCCATTGCATTTCTCTAGCCCACTGCAGGAGTTCTTCTCCGCTCTGTGTGTGGAAGAGAACTGTGCTGGTCTGGAAAATCAAAGTTTAGATCTTCACAATGCCCACTTCATTTCTCCATCTCAGCAGAGAACTTCTCTTTTATCCACACATGAAAGGAAACTCTTGTGCTGGACTAGAGAAATCAGATCTTAACAATCACTTTGCTTTACATCTGATTCTGGTCCCAATTGTGGTTGTAACTCAATGACTATTATATAACCTAACTATAACATAATCTTTGGCCATAATGTGGATCAGGAGTCACCAAAATTTTGGAACTCAGAGATCACCAAACTCATAATTTTAAATTCTGCGGACCAGAGACCCTGGGAAAATCCCAAAAAAGTCTGCAGGAAAATTCCGCACCCAGCTCCTTTCTCAGGGGGAAAGAGAGAGAGAGAGAGTGACTTTTGGCTTCATCCAAGGAAATCAGCAGAAGCAGCAGAAGTCTTTCTTTCTCTCCCCCAAACTCCACCAGAATGATACAGCCTCTTGGAGCAGGATGCCTTGCAGGGTCCCAAAGACTCACTTCTGGCAGAGTTTGGGGTGAGAAAGAAAGACTTTTGCTGCTTTCCTTGTGTGCAGCCAAAAGGAGAAGAAGAAAGAAGCATCCCGGTGGCCAGGCAAGGCAAATGGGGCAAGTTCTCTCCCGCCCTTTCCCCCCTCCCCTCACTACCTCATGTTGTTTGCAATGCAAGCAACGCAAGCCTTGTGTTTCCGCGGGCCATGTGGGTGGCGCAGCTCTATGTTCCCACGCAGCCTGGATTAATTGCTTTGGAGGGTGCTTTGGGGGTGACATTTCTCTGCAGACCACTAAAATTTTCTCATGGACCACCAGTGGTCCCCGGCCCACTGGTTGGTGACCACTGATCTGGATGACAGATCGAGTAGCAGTGGTTCCCAATCTTTCTGGCTCTGGGGACCGGCAGCAGCATTGGTGATGACAGAGAGGGAGAAGGGATGGGTTTTTTGCACAGTTCCACTGCTTGTGCAAATGGAGCTTTGTGTGCTCATCTACTGCTTACACGGTCTGCTTACCCAGTGGGCGTCAGACCAATACTGGGCTGAAGACTGGGGATTGGCAACCCCTGGAGCATAGGGCATTCTTTACCTTTAGGAATGATGTCATCTTGTTTACATTTGGTTAGAAAAAGGATTTATGCTTGTATCTATGCCAATTTCCTGGTACATTTTAGTGGTTTCCACTCCATCCAGATGAACTGGTGTTTTTCATTGTGGGCAGACAAACTGGATTAATTTATAGTCCCTAAAAATCAGAAGAAAGATGACTAACTGTGATGTAGAGACTGATGATTCAATCCAGTTTCCCTTGAAGCTTCTAACATAAGATATTTGTCATTTTATCTCATAAAATGAGATAAAAGGCCTTTTATACCTTTCCATCCACTTTTCTAGGACCTGGTTGCATCTGTGATGACAGACATTTGAGGCAACCCTGTTGATTCTTACTCGTTTGCAGACTTTTGAGTATAGAAAACCTGGAGCAATATCTGGAGGGCATCCTTTGCAAATTTCCACCCTGAGATAGAAGAGAATAAGAGGGTTGGAAGGGACCTTGGAAGTCTTCTAATCCAACCCTTTACTCAGGCAGGAAACCCTACCCCATTTCAGACAAATGATTGTCCAATGTCTGCTTAAAAACATCCAGTGTTGGAGCATCCACAGCTTCTGGAGGCAAGTTGTTCCATTGCTTAATTGTTCTAACTGTCAGGAAACTACTTTTTAGTTCTAGGCTGCTTCTCTCCTTGATTATTTTCCATCCACTGCTTCTTGTCCTGCCTTCTGGAGCTTTGTGGAATAGCTTGACCCCCTCTTCTTTGTGGAAACCCCTGAGATATTGGAACATTACTATCATGTCACCCTGAGCCCTTCTTTTCATTCAACTAGACATACCCAATTCCAGCAAACTGTTCTTTCTTCAGAAGCCAGAAGTAGAAAGTGGCTAAGTAAACTAAGTAAACCAGGTTTGAGTCCAAAGGGTAATATTCAGCTAAAAAAACAATTCCTTTAGCGATGAGAAAAGGACAATATAAAATGTTGAGAACCAGCTATTCTTGTACCCTTAATTTATACTCCATAGGCTTTCTCTTCATCTGTTGTGTTGTTAAATTGCTGCATAGCTCACTAGAATAACTGTTCAGCATTGATTATCTTTTTGCCTTACAACAGTGACTCGTTATATAAATTGTGTATGCGTATGCATGGAGCAAGGGGAGACAATTAAAAAAACATCATGTTGCTGTTTTGTTCATTTTCAGTAGTTAATGATTCCACCAACTTCTTTTTAAACATTTTGTTCAATATTTTATTACTTATTGAAACTGTGTCAGTGTTGTAAATTAGTCTATGTGTGCTCTTTTGCTGTGCATGTTCTAAAAGACTTTAATTTGCACACTAAGATAATGGAAGAGTGCTGGTATTAAACAGCTTCCACTTATTCCAAAGGATTATTGGCTAAAGACTAAAATGATGGATGCTAGCTCCCCAACTTGCAATAATGTTGACCCTTCTGGGAAATCAATCGTGCCAAATTTCAGGCTATTAAGCTTACTGTTTGGGTTTGGGTTTGTTTGCAGAAGAAACATTCAATTTGAAAGGTTTCCTGCCCCCAAAACAGGAAATGGAAAGTTCTATCTTGTGTGTAGTATGTGTATGTGTACACGCGCACATGATAGAGCCAATGCTATCCAAAGATGTCTCTGTGGTAATGTGGCAGGCATGACTAAACACCAAAGGCACACAGAACGCTGTTACCTTCCCACCAAAGTGGTCCCTATTTTTCTACTTGCATTTTTACATGCTTTCGAAGTGCTAGGTTGGCAGAGGTGGGACAAATAATGGGAGCTCATTCCATTACGCAGCACTAGGGATTCGAACCAACGAAATGCTGACCTTTCTGATTGACAACCTTGGCATCTTAGCCACTGATCCACCGTGTCCCTTCATATATATGTATATGTATTTGCCTGTTTTTGGCTTGCAGAGTGTTTCTGGACACTGGAGAGGGCAAAGACGGGTTCCTGCAGAGGCCTCTGGAAGCCAAAAATGGGCCCATTTTTGATCTGCAGAATGCTTCTGGATGCCACAGAGGGCAAAAACGGGATGCGTGGAGGCAAAAAACTATTTTTTTTCTTGCTTTCCTCCTCTAAAACCTAGGTGTGTCTTATGATCCAATACATCTTATAGTCTGAAAAATATGGTAATCATATATTGCTTGATATAGTACAGAGATGCCTCTACTCACAAACTTGGCAAAATTTCAGAGGAATAGTCATAAGTTTTGCATTTAGAAAATATTAGGAAAAATGAACTGGTTCCCTCCTTTCTTCTCTTTGCTTGCAGTTTTTTTATGAAAATCACATATATTCTTTAAAATAAATGAAGGAATGAATGAATAAATGAAGGAATGAAGGAATGAAGGAATGAAGGAATGAAGGAATGAAGGAATGAAGGAATGAAGGAATGAAGGAATGAAGGAATGAAGGAATGAAGCAAGCAAGCAAGCAAACAAGCAAGCAAGCAAGCAAACAAGCAAGCAAGCAAGCAAGCAAGCAAAATAGCAGAAGGCTACTCCTGTACTTAAGTCCTGCTTATGGCTTCTCTTTGGTGTCCTCTCAATCAGTGTACAACAGAATGCTGATTTAAATGGATTTTTAATTTGATTCAATCAAGCATGCATTGAAAGGAGGAGGACGAGTAAAGAATAGCAGGGGAGAAGCATCAACAAAGAACCACTATTATCTGAAGACATTCTTGAGTTTAGAATTTCCTCTCCTCTCCTTTCCTCATAAACTAAAATCTAATAAACTAACATATAACTTTTATAAACAGGGTCAGGGACTCTGAAACATGCCTCCAGCATCTATTCTAAAAAGTAAATTTATTCTATAAGGTCGTTTGTTTTCTCTGAGCTTGGTGGTTTTCTTGCAGACATTTTGTTACCAAACTAGGTAACATCTTCAGTGTTACCTAATTAAGTAATGAAACACCTGCAAGAAAACAAATAAGTTTAGAGATCACCAAAGAGCACCACTCTTCTAAAGTTTATTCTGGGCATATTTTGCAATTAAAAGAGCTGATGTACTTTCAAGGTAACATTTAATTATTGGGAGTTGGTAGTGAGGATTAGAAATTGTATTTTACAACTATTTCTCCTTATGGCACCTCTGATGAAGTTTTGCACTCTAACTTATAAAGTTTCAAGTGCAATGAAAGATGATTAATCTCCATGATACAGTTTTCTAACTGTAAGTTCCCTTGTACAAAATATGAGCTATTGATCTCAAGAGATTTTAATTTAGATTAGCTTTTGGCCATGGCGGTGAGGGGAGCAGAGTAATAACCCAAGTCTCCTCTTAGAAACCATGTTTTCAATGACTTATCAAGAAGCTTAAAATACCTTCTTGTTGATATTCCTTTTTATCATTATAATTGTTTTAGTAGCATTATTCAGTGAGCTGATCTTTTGAGATAGTTCAGTTTAGGTCAATATTTCTCAACCTTGGTCATTTTTAAGATGTATGGAGTACAGTTCCAAAATTGATCATTTTTAAGATGTATGGAGTACAATTCCAAAATTCTTAAGTTAACTTAAGGGGAATCTTCAGTTGCTAAGTTGAGAAAAACTGACTTTGACTATTGTGTGGCATGGTAGGGTAGGGTAGAGGTAGTCCTCAGTTTACAATCATTCATTTACTGACTGTTCAAAATTACAGTGGAACTGAAAAAAGTGACACCCTCTCACAAATGTTGCAGCAAACCCAAAATGATCCATGTGTTCCAATATCTAAGGGGCTGCCACAAAGAAGAGGAAGTCAACCAATTCTCGAAAGCACCTGAAGGTAAAATAAGAAGCAATGGATGGAAATTAATCAAGAGAACCAACCTAGAACTAGGGAGAAATGTCCTGATACTTAGAACAATTAATCAGTGGAATTACTTGCCTACAGAAGTTGTGAGTTCTCCAACACTGGGGGGTTTTAGGAAGAGATTGGAGAATGTAGAAAACTCCCCACTCACCCACCCACCCCCAGATTAAAATATTCTTAATATTAAGAAAGGAAGGATAGGGTATTTTCCCAGAGGAGAAATAGAGAAATATGTTCTTAAGGGCAGAAAGCTGCCCCAGTCTTTCTTAACAACTTCCAGCAGAAGCCTCAAGTCTTTAGAGGTGGATATTTTGTTCCCATTAAGAAAGACTGGGCCAATCTGTTCATAAATAAAATGCACAGAAGGTTGGAGCTGATGGGATTAAAATTTACACCCCTCCCAATAAGAACAGGACATGACCTTTAGGACATAATAGGATTGACCCATCACCATTAGAAGAGCAAAAGACATCAGGATCACTACATTGCACAAGCCCCTAGGACAGGGGTGTCAAACTTGAGATGACATGTTGTCATGTGACTTATCACAACTCCCCCCCCCCCTTCGCTAAATGGGTATGGGCATGGCCAGTGCATGGTACATCTGGCCCACAGGCCGCAAGTTTGACATCTTTGCCCTAGGAACATCTGAGAACCAAATAAAAGCCTATCCATTGCTAAGCCAAGGGGTCAGACACCCCAGAAACATTTGGTGCTGTCACTGAACTTTCTGACATCCAAATAAACCAAGACCTTCTTCCCAATCAGCCTCCATTTTACTTCTAGCATCTTTCTCCTGGCTTAGAACCAGACTGGATTTTTTTTCCTCCAACAAGAACTGTTTGTTTGAAATTCTATAGGGTTTCCTACTTGAGCAGGGGGTTGGACTAGAAGACCTCCAAGGTTACTTCCAATTTTGTTATTCTATTCTATCTCAGAGTGGAAATTTGTAAAGGATGCCCAACAGAGGCCCTTTCTGACTCTGTCATTCTGTTAAGGACACATGATCAACATTTGCCTGCTTGACAGCCAGCCTGTATTTTCAACAGATGCCGTATCCAGGGCATTGTGATGGCCATTTGAGATTTTCCCAGATGGCTTTTGACAAGCAAAGTCAATGGGGGAAGCCAAATTGATTTAATGAACCCTATCATTCATTTAACCAGTGTGGCAATTCACTTAGCTATCATGGCAAAGGTCATAAAATCGGGTGCAACTCACTTCATAAATGCCTTGCTTAGCAATGGAAATTCTGGTCCTAATTGTAAGTTGTAAGTCAAGGATTACCTGCATGGTATTTACTGTATGCAATTACATCCATTTGCAACCTTCCCTCGGTGAATACATGTGAGGCAAAGGACATTTCCTACACAGTTTGGGGGGAAGGTGGATAGATTTGTTTCAATCATGGGAATCTAGCTCGTTAAATTCTCTGAAGAACACCTGAAATAAAATCCACAAAACATTTGAAAGCCTGGTTGAAAATGTGCCGGAACACCATTGTGCTACCCAAAGAGGTTCTCAGAAAGTCTGGTTGGAGAGGAAAATATACACTGGATTCCCTGAAAATCATGGGTGAACTTGACAGTCCATGAATGCCTTGCTGTCCATCAAAATGTAGTATGGGATCTAGATCACAGCATACAGATCCAGGTTATCTCCATATTCATAATCCAAGGTCCTCTGTTATAGTTTGTATACATGACTGTAATTTGGAAACCGAATGCATCCCCTTTACTATGGTGGCTTCCCACATTATTCCAGAAAAAAAAAAAAAAAACTTCTTTGGACCATCTGTGCATGACATTGCCCAACTGAAGTCCTTTGTTTAAAGTTTAGTATGCTTAGCCTGAGAAGAGCCCGACCCTCAAATTTTTCAGTCTAATAACAGTGTGCTTAAAAAGGGTGACAAGGAAGTGTTGGAATAAATATCTATCATTCTTCTAGGAGGGGGTTGGGTGCTAACTTTCTTCAGAAAGCACTACTTTTATTTAACAATTCTTTTAAAAACACCATGTCCTGTTTGATCAGACTGCTGGTTAGCTGAAGGATTAAATATTTTGTTATATTTACGAGCATTTAGCTTCAGGACAGTGGATTTTCAGTGCTCAAAATAGAATTCTTTATTCTGAATAGAATAGAATGGGATGGGATGGAACGGGACAGGAAAGTACAGAACAGAACAGAACAGAACAGAACAGAACAGAACAGAACAGAACAGAACAGAATAGAATAGAATAGAATAGAATAGAATAGAATTCTTTTATTGGCCAAGTGCGATTGAACGCACAAGGAATTTGTCTTGGTCCAAATGCTCTCAGTGTACATAAAAGAAAAGATTCATCAAGAGTCAAGAATCATCAGGTACAACACTTAATGATAGTCATAGGGTACAAATAAGCAATCAAATCATACTAGGAAAAAGTCCACATAAATCATAAGGATACAAGCATCAAAGTTACAGTCATACAGTCACAAGTGGGAGGGAATGGGTGATAAGGAGTGATGAGGAGCCAGTCAAATAAAAAGATACTCCTTTGGTCTTTTTAGCTGATGGAAAAAGGGAGTGGGGGAAAATAAGGCATTCCTGAAATGCCGAGATCCATGATGGCAAACCTATGGCATGCGTGCCACAGGTGGCACGCAGAGCCATTTGTGCTGGCATGCAAGCTGCAGGCAAACTTACCTCACTGCACATGTGCACGCCTCATAGCTGATTTTTGGCCTGTTTGAGGACTTTTTCAGCCTCCCAAAAGGCTTGAGGAAGGCTTCTTCAGGCTTCTACAAGCTTTGTAGGCTGAAATCTAGCCCCGTTTTGTCACTTCCTAAAAATCAAGCCTTTGCGAGGCCAAAAAAGGCCTCAAACCATCCAAAAATCAGCTGTGAGGTGCAGCGCAGGTAAGGGGTTGGCAGGGAGTGGGGGTTGGGGTGGGATTGTTCATGCATGTGTAGGGGATGTGTGGGGCGCGCATTGCCTTCTGGTTGCTGGCATGCAAGCACAAACGTGCAACCACGGAAACACGAGCGTGCAAGCATGTGCACAATTTTTGGCACAGGAGCCCAAAAGTTTAGCCAGCCACCACTGGCCTAAATAATCACCCCGACAGCCCAAAGTTGTCAGAGCATAAGAAGGTTATTGGAGAGCATGACTCTTGGAGATGGATGTGTCCCATTGGAGAAGTCACATCCAGGGGGTCGGGGGAAGACCAGGGTCAAGGGGGAAATGTATGATGTAATTTAGTATCGGCTACTGCACTCAGCTAATGGCCAACATGGCCACTTCTAATAAATCAATTTTCTTTTCTCTAAGATGCAACTAGAGACTTTGATTTGAATGAGGGTGGATTTGTTGGAGCCCTGACACAATCATGATCAATATGAGTCAGTTGCCAAGTATCTGAATTTTGATCACGTGACCATGGGGATGCTAAGTGTGAAAAACTTCACTTTTTTCAGTGATGTTGTGTAAATGGTCATTAAATGAACTGTTGTAAGTCAGGGACTAGAACTAAGGTTTATTTAGCTACATTTCAATTTTTTTAATCTGTATTTCTGTAAACTATCAAGAACGTTTAACAGAATGAGCAGCATACACACCGACACAAATACAAAAACATAGGGAGAAAGATATACAGATACACACATAAATGCACAGACACACACTTCAAGCACACCCACACATCCAGCCTGGAGGCTTGGTTACAAGTTACATCTTAAGGAAGACACTCAAAAAATTATAGCTCTTTCAGAATCTTCATCCAATCTCTATATCACATCTAATTTTAAAATGGAGCTATTCAACTTTTCTGAGATTGTTTTAATAAAAAAGACTGCAAGAAAAAAAAATGAAAGGCTATTTTCAGATTGAATTGGAAAATTAGGTACCAGCTGCAATGTACTCACTATATTGGGTACATTTTAGGTGGTGGCATTCTCAATATGCCAAAGGTATCAAATGTCATTTATATGTTTCTCCTTCCAGGCATTTTTCACCTTGAACAAAAACAACATTAGCCTTTAAATGGTGATTTTTTTTCCTTACCTTTTCCAGAAAACACAGTGTGAATTTGTAGCATACAACACAATGTGAGTTTGTAGCATACAACACTGATTTTTCCCTGCAGAATAAATTCTAATCTTATTCTACCTGTTGATTTCTGGGTGGAAGAAATGGATACAACAGTCAACAAATGTATTGTCAAATTCACAATTAAAGTTTCTGGAGGATACCTCCAAAACTTGTTTTAAAGCATATGTAGAAATCACCTACACAACATTTCACTGGAGTTGGTATGCAGTTTGTCATTTGGCTGCTGCGTTTGTGATTATCTTTCTTCCTTCACTTTTAGATTGACCATGGGCTTTCTGAAAATAAAATTAGAATAAAAAAGTAGAATAAGTAGAAAAAAGTAGAATAAAAAAAAATGCATACAATGTAGAGGTAGTATTCAGCAGGTTCTGACCAGTTCTGGAGAACCGGTAGCGGAAATTTTGAGTAGTTCGGAAACTGGCAAATACCACCTCAGACTGGCTTCATCCCCGTCTCTTTTCTGCCTCCCGAGTCCCAGCTGATTGGCTGGGTCAATTTGTTGCCCTGACCAGGAGAATGGAGCTGGAAAGCAGGTTAGTGGGGTGGGGAGGGAATGGGTATTTTGCAGTAACCTTCCCCCAGGAGTGCAGAGGGAATGGAGATTTTGCAGTATCCTTCCTCTGCCATGCCCACCGAGTCACAACCACCAAGCCACGCCACACCCACCAAGCCATACCTACAGAACCGGTAGTAAAAAAATTGTAATCCCACCACTGATGATTGCATCAGGCTTGGAAGGAAGAAAAAAAATATGGGGGGGGGGCATGAAACTTTATTTTCTTAAAAATAAATTTTATTTTCTTAAAATTAACTAAGCACCTATTTCTAATCAACAGCATGGATGCTTGTATATCTTACTTCTTTGGAAAGAATTAAAATGTACCCCAAAGAAGCACAAAATTATGTTGATGTTTTATAAGCTGCATCCACACACTTCTCATCTGTTCTTCTGTTTATGGATTTCCAATTGCTTTCTTACACAGAGTTGATGCTTTCCTATTACAGTTAGTTTCTGCTTCTTCTTTTTATTTTAAAGTCCAATCCCAAGGTATCTTTAAAAGTAAGAAAAGAATCCAGGCTGTTTGCTCCCGATGACTTCACAATCAATATCAGTATCTAGTTGTATGTTTAAAACCATCAGCATTCAAAGGTTTTTTTTTTATTAGTAAAACTTTTCTACAAGATTCTGTCTTCGGCACTCCATCCACCCACCCATGTTTGTTGTTTGTGGATCTTGTACAGCAGGAGTGAGCCACGATGGTCCCTTTATGACCTATAGACTTCAATTCCCAGAATTCCTGAGCCAGTTGAATTCCTGAGTTGCAGTGTAGGAAGTTAGCACCAACCCCACTCCTAGAAAAATGAAATATCTTAGGAAATATTAAAAAGGCAGAATATTTCCCCTAAAAAGAATAGAAACTTGGAAGCAGAAACTCATCTCAGAAGCAGAAGCTCAACCCCACCTTTCTTAATTAATTAAGGTCTGGGCCAGAATATTTTATATAACAAAGATTTCCAGGTAGAGCTATAGGAATTGCCTAAAGCCCTTTCATTACATCATCATCCAGCAAGGCTCAACCAAGCCTGGAACTCAGGTGAAGCCATGGGATCCAGACAAAGACTACAAAGTTAGTAAAGACACACACCCCGCCGCCCCTGGGAGTCTGACAGCCAATGGGATACATTTCTTGAACACGAACAGGAAACACTCAGGTGGGGCCCAACAGAGGGTATATAAGGGTCTCTCAGCATCTTGGCCCTTTTCCCCCCCTCACCTTGAAGCATGTGATCATCCTTTTCACTTTGGAGCTCCAAGCCATGTGGTTCTGTCCACCATTAAACCATCTTTCCAAAAAGCCTCCATGTTTCCAGTGTCTTTTTGCCCACTTGGAATTGAACCCAGAAGGATAATTCTTCCAATGTAAGTCCACAAGTCATAAAGAAATCGTACCAGTTGCCCACCCCTGTTGTAGAGCATGGTTGCTCAAACAGCTTTAAGCTGAATATAGCATTTGGTCTTTGTGGCATACCAGGAGTGTTTAGTTGAACTAAAACAAGAGAAGAAGGGCTGGGGAAGAAACAGAAATAATTGGGAAGCCTGTTAAAATTATAATATGCCTATTTGTACTCTAGATAAATGCTAAATGTCATGTCAGGTGGAAGCACCTGAACAGTCCTTGAAAAAGCTAAGCAGGGTTGAATATGGATAGTACTTGATTGGGAAACTCCTATGAAGTCTCAGAGTTGTAAACCAGATTGGAAAAGTAAAAAAAAAAAATGCTTGAAGAAAACAATGGAAACCACTTGCTCTCCCTGCCAAGAAAGCAATATTGAAGTAATCGCTGGGTGTTGAGCATGACTCAAGGGAATCTTGACTTTGCTAGGAATGGAGTTCGTCTTCTTTTTAAAGTGCTAAATAGCACCATGCATAAGACAGATTAAGCCTGCCCTTGTCTTAAATACATGTTTCTGGAAAACTAAACAAAAGACAATATGAATTTCTCAAGTTCAAGCAAACAAAGGGAAAGAAAAATAAAGGAGTTCTGAGGAGTAAGCTGTGCACTGAGAAAGGAACTATGGGAGGAATTGGCATTTTCAGAGAAGGGACAATATAAAAGCAAGTAAACAACATTACAAGATTATGAAAATGAAAAGACAGATGGATGGATAGATTCCCCCTCCCCTTTGTGATATCTTACTGTCTCTTTAACTTTGTTCTTAAAGGCCCTCTGGGAGAAATTATGTAGCTGACAAAAATTGGGTACAACTAGCAATTACTGTCACTAATTGGCAAGTATGTAATATTTGTTTTAAGAAATTCAATTTTCAGTTCATCATAGCAGCTTCCCCCAATAAATGTGTTGCACCATAAAAAAAAATATCCTACAATAGAAATCTTTAGAAGTCTGCTTCTTGAACAACAGCCCCAATTATTATCATTAATTGTTGTATGTGTTTTTCAATCATCACTGAATTTTGCCTCAAATGCCAAAACTATTGTGGCTGGTCTTGGATACACAATTTTATTCGTGGGAATGTGGCAGCATCTGCTGTTCACTATAAGTACCAAAATATCTTAGGCCCACTCTGCAGCCTTTCAACCAGCTGTTTCCATTGAATTAGACCAGCCTTCACCAACCTGGTGTCTTTTAGATGGCCTGAATTTCATTTCCTATGAAGTCAGGCTGAATAGGTAGTGAGGACAGCAAGTTATATATTTATCAGTTCACAATGAATGAACCATCAGTAGACATAACCAAAATCCTACTAAGTTTAAGAAAGAGTTTAAGAGTCTAAATTCCACAGAACTGCTCTGTGGGGAAACAAAGTATGAATTATGATTTTAAAAAAGTATGAAATTCAAATATGTGGTTTAGTATGTATGTCAGTTCAGTGATATTCAAAGATAAGAGCATGACAAAAGGATATAAGAAGAGTCATTTGTCTGTCTGTCTGTCTGTCTGTCTGTCCGTCCGTCCATCCATCCATCCATCCATCCATCCATCCATCCATCCATCCATCACAGAATAACAGAGTTGGAAGGGACCTTTGAGGTCTTCTTGTGCAATCCTCTGCTCTGGCAGGAAACCCTGTATCACTTCAGACTCCCCCCCCCCTCCACCCACCCACCCACCCACCCACCCATCTATCTATCTCTATCAAACCCCAGAGATGATTGTACGAATCTATACTCAATTGTGAAGATGCATAGTAAAAAGAAAGAAAAGAAAAAGTAAAAAAAAATCTACATAATATCCACTAATATCAATATACAGTAGAAATAATTCAATTCTTAAGCACATCATTAAATGTAGACCATATGGAAGCATACTGCTTCATCTGCTTATTTTGAGAATATAAAGACTTTTCAAAAATAGATAACAGACTCATATTTTGAATTCATTCCACAGTATCAGGAAAATATGTTTCTTTCCATTTATGTAAGATTATCCTCTGCTGAGCCTTGGGCTCAGTAGAGCCAAAGCTTTTCATAAAATGAAAAATTCTATATTTTAGGAATATAGTTTAACATCACATTTACATCTGTAACTAAGATATGCTATGATCTGAAAGAAAAACAAAATTATGGAAGAGTTGAAGAACCTCAAAGTTCTTACAACTAGCACAAAAACCCTTGATGATGAACCCTTTTTAAACATTCTTTGAAGGATCTATTAGACAAAAATTACATTTTATAAGGAATGCATTTCATTTTTAAATCATAAAAAGGATTTTTTTAAAATAAGCAAATCCACTGATTTTCCCATTTAATGTATTCCAAATTCTTCATTTCACAGTTCAGATATGCAACTGATGCTACCATGTTTATTTTAATTTTTTATAAATTTGAATTGTTGATTTTTATATGAAATGTTCTAATCTTTAAGGATCTTAAAACTGCAGGCATCCCTGAGGCTGCAAAAATATGTGGACCACAGGGTATAATTTGTTGCATCAATTATATATATTGCCCAGTGGATTTTATAGCAAATCATATTCAGAACATAATCTTTTGTCATTTTTGAAATAATCTTTATAAATCAACCAATTTAAGACTGATAAATCATGTAATTCCAATAGAAAATATTTCTCACTATCCTCAAATCTGAGTTATTCTACAACATCCATTTCCCATAGTTCAAAAGTTAACTTTTCACTTATGATCAACCAAATATGTCTTGAAGCTGTTCCCTAACAAAGTTCCCTATTACATATACTTGGGCTTTAAAACTTGCCAATATTTACACACTTGCTCTCCAAAGAAACCCAAAGCAGGCAATATTCAAAAACATTCTAATTCCATAAAAATATAAATATTACAATGAAAGCTCAGTAGTACAGTTGAAAATCTGGTTGATTAACTTCTTCATAAAGTGGCTCCGTCACTTGACAATCTGAGGAAGCAAATTCTATAAAATGGGGGCTGCTACAGAAAATTCCACCTTTTTGGGGTTCCATGAATCTCATATGGAGACACTATCAACAAGGACAAGAAGGATTGAGTCAACTTTAACAGCAACATGTCTTGATAGAAGTGACAGGAAAAGATTCTCTTTTTACAACAACAAAAATAGTCAGTTATAAATATTGAACTCTTCTACTCCTTTCTCTATAACTAAGCTGACATATGAAAAATCCTCATTTTTTACAAGAATTTTCTCTGCAATCCATGAATCTGGGATAGAGTCAGGTCGACTGGATGGAGCTGAGCATTTACTGGCTGTATGCCGTTCCTGACACCACACTGAGTTCACAGCAAATTTTTTTTTTCTTTGCACACTATCTGCTGCTACTTTGGATTGAACTTTCAACCTTCTGAGTGGGAAGCAAGCATCTTTACCGCTAGGTCACCATGCTGCTCAATTATACCAACTATCCAGATGAAATTTCCCCAGATCCAATACTGCACTATTTCATTCCCCTTAATATAAAAGATGTTGGATATCTTTTATTTGCCTTACTGAAATTGACATTCAGATTCATCAAAATAATTCAGTATTTTTAAGCACATTTTCCGAAATAGAATGAACATTGGTCTGAAGGGATTCCTAATCTAGCCAAAGACGTGATAACAAGTTAATCATCACTTATTGTTTAATTATGTCCTAAAGTTGTCCTTATGTAACTGGTTGACAAAAATGAAAGCTTCTAGTTTCTGATTTTAATGTGCCAAAATCCAGAGAGGTTGGATTGAGATTTCCATTGTGGTGTAACTGAAGTGTCATTTAGGAGGGCAGATCAGAGAAAAGACACTGTCACTGCTATTCATGGGGAAAGTTGCTACTGGCTAGATTAAACATTGGTTATTTTTTTCTCCCTTATTAAGATCTGTTGAATGCAATGGGTAGGCTAATTGAGAAATGGGTGAAACCATATATGCAGACAATAGATCATATTTGATACTGGGTGGAGCCAATACTAAATAAAGGAATGTGGCATTTGAAGTCTTGCATGCATCAAGGGGAGGAAAGCTATAGCAAATCAAGACAGCATATTAAAAAACAGAGACATCACGCTGCCAACAAAAGTTCATATAGTCAAGGCTATTGTTTTCCCAGTTGCAATGTATGGCTGTGAAAATTGGACCATAAGAAAAGCTGAGCACCAAAGAATTGAAGCCTTTGAACTATGATGCTGGAGGAGACTCCTGTGAGTCCCTTGGACTGCAAGGTAATCAAACCGATCAGTCCTAGAGGAGATCAACCCTGACTGCTCTTCAGAAGGCCAGATCCTGAAGATGAAACTCAAATACTTTGGCCACCTAATGAGAAGGAAGGACTCACTGGAGAAGAGCCTGATGCTGGGAAAGTTTAAGGGCAATAGAAGAAGGAGAGGACAGAAAATAAGATGGCTGGATGGAGTCACTGATGCAGTAGGCATGAGTTTAATGGACTTCAGAAGATAGTAGAGGACAGGAAGTCCTGGAGCAATGTTGTCCATGGGGTTATGATGGGTTGGACACAACTTTGCAACTAGCAACAACAAAATGCACTTGAAAAAGAAGCAGAATTAAGATACCGTCCAGATATATGAAAACAAGGAGTAAAGCCCATGTCACACTGCACCAACGGATGCAAAGAGGATGTAAAATGGACAAAAAAGCTTGCCATCCATTGGTTAATGCGATGTACTCACTGCCTCCGTTTTGCTTCCTCTCTATCCATCCAGCATCCGTTTATTGATGTTTCATCTGCTCAGAAAGTTTTGGGCTGCCTAAAACTTTTGCGCGGAAAATGTATCTAATGCATCCGTTCTGCATCCTCTAGGCATACGGGGGACATCCGTTCTGCATCCATTATGCATCTGCTATATCCGCGAGGCATCCACTGTGCATCCGCACAACTAAAATCCGTTCCAGCGGTAAACGGACGCAGGGAGGAAGCAGAACGGACGCGCAGCGTTAGTAGCACGGATGGAGAAAGGATGAAAGCGGATGCAGCTCATCCGCTCTGCATCCGCTCTGCATCCTCTACGCATCCGCTCTGCATCCTCTACGCATCCTCTACGCATCCTCTATAATCCGCTCTGCATCCTCTATACATCTGCTTTGCATCCGCCCTGCGTCCTCCCCGCGTCCGTGTTATCCGCTCCGGTTATGCACATTTTTGCCCCTTTTGAGAGTGGATAACAACGGATGGAACATTTTGCTCGTCCGTTGTGTCCTTTTTGCGTCCGTTGGGCAGTGTGACATGGGCTTAATATTGAAATTGCAAGAGATGTCTGTCATCCAAGATAGATCCTGCAGAGGCAGAGGGTGCAGAAGGGAACCTAGTAGTAAAAAAAAAAACCCCTCCCTTTGGAAAAAGAGTAATTTAAAGTTCAAAGGAACAAATAAAATAAGGCCAAAAAGAGAAGGAAAATTGTGCCATATGTAGCACAGATAAAAGAGTCAGAGATCATTGTTCTGACATTAATTTACTGAACATCTTTTTAAAACCAACCAATAAAAAACATCCACAGAGTTTTCCCTATATCTTTCTGTATTTCAGATTATTTTATTTGACATGTTTTAGGATTCTCTTGACTATGGAAAAGATAACAACTCCGTTATAGCAAAAAGGAGAAAAAAAACTTTTTTCCATCTTCTCCATCTTCATTTCAGTCTGATGATTTTGAATGGGAAAAAAGATTGAAACCATGTGTTTAGTTATTGCATATGGATGTTGTCCGTGAGTATTATTAACTTAAGTGCTTTGGAAATGGTTTTAAATCAGCATTTTGAAATCTTGAGGTGCCCTCCTTGGATACCAGCCAGTTGTAGCTCAGTGGTAGATCCTGTGGTCTTCCTAATAGATAGGAAATAAATTTTGGAAAGCTGAGCAAATGATAAAGGAGTAATCAGATTAACGTGTGATTGAGTTTAAAGCATCTTCCTATGTTTTTAGGGCACATGGAAAGTATGCAATGTTTCTTAGGCAGAAATTATTTATTTATTTGGAAAATGGCACACAATGCCAGGGAAATCTACAAATGCTAAACACCATGCACTCCTCACAGCCTAGAGTCTCAGAGCAATAAAGCAGTGTGTATATGTATTATATATTATATATACTATATCCCACAGCCTGGAGTTTGATACTGTTGGGTTCAAGTTTGATTCAGCCTTCCATCCTTCTGAGGACAGTAAAATGAGGAACTAGATTGTTGGAGGCAATATGCTGACATTGTAAACTGTCCAGAGAGTGTGCA
Source organism: Laticauda colubrina (assembly GCA_015471245.1). NCBI lineage: Eukaryota > Metazoa > Chordata > Lepidosauria > Squamata > Elapidae > Laticauda > Laticauda colubrina. The sequence goes on from BLBF01000002.1 coordinate 18,393,376, forward strand.
TAAAGCATTATGAAGTGATATATGTCTAAGTGCTATTGCCACTAATAGAAGAGAATATATGTAGCTCAATATTGAACTGTAGAATCCTTGGTGCTGTTTGAGTTTGGTTGTTTTCTTGCAGACATTTCATTACCCAACTAAGTAACTTTGTCAATGTCAAATATAATTAGGTGTTCGGACCAGTGCTGAGTAACTGATGATGTTACCAAGTCAGGTAATAAAACACTCGCAAGCTCAGACAGCATGAAGGATTGAGCAGTGAGTAGCCGTTACAGCACTAATTACCCCAAAGTTCAGCTCTTTTACTTAACATCTATTAAATGCAATCCATGATTATTGTTTTTTTCTGTGTTTTGTTGTCACAGTCCAAATATCAACCACCATAATTATTTAACATCACTGGGTTTTAGCTCTGACTAATGAAAATATAATTGAAACTTGACAAAGGGCAGATATGAGCTGGACTAGCTGGCGAACAATAAGTCTCTCATAAGTCTCAAAGCAAATAAATGAGCATCTGAGACTGATAATAAGTTAAAATTGACTCCAATTTTATCTTTAGCTGTGCATCTTCACACATTGCTTTAGATGTGTCTATCTTATCGCAATACATCACTGTATAGTTTTATATTTATCATCAAGCACATTAAACATAAAATTATGTCCAGCTTGCTGATTCAGATATGTACAGCAGAGTTCATGCTTACTCTGTAATAAGGCTCCTTAAGATAAGGCTCCACACCTTAAAATGTGTCCCAACTTTGGGCTACTAACATGCTTCTGTGATTGCTCTTTCCATATAGGTTGGCTACAATTATATTACACTCTGTCTTGTTTCCACACTGGTAAATATAACAGCCTTCTAGGTGGAAATGATGCCAACTGGGGAAATTCTCCAATTTAGATTTATATAATTGGGGGTGCGGGTGGAATGCTTTAAAATTATTACAGAAAATAATTTTGGTCAAATTCTCAGGGGAGAATGTAAGGCTATTGAATTTATTTAGTTACAAAGTGGTCAAGAAACAACATTTCACTGCACAGTCTTGTCTTGAATGATATGCAGCCTAAAAAATCCTTGATTTCCGAAGCTTCAATTAAATCCAAAGGAAGATATCATGGAGAAACTTCACCATATCTATCTGTCAGCCTGTCTGTCTCAGTCTGTGTTCACTGCCACTCTCAACTTCACCCTCCAGGTTAAAACAAAATTCAAGCTGAGTTCAGGTTCTGATGATTTCATGGAGACAAAAGCAAATGGTTTGCTTACTTCTAGGGAAATGTTTATTTTTCAGATTAAAAAAAAGAAATAAATGTGTTTCGTTTTCCGATTTCTAGATATTTAGTTTTCAGTCACAGTTGTAGCTTTGATAGATCCTGAATGTTTCCTCTTCAAGTACTAACCAGGTTTTAGCTTCTGAGCCTAAAGAAATAATCCAGATGCTGCCACTTGCAGAGAAAGTTATTGTTACTATGAAAGGGAATCTTACCATGAAGAAATGGTTGGAAAACTTTCCCTTTTTAAAACAGCCCATTTTCTCTTCCCACGAATAGCTTCTGATGGACAATTGAGAGTAGGAACGCAGGGTTTCAGCATCATGTTTATTGGTTTTAACAAATAAATAATTTTATTTTAACAAATAAATAAACAAATAAATATATTGAGTACCTCAATGTACCCTGCAGTTTAAACATGACTGCATAAGGATTTTAATTGAAATGTCAATTCAGGAAAATGTTCCAGCATATTTTAAAAGAAAAGTATTTGATGGAAACAATGGAAAAATGGAACTGAATCACCTAGCATGAGCTAATAATCAGAGCTAGGTAATCTGAAATCCTACAGAAGTTGCAGAATGGCATGTCCAAACAAGCCTGCGCAGCATGGCCAAAATGAAGGATGCTGGGACTTGTAGTTCAGCAAGAGAAATCTACAAAACTACAGAATTATCTTTCTTGAAAAAATGTGCTACTAAAACAGTCTGTCTCTACAGTTACAGATTGTACCGGTATTATTTTCCCATTGTTTCAAATGCTGGGCACCATAGGAAGTCATGGGGGAAAAAAATTGTGAACTACTCTGAGTTTTGTGAGCAATATAAAAATATCTAGTCCAAAATGAAACACGGGAGAGAGAGAGTAAGATGTCTATTTTTTAAAAAAATGTGAAGAGGCAACATATGTTTAGCTGCAAACTAAGTGAAACTGGTATCTCGTCTCACCTGAGTGTAATGAATTGGAAAGAAGGAAAAGAGGAAGGCAGACTTGGTCCAAAGTTTCCAATGATCAAATAAATGAGGATATTTGAGAATTGATTTTCTGATTGACTTGCCTTTTCTGTCCCAAGCTGTAAGGACATGATGCAGCAATCTCTTTTTATTTCAACAGAAGATGGCAGCACTTGCTTACAAAAAGGGCCATAGCAGAAACATGTTAGCTGCAATGTGCATTTCAAGAGATTTGCTTCTGTCAATAGACAGGAGCAAAATAGAGAAGTCCTTTTCCTTCTTTCCTAATACTTAATATTTGCTTGAAATGAATCACGTCCAGAATTGGGATACATTTGAATAGAAATAGGCTATTCCCTCGAAACGGAGCTTGAGTTTACTGGATGGGAAACTGGAGAAGCTCAGATACATGGGTAGTTCTTGACTTACAACCATTCGTTTCGTGACCATTTGCAGTTACAGTGACACCTGAATAAAGTGAGTTATGACTGTTTTTCACATTTACAACCGCTGCAGCATCCCCATTGTCACGTGATCAAAATTCAGACACTTGACAATTGGCATGTATTAATGACAGTTGCAGTATCCTGGGGTCATGTGATCACCTTTTGGTCCCTTCTGACAAGCAAAGTCAATGGGGAAGCCAGATTCACGTAACAACCAAGTTACTAATTTAACCACTGCAGTGATTCACTTTACAACTGGGGCAAGAAAGGTTGAGAAATGAGGCAAAATTCACTCAACAACTGTGTCAGGGCTCCAACAAACCCATTCCCATTCCAATCATAAGTTTCTAGCCGCATCTCTCAGAGTAAAAAAAAAAAAAGATTTATTAGGAGTGACCATGTCATTGTTAGCTGGGTGCAGCTGACTCTACAATACATAATTCATTTCCCCCCTGACCCTGGTCTTCCCCCCATCCCCTGAATATATATTCTCCAGTGGGACACATCCATATCCAAGAGTCATCAACCATGCTGTCCATTAATAATCTTGCGTGCCTGACAGCTTTGGACTGCCTAGCAATTATCTGAAGCATTTCTGGAATGCACCACTTTCTCCCTTGCCCTTTCTGCTGGCAACTAAAAAGACCAAAGAAGTGTATTTTAGTTGACAAACTGTCTTGCTTAGCAATAGAAATTTTTAAGCTCAATGGTGGTCAAAGGTCAAGGCCTCTCTGTACTTTGTCAGATAGATAGTCCTCACGTTGTGACTATTGATTCAGTGACTGTTCAATGTTACGACAGCATTGAATGAGGGGGGCTCATAATGGGTCCTCAGAGTTCTGGCCATTGTAGTGTCCTCGTGGTCATGTGAAGACAATTTTCAACTTTCCTTTCAGTCTTCCCACAAAGTCTGTGGAAAAGTTGGTAGAAAGTTGGTAGAAAGTTGGTAGAAAGGAGCAAACAAATTTAATAAACAAACAAACACATAAATAAGTCATGGTCATCCCAAAGGTGCTTTTTTAAAAGGCAAGTGGACTTTCTATTTTTTCTTTGAAGATGTTTTGCTTATAAAAGAGCTGAAGAAGCTTCTTGGATGAGAAGTGAAACATCTTCAAAGAAAAACCAGAAAATCCAGATGCCTTTTGAAAAAGCACTTTTCGGATAACCATGACCTGGATGACTGAGAATGTCCATAGACATTAAGTCATAGTTGTGTGAGGTACTCACTTTGACAACTTAGGCAGTCCTTGTTTAACAACAGCAACTGGGACTGCCAAATTACTCTTGTTAAGGGACACAGTTATGTTGTACAACTGTGTCACTCACTGATATTGTACCTGGTCCCAATTGTGATAACCCATGGGCAGCCTGCAATTAAGGTCTTTATATTTATTTGACAAGTGCTAAAGTTGAGGCCTCACAGTGGGAACAAGTCAGCTGCAGCTCAAATTCCATTGTGAGTGGAACATGGTTTTGGGAAGAATAATTTGGTTTCAAGATAGGAATGCACCTGAATTTTATAGGACAAACCAGCAACTTATCCCTGTATGAGGAAATACGGATCTATTGAGCATATGGTACAGCAAAAAAAGATTGCTTCAAATTTACAATGATAGATTGATGATATGTTTGCTTTCTTTTCTGGGTCTTTATTTGTGAAAAGACCGATCAATATTATTCCACATGGTTCAGATTTAGGGCAGCATTTAAAAACTGAGCTGTATTTGATCTTTATACTTGTTATTGTTTTTGTTTCTGCTCACTTCTCTATATCTTTTTCTCCTTGTGTTTATTAAATAAAAATGTAAAATGATGCCATTTGGAATGGAATACTGGCATTGAACTCTTTTGCAGTTGACTTTGGAAAAAACAGAGTTTTTTTTTTAAAAAAAATGAAAATATATTCAGAAAGTTTTCTTCTCCTTTTTTGTTCCACCTAGTAATCATATCATAACAACTATAACAACCACAACAATATATGCGCTTCATTTTCACCACAAAGCAGAAGTTCAGGATAATATACACAAGGTTTGCTCTTCTACTTGTTCCTCATAAGAACAACCCTTTGTTAAGGTTGACCTGCAGATAATGATTTGTTGTGGTCCACCGGTGGCCTGCGGAACTGGCAGCAGAATCGGACAATGGGGAGGAACATTGGCCAGTACTGGAGTCTGGGGAGGGCTTGGATGAGGGATCTCCATCCAACACATAGATAGGGCCAGGGCGATCTGAGAGTTATGTGCTGACTCTGGAGCCTCCAGAATCTGACATCAGCAAGGCAGAGGAACAGCGGGAGCCTGTTCCCAGTGCGTGCTTGTGCAGAGTTGCCAGAAGCAAGAACAGTTAAGACAAAAGGAGTGACTCAGAAGTAAGGCTTGCAGATGATTGGTCCCTCCCATAAGACACAAAGGAGGAGCAAAGCGACATGAGCCTTTGCAGGAAGCAACTTTTTTTATACTGGTTGATTTAAAATCTGAAGCTCTGTGTTGACTTTGTGCTCCATTTGACCTTGTACAGCTAATGGGCAATTTAGTTGTTGGCAGCATTTAAAGGGAAATCAAGGTAGGTGCTTATCAGCCTTATCCCAAAAGACTGGCAGACTTCTGTTGGACGATTCATAAACTGTTTGGGACTCATTACGGGCTGTGAATGCATATAATTCACAGCCGTTGAAATAATTAAAAAAAGGTTTTCAGGAACAGTGTGTCATTGTTACTGTCCCCGGAAGCCTTGGTCAGAACATGATTAACCTAACTTCTTTCAGGTCTTCTAAAGGTGAAGGTATATTCGTATCTGGTTTTCCAAGTTCAGCATTACACAATATTGACTGTTGACTTCATCTTACCCTATTTCTGAGGAAGTTGTTCCAAATATAATTTATTCAAATGTAATGTCCATATAGAATCATAGGGCTGGAAGGGAGCTTGGAAGTCTTCAACTCCTTGTCCAAGGCAGGAGAGCTTACCCATTTGGGACAAATGGTTGTCCGATTTTTTCTTGCATAATGCAATAACTGCTTTTAGGCAAGTGTGCAGGAAATTACAAGACAAATCTCTACAGAACACAGTAGCAGCATAGTATCAGCATGTCAGAATTTGCAAATACCTTAGAGGAGGAATTCCACACTGAAGGCAGGAGGCATTCCTTTACCTACTTCAAATGGGAAGCAGCCATGGCTATGACAATTTTTCAGGATGGGGATCAGGACTTATCCTTAAAGTTCTGCCAAAGTGTTTCACTACACAATGTACACAATGCATAGAAAGGACTCAGAATCTAACACTGGCACCATCTTAGACTATATCATGACATGTACCCATTTTAAGCCTGCCTCGAAGGAGGCTTTAGTGTAGTGGTTTAAGGCACCAGGCTAGAAACTTGGAGAACCTGAATTCTAGTCCAGCTGGGTTGCCTTGGGCCAGTCATTCTCTCTAAGAAGCCAGCAAAGACAAACCACATCTGAAATCTTGCCAAGAAAACTGCAGGGACATGTCCAGATTGTATTCAACACTGATCCCCCCTCAAAAATGGAACAGAAAAGCAAAAAAAATATTACAGGAATAGCTTTACAACACTCTCAGAGTAATTTACAATGTCACCATATTGCCCCCCTACAACTTGGCTCCTCATTTTTACTGACCTCAGAAGGATGGTCAACCTTGAGCGCTGTCAGAATCAAACTGCAGGCTGTGGGAAGAGTTCGCCTGCAATGCTGCATTCTAACCACTGCACCACCAAGGCTAATGAACAGCAACTCCTTGTCGCCTGTATAGAATGACAATCTTTAAAAGAAATGGAAGGCTGAATGAGTAATATGATTCAAAATTTTATTGACATTAATACATTTACTTTTACTGCCAGGTCCAGAATGATATTATTCATCATGAAGACAGCATAATTATCTTTGAGTGTTATAAATGGCGGAATTCATTCTCCTGGAAATTAAGGAGAATGTTGTGAAACCTCCTTTAAAAAGGAAGGGAAGGGGACAAGAAGGATGGCTGATACAGCTGATATAAAGCAAGGGCTTTAAATTTCTGCCAACAAAGCTGCAGCAAAGCAACTGAGAATTAGTTGGCAATGAAGACTGTAATAACCTCTAATTAGTTTAGGTAGCCTTCTGATCTCATTTTTCATGTCAGAGGGATTATTCATCCTGAAATGTGATTTCCCCCACCACTTACTGGCGATGTTCCAAGTATCTATGCTCAGAATATAAGCAATAAAAGGACAATGAAGGTACTACATGAAATATATATTATAACTTCCCAAAAATGCAATGCAGCAAAAGTCAGAAAGCGCAACATTTATAAACTTTGCTTCCAACTATAGAGACTTTTGAAGAGCTATTCTTGAAGGGCTCATTCTTGAAAGTGATGTAGACTTCTCTAAACTAAATAGCTCGCAGTTTGAACAGAAGCAAGCCACTGGGGAGTGGGAGCATTTTGTTTTTATTCAAATTCCCATCAACCACAACCAGATGGCCGGTATTGGGACACACAGAAAGTAATTATTCAATAAGGCTTTCCCCAGATCTTCATGGATGGCAGATAAAGGACTTTGTGCAACCTGATGTTTGTAACTTTGTGTTGTAAGGGATGGTGGAGGTCCTTAATATATCAAGCCAGTAAAAAGACCAAAATAAAGTTTGCAGAGTCACTTAGGCACTGTGAAAATCATACACTTGCTTTGGGGCTTCTGACTCCATCACAGAATCATGAACCTAGACGGATTACGACAGGGGTGGGCTTCAAAAATTTCGGGTTCTCTGCCCGGTTGCTGGGTGGGCATGGACATGATGGGCATGGCCTGGTCAACTTCCTGTACCACAGTGGAGAGTAATTTTTGTCCTCCCCAGGCTCCAGAGGCCTTTTTTTATTTTATTTTTTTGAGCCTTTGATAGGGCAAAAATGGTCTCTCCTGGGCTCCGGAAGCCCACTGGAGGCTGAAACAGGCCCATTTCCAGCCTTTCAGAACTCCCAGGGAGGCCTATTTTTCACCCTCTGCAGGCTCTGGAAGCTTTCCTTGAGCCTCCAGGAAGCCAGAAACGAGCCCATTTCTGGCCTTCTGGAGCCTCTGAGAGGCCTGTTTTTTTGCCCACCCCGAGCCTCCGTGAGGGCCCTGTATTTACCTGGCACCCAAAATGGGCCATGTGGGGACTCCTAGGATGGGTGGGGCAGGGTGGGCAAGGCCACCCAAGGGGTGAGATTTACTGGTTTACTGAACTACACAGAATCTTAGCTAGTGGATCGCCCAAACCTGTGTGAACCCATAGCAGCCCACCCCTGGATTATTAAATGTCCAGCAAAGGGAGGACATTTGGTCTTGTAAGTATAAAAGAAAGAATGGCAGAATCTAGGCACAAAAGGAATAAATCCAACCTCCCTTGAATTCTATTGACCCTTATCTAACTCCAAGAAAGTACTGTTAGTTAAGAAGATTTCTATACATAAACTTGTAAGCAATAAATATGTTTAATTGGACCTTCAGTGTGAACCTGATCTTTCCTGCCTGACAATAATCTTCTACATGTTCTGCTTCTTCTTTCCCCTTGTTCATCAAGAGACAAACAGTCTCGATTTATGTTATCTAATTTGTTCTGGATAAAATTGTTTACTCCAAATCCTCTAATATGATTGGCTAGAAAAGCTGGCATAGGGATTGGTTCACTAGGAACCAATCCAAAAGAGCTGCCAAAAGGCGGCTAAATCAAACCACCGTCATTGGCTACAAGCTGGCAGGCAAGCTGTATATAAAGGCTGCCGTGGCTAGAGCCAAACTGTTCCGTTTTACTTAAACTGTTGAAATAAAGACTTTTACTGTTGGAAACCGGTCTACCTCGCGTTTTTCCGGATGGAACACTGGCGACGAGGATGAAATCATCCTAAAACGTGAGACTGTGCATGCGGCAAATTGAAATCCAGGCTTGAAGCGATGGCCGGAAATAATGCACCGCCCTCACCCTTCAATCCCAATGAAGAGGATTGGGAATCCTACGTAGACTGTTTCCAAATGTACTTAGAAAGTAATGAGATGGAAGAGATCTCAGACCAGTGTAAGAGGGCTGTCTTCTTAACGCATTGCGGACCAACTGTGTTCAAGATGGCCAAAGTATTGGCGAAGCCCAGAGACGTAAAACAAATGACCTGGCCCGAACTCCAGCGAATGTTAAAGGCTCACTACGTACCAGTGGTGTCAAATCTCATCAAACGGCACGAATTCTACTGAAGGGACCAAAAAGAAGGCGAGACCATCGCTGATTTTGTGGCAGCCCTCCGACAACTGGGGGGAGTGTGCGAATTCCTGAACTTAGATGAAGCCATGCGAGATCGAGTGGTATTGGGTTTAAAAGACTCTAATTTACAAAGTAAATTGCTAAATAAACCCAACATAAGCGTGGCTGAAGCAATCGCAGAAGCCACAGCTGCAGAAGCCGCGAAAAAGTCAGCAGCCACCATGAAACAAATGAACGCGAATAACGATGAAACGAGCCTAACCAGAGGGAAGAAGCAATTTCCCGCCACTACACACCATGAAGATTTTGACAAGACATCAGAATCTGGAGAGGATGATGATGAGGTCCACCGCCTATACGCCAACAAAAAAAGGCGCGAAAAAAGAAACTGGCGGGAATGCGCCGGGTGCGGAGGAAACCACCCTCGAGCTGATTGCAGATTCCTTGATGCCATCTGCCGAGCTTGCAAGAAAAGGGGACACATCGAGAAAGTCTGTAGGAATCGAAAAAATAACAGCCCTAACAGACACAGCAACTCTCCCACACAAGCTGAATCAAAACAAGCCGAGAGAAAGTGGGAGTGCAACAAACGAGCCAGTAACCGAGAAAAGACCCATCAAACTGTCACTATCGGAAGCGCTCAGACGGAAAGCGGGAAAAAAGTTAAAGTCATTGTAAAAATTGAAGGCAGCCCCTGTGAGATAGAAGTCGATTCAGGGTCTTTCCTGTCAATGGTGTCGTGGGACAAAATCAGACAACTGGTCCCAAATATCAAACTAAAAGAGCTCCAGAAACAAAAATTAACTCTGAAGGACTACCAGGGGAATCGAATCCCTGTGGTAGGTCTAGGACATTTCCGAGTCGCTTACAAGCAGCATGTCGAAGTCCTGCCTCTGACGATAGTCAACCGAGACCAACCCAGCCTCCTGGGCATCAAATGGTTCGCACCATTGGGCATCGGAATGACCGGAGTGGACCGAGTAGCTGCAACCGACTGGGAAGAAAACCTGATCCACGAGTTCCAGGACGTTTTTGATGGCTCCCTAGGCAGGTATCAGGGAACCCCAATTTCCTTTAGCTTAGACCCCCAGGTGGCCCCTAGAAGATTAAAGGCCAGACGAGTCCCCTTTGCATTAAAAGCAAAAATAGAGGAACAATTGAATAAATTAATTGACCAAGGGGTTTTGGAACCTGCTGACCATGCAAAATGGGAGATGCCAATAGTAACACTGGTTAAACCTGACGGGTTGGTACGCATCTGCGGAGACTACAAGGCTACCCTGAACCATGCGCTGCAACAAAGCGCATACCCAGTGCCAGCTGTACAACATTTGCTACACTCACTCGGGGGAGGAAAATTTTTTGCCAAACTAGATCTAGCACAAGCTTACCAACAGCTTCCAGTAGACCCCTTAACAGCCAAGGCACAGACAATAGTGACTCACAAAGGGGCATTCAAGTGTAACAGACTTCAATTTGGAGTGAGTGTTGCCCCAGGCATTTTCCAAAGCCTCATGGAACGTCTATTAAATGGAATAAAAGGGGTCATACCATATTTCGACAGCATCCTGATTTTGGCTAAAGATACGACCCAACTAGAAAAAAGACTAAGAGATGTACTGACAAAATTTAGAGAATCCGGTCTGAAAGTTAAAAAAGAAAAATGCTGTTTAATGACTGATCGCGTCGAATTTCTGGGCTACTTAATTGACGGAGAGAGTATACACCCTACTGAAAAAAAAGTCAAAGCCATTAAAGATACACCACAGCCAAAAAACAAAACGGAATTGCAGGCATTTTTGGGTCTAATAAATTTATATAACGTATTCCTCCTCCAAAAAGCAACAATAGCGGAACCATTACACTATTTGCTGGATAAGAATACTAATTGGACTTGAAGTCATAGAGAACAAAAAGCATTCCAGAAAATAAAAAATTTATTAACATCAAACACCGTTCTTATCCAGTTTAGTAACACACTCCCATTGACGGTAACCTGCGACGCCTCACCGTTTGGAATCGGTGCCATCCTGAGCCACCAATCACCAGATGGGAGAGAGGCACCCATCACTTATTACTCAAAGACTCTATCTAAAACAGAACATAACTATAGTCAACTAGACAGAGAAGCCCTGGCAATCGTCCCCGGAGTGAAACATTTTCACGAATACCTTTATGGAAGAACATTTTTGATTGTAACGGACCATAAACCGTTACTCGGAATTCTGGTGGGAAACAAGCCTACAACGAACATTTTATCCCCGCGGATGACTAGATGGTCAGAATTCCTAGCAGCATACTCTTACACATTGACACATCGACCCGGGAAGCAAATATCCCATGCAGACGCATTAAGCAGAGCACCGTTGCCAACGACAAAGGAAGACCTGGCGCCAACAATGATCACCCTGCAAACAGAAACATGCCCCGAACTACCAATATCTGCAAACGATGTCACCAGAGCCACCGGAAAGGACCCAGTGACTGCCTGCATATTAAACTGGGTAGGTAAAGGCTGGCCGGAAAACCAAAAAACTGAAAACTTTAAACCTTTCCAGACCAGACAAACCGAACTTTCAATTCAAAAAGGTTGTTTATTGTGGGGTGATCAGGTAGTAATCCCTCCTAAATTACAGACTAGAGTGTTGGGTATGCTTCACAAAGGCCACCCTGGTATTGTAAAAATGAAAAGCCTAGCTAGAAGCTATGTCTGGTGGCCTGGTATAGATAAAGACATTGAATACTGGGTTGCTACTTGTACTAAATGACAGAAAACCAGGCCTTCCCCACCACAAGCACCCATAAGGGACTGGGAGACCCCACGAGGCCCCTGGTCTCGGATCCACATTGATTTCGCAGGTCCTACTAGGGGGCATACCTTTTTAATTGTCGTAGATGCATACTCAAATTGGCTGGAAGTTGTAGTAATGTCATCTACAACAACCGAGGCGGTCATTAAACAACTTAACAAACTCTTCACAACCCATGGATTGCTGCACATCCTAGTGTCCGACAATGGGCCACAATTAACAGCCATCCAATTTGAACAATACCTAGCCTCCCTAGGTATACGCCATGCACTAACCACGCTGGCCCACCCGGCTGCAAATGGTAGTGTGGAGAGAATGGTCAGGTTTACTAAAGAGGATTTAGAGAAAATGGACCTTGGGGATGTCCAGGATAAAATTAACCGCCTACTCACCCTCCAACATATCACACCCAGCACTGTAACCAACAAAAGCCCAGCGGAATTATTAATGGGAAGAAAACTTAGGTTGCAATTAGACAGGTTGCACCCAAATTACACTTTGGAAAGACCCCCCAACTCCTCCAGCCATTTCCGAACATTTGAAATCGGCGACCTAGTCTACGCAAAAAATTTCACCGGGGACCCCCTATGGCTTCCAGGCACAATCACACAACTCACAGGCCCCCGGTCCTACCGACTAACCGTATATGATGGCAGGGAATGGAAGCGGCACATAGACCAGCTTTGTTCCCGAAACATTGAAAGAAATACAAACTCTCAACCACAAATAATAAAAAATGACGAAAACAAAATCAAAGAGGGGGGGAAAATACAAGAAAATAATAAAGAACTTTTTAAAATAAACCCAGAACATCTAACCAATCAAAAAGAGCAAAAAGGAAACTTACGGTTAGATGAGACTTGCGGAAAAAATCCAGACGAAGGGGCCAGCCAAGCCAGCTCGACCTGCCCGGAGAAGCCAGGAGGGAGAGGCAAAACCACCGGCCTGAGAAACTCAAGCGGTAGCAAAATGGCCGACTCACCCTTCCAGGCGGTTCCATGAAGAAAAGCTGGAGAGACAACAACCCCATCTGAACCGGTTGAAGCCTCCAGCGAAAATGAACTGCGCAAGTCCAGTAGAATCAGAAGAAGCCCCACCTACCTGTGCGACTACGTCACCACGTAGGACTAAACCAAGGGGGGAGGGGTGTTCTGTATAAAATAGTTTACTCCAAATCCTCTAATATGATTGGCTAGAAAAGCCGGCATAGGGATTGGTTCACTAGGAACCAATCCAAAAGAGCCGCCAAAAGGCAGCTAAATCAAACAACCGTCATTGGCTACAAGCCGGCAGGCAAGCCATATATAAAGGCTGCTGCGGCTAGAGCCAAACTGTTCCGTTTTATTTAAACTGTTGAAATAAAGACTTTTACTGTTGGAACCCGGTCTACCTCGCGTTTTTCCCGACGGAACATAATTGATTTCCTGATTCCAGCAATTGGCTTTATTCCATCCTTTTCAAATCCATAACCACAGTATTATTGTAGTCACATGACTTATCATATGTTTCCATGCTGGAATTTAAAAAGTGCATCACTGATAATTCTATACCATGGCTAACATATGTTCTGAAAATAAATATGTGTTGTAAAAATATTGCAAGTGAAAAATGAATCGTTCTGATGTTGTAAAACACACCTGTCAAACTTGATTTCATTGAGGGCTGTATCAGAGTTGTGTTTGACCTCAGGGGCATGGGGGGCATGACCAGAGTGGTATGGCCAGCTCAACATCACTCATGTCAGCACCTGTGATGGCCTGAGTGCTCTGCCAGTGAATACAGGCTCCTGAGCTTCGTTTTCAGCTGTGACAGCCTCATGCAACCCTCTGCCAGTGAAAACAGAGCTTGGGAGGGCCCAAGGGTTTCAGGAGGCTGTTGCAGCTGAAAATGGAGTTTGGGAGCCCATTTTCATTGGCAGAGGCACCGCGGGTCTGTCCTTCATTGTTTCCAGGCCAGCCCTGTGGGCCAGATCTAAGCACCTGGATCTGGCCCACGGGCTGTGAGTTTGACACCCCTGCTGTAAAAAGTAATTTCATACACAGGTAGGCCTTTTCCAGTTTACAATTTTTCATTATAATTTTCGTTGTGAATGACAAGAAAGTTAAACATCTCTTTTCCTCACTGTTTATCCTCTCTTCTTTGCCTGTTGGATACTTTATATATAAGTGGTGTTTGTGTGTGTGTGTGTGTGTGTGTGTGTGTTTGTGTATACATTATATACATACACATTGATTTATTGTTTGTTTTTATGCGGTACACCACCCAGAGTCACACTGGTTGAGTTGAGTAGCTTTGTAAGTTTTATGTGTTAATATATGTTCTATTCTCTTGAGTAGCTTTATAAGTTTATATGTTAATATATGTTCTATTCTCTTGGTGAATGCATAAAATCCCTTTTTCAAGAGTTTAACTTTAGTTCTTACTGGGCATCTCAAGACCCCAGAACTGCACAATGCCCTTGGGATGATGATATCAAAAATGATGATTGATTATATGCCATCAAGTCATTTTTGATTCCTAGTGACCACATAGGTAAATGTTCTCCAAGAAGATCTATCCCTAACCTTTTCTTTTATGACTCCCAAAGATCATATCATGGCTCCTGAAACTGAATTCATCCACCCAGCGGTGGGATTCTACCAGTTCGCACCTGTTCACTAGAACCAGTTGTTTACATTCTAAGCAGTTCGGCGTACCGGATGTTCGAAGAAATTACTGGCCTAATCCTGTAAGGAAGGCAGGAAGGAAACATTCTGGTGTTGCTTACAGAAACTGCCTCTCCATTAACCCTTATTACATTCTTGGCAGGACTAGACTTCCTGTCTCAGGAACTTCACTGGAGTTTTTTTTCCCCTCCATTGCTGGTACTTTGCTTGTGTGGAGTGACCATTCAAAGTTACAATGACATTGAAAAAAGTGACTTATGACTATTTTTCACACTTACGACTGTTGCAGCATTCCCACAGTCATGAGAGGCCAGGTGAGGAAATGTGTGCCTCGATGTGAGTGATATTGAGTTGGCCATGCCCACCAACTAAACCACACTCACAGAACCGGTTGTTAAAAAACTTGAATCCCACCCCTGCATCCACCTTCTTGTTGGTCTTCTTCTCTTTTCTTCCACTATTCTCAGCATCAATAATACTGATGAAAATAATAAATGAACTTTAGATTTCCCATTTTTTCCAAGAACAAAGTGCAATGTAATAAGTACCTCTTCCCATAGTAATAGTACCTCTTCCCTGTTCAGAAATAGAAAAGGTATGGTGATCTTCCCACTTTCTTTAGAGTTCTTTGGAAGCCATGAAGGTGGTAACAAGCAAATCAGGTTTGAAGAAAGATGCCCTGTTCTCTCAGATTTTCTTTTACTGCCTTCATTTCCCTTCAAGGATCCAGACTCATTTGGTAAAGCTCACTTAACCTTGATGTAGCTTTGCAGTTCACTGTTAGCTTGAAAGATAGACAAATGGTATGCTGCCACCATAGCTGCAAGTTGTCTTGGTCTGCCACATTTAAAAGGACCCTTGGGCAAAACGTCTATTTTATACTGCTATCAGAAAGAACAGTTGAAAAGATATTGCCTTCATTTACTGTAGTGCCCAATAATGCTGATGAAATTGGCTGGGCTCACTGTGGCTTCAAGTTTGTATCAACTTGAAACTGCACTGATCATTTCATTTCTAAATCTTTTTATGTTTCAGTTCAATCGTTTTGCTTATGGAGCTCACAGTATTTGTATTATACTGTAATAGTATGTAGGAATGACCTTGGGAGACATGTAGAAGAGTCATAGATCAGACAATGGATTTGACAAATGGCAACTAAATGGCACCCTCAGAAGGAATGAGGGTGTGGCGAGACAGTCAGAAGGCACTCTCCCTCATTTCTTGGACTAAAAAGGTGAGGGGGAAGATATTTACTTTCAGGCTTATAACATTCTCTCAATAATATTCTATACTGTAAACCTTACAATATAGATAAAACTAGATAAGCTTCTTGTCTGGTTTAGTAATAGCAATAACACTTAGACTTACAGTATATATCACTTCATAGTGACTCACTCACAATCTCTGGACAGTTTACAATGTCAGCATATTGCCCCCAACAATCTGGGTCCTCAATTTACCAATCTTGGAAGGATGGAAAGCTGAGAACCTTGAGCTCCATCAGGATAAAACTCCTGGCTGTGGGCAGAGTTACAGACCCGGTCTCACTGCACTTACGGATACAAAGAGGATGTAAAACGTTAAAAAAAGCTTGCCATCCATTGGAAAATGCTATGCATCCGTTGTGTACTCATTGCATACGTGTTTCATACGCTTTATCCATCAAGCATCCGTCCATTGCGATTTCATCCACGCAAGAAGTTTTGAGCTGACTAAAACTTTGTGAACGGATGAACTTTCTGCCGTGTACGATGTAAATCCACAACATACGAGCAACAAACATTCTATGTCCATTTATCATCTGTTAAATGTCTGCTGTATCATCTCTGCATCCTCTGGGCATGCTCGCAACTCACATCCGTTGCAGCAGAAAACGGAAAGAGGGAGGAAACAAAAGGTACACGGAATGTCTACACAGTGTTAGTAACATGGAAATAGAAAGGATGTGCAGTGAACAGTTTGCATCTGATATACATCTGCGCGGCATCCCCTTTCTTTCCTTTAGGCGTACGTGATGCATCCACTTCATCCGCTATGCGTCCGCTTTGAAATTATCCCCCGGAACCCCTTCGGAGATGTCATCTGCTTTCATCCGCTAGGCTTCCTATGAACATCCATTTAACATCCCTGCTACATACTACCCACGTCCGTTCTTTTCCATTCTGTTTATGCAAATTTTCACCACTTTTTGGAGCGGATGACAATGGATGGAGCCACCCCCGAAATTTTGCTCATCCACTGTGTCCTTTATGCATACGTTTTGCGTCCGTCGACCAGTGGGACCGGGCCTTTAGCCTGCAATACTACATTGAAACCACTGCATCATCATGGTTCCTCAAAGGGCTAATATCTGTTCACCCAAACTAAATAATGAAGTTGCAGACAATAAAATTGCTTTCTTAACTGGCAGTTCACAGAAAAAATGTTAGGTTGGACAGTAGTTATTCCAGAAGGTGCTATAGCTCCATCAAAGAGAGAAAAACTGCATCCTCCCCCCCATGAGCTGCCCTACTACAAGAGAAGGAACACTGCTGTTAAAAGCTGCAATATTCAAACTATTAAATAGTGTGAACATGTCATTTGTTTTGTCTAATCTGAAAGTAACATCATTTGTCTTTATAAAGTAATCTGATTAAGAATATGGACTACTGAGAGCAGAATATTCGCTCAAAGGAAAATGATCTAATAGTTAAGGCACCTGGGTAGAAACCAGGAGGCTGTGAATTCTAGTCCTGCCTTGGGCATGAAAACCAACTGGGTGACTTTGGGCCATTCACTAGGAGACTGTGAGTTCTAGGGATGCCTCGGGAATGAAAACCAGCTCAATGACTTGAGGGCAGTCACTGTCTCTCATCCCACCCCACCTCACAGGGTTGTTGTTTTGGAGAAAGGAAGAAGAGGAAGGAATAATATGTATGTTCCTTGCCTTGGGTTATTATTATTATAAAAATAATAGAGATGGGATATAAATTAATAAATAGCTAAACAGGAAAGGCAGGCATCAGGAAACCTGCCCAAAAAGGACCAATCAGAACAGCTTACCTTCTCTGCAAGAATGGGAAAACAAGAAGCAGGAGAATTTCCAATAAGGCCCTGTGATAGCCATAGTCTAGATCACGGTTCTTCCAACTTGGCAACTTTAAGACTTGTCTATTTTAACTCCCAGAAATCCTGACTGAAGAATTCTGGGAGTTGAAGTCTACAAGTCTTAAAGTTGCCAAGTTTGGAGATGCCTGGTCTAGACCAGTGTAGCGCATGTTGGCGGGGGATGTTGACATCCACCCATCTTAAAGTTTCCAAAGTTGAGAAACACCAGTTTGGACTGTTATCCACCCTGGCTGTTTTGCCAAGTCATTGCAATCTAGTATTTTTAAAGTCATCTCTACATTTGGGAACAGCAAAGGAAAGAAATGACTTAATGCAGTCATTATGCAGAATTTCCCTTTTATCTATCTATGGATCTCAATGAAGAGGGGAAGAAGCTGCATATAGGAAGCTAGTAAGAAGCCCCAAACTCTGTGGGCTTCTAGCTTTTCAGCAGGAAAACTAGATTTTCAAACTTTGTGTCGCGTGATAGCCAAGCTGGAAATAAATTGGCTTAGCTCGCGAACAGAGCTGAGATTGTAGGATCAGAGAGTGTGCTGTTCATCCTGGAGCCATGCCAACATTTTCTGTGATGAAGCCATATAACTTTCAGAGTTCCTAGCTAATTCTGAGAGCAATAAAACAATAGATTTGAATGCCTACAGTTGGGAAAAAAGTGATACAAGCAAAAGGATTCCTTGTGAAGATTTCATTCTTAAGAATGTCAAGCTAAATGATCCTGAGGCTATTAATTTTTAAAACAAACAGGTTCATTATTTCAAAAATGTAGTGCTTCATCTGTGCAGTGAATGTGGTTATATGTGTGACAGCTAGAATATATTTACTAGGTTATTGCTGTAAGGCTTATGAAGAATTCTAAATATGGCAACTATTAAAAAAACAAAGCAGTAAAATTCTAGTTATTTGTTTCTAAATCTTTTTTCTTCCTAGGTGACTCTCTGAATTGAAATTTAGATGCTATCACAGTTGAGTTGTACTTATTGTTATTTAAAAACAGACTTTGTCAAAATCTGACATGAACCTACCAAATAAAATGTTTCAAGGTGTGAATTAATTTCCAGTCTTGTATGTTACAGAGAAACTTCAACAGAAGGCTGTGTTCCAGGATGGTCTGTAGGTCAGACACCCCTTTCCAGAGTTTGTTTCTCAACAAAAATGTCAACATTCAGCCCTTCAATCAATAAAAGTTAGGAATACAGTTTCCTGTATCCACAACACTGGATTAATTAATCCAGCCTGGATTTATTGTCTGGGGGGTGCTTTGGGGGTGACATTTCTCTGTGGACCACCAAAATTTTCTCAGGACCACCAGTGGTTCCCGACCCACTGATTGTCAACCACTGTTCTAGAGCCTCTAGAAAGCAGGAGAAAACAGTTTGTGGTTTCTCACACTTTTCAGAGGCTGTAATGTCATGTAGAGAGCATTGTGCAAAGTTCTTAGGCCTCATGCTGCTTTGAATAGGCATTTTTAAAGATAAAGACAAAGAGCAAAAATACTTACAATTATGTAAGAATTTATTTATTACCTATCAGCAGAGTCAAATTAGACATTCTCTGAATTTTTGACATGCCAAATCCAGAAAGGTCACCATAGCAGGAGCCAAGATGGAAGCACACAAGACACACATAAAAACAGCCTGATTGCTCCATCTTGGTCTCCATCTTAATATTTTCAACTATTCCATGCAGACATCCCTGCCCTTTACTAATTGCAACCCCCAACCAAAAAAACCCAAAACTTAATTATGTGTTTTAGATCTAGAGATCATCTGACTTCAAAATGATCTCGGTTGGCTTACTTCTACAGAAGAACAATAAAAGAATTAGCATCAAAACAAAGGAAACCCCATGTGCCTGGACATCATAAACTCTCTAACAAAATCATCAACACAAATATTTGTTTATCAGATTTAGAGACTGTCTGCCCTGGGTTTTAGATTCCAGACTGGCTGGAATGGGTCAGAGAGAAGATAGAAAAGAAAGGTAGAACAAGATCTGACCACAACACCTCTTTGGCTTTCTCTGTCCATAAACTGTATGGTCAATTTACTCTACTGAGTTGATCCCAGGTGGGGATGATGGGTGTTTAGGCAAATATTTGGGGATCCTAAGTTGGAAAAATCAGCTTTAAAGTGATTTATACCTTTTGGCAGACATCTATTTCCCTCTGGGGATTATGTATGTATGTATTTGCTTTGTGGCAATTTGTCACATGAAAGAAAGCAGGTTCCTGCTTGAACATTTTATGTCACTGGATAATAAGCATCCTGCTTTATTGATCTTCCCAAAGAAATTCAGTTAAAGCTGGAATGCACCCTTTCTTGGAAGTAAATCTCAGCAAATCGAAGAGGCACTACTTGTGAGTTAATTTAATTATGTTTCAAGAGAGAGAAATCTTTTTTCAGTCAACTCTGCTAAAAATCTAGCTAATTAAATGACTGTAACTCCCCCCCCCTTTCTCTGTAGAAATATAGAATAGTTTTTTAAAATTTATTTAAGAACAAAACCTAACCAAAAAGAAGGCAGCATTCATTCATGATTAAATAATATTTTGTCTCAACTTTCAGGATTCAAAATAGAATTCAATTTGTTGACCTTAATTAGACAGAAATCAAATAGTAATAGTCCCTTCCAGCATTAGAAACCTAGCCATGGAAGTGAGTTATATAGGTAAACCTTCGTGGAAATTAGAAAACTGATCTATGATTCTTAAGTTCCCAAGATGGAAATTCTTTCCCATCCAGGACTATGTAATCAGCATCTGGGCTACAAAGCTCTCCATTCATTGTTGGATGTCTATGGAGATTCTCACTCATCCAGGTCATAATTGTGCCAAATGTGCCTTTTTTTTCAAAAGACAACTGGACTGTTAGAGGAGAAGGAGGAGAAGGAAGAGGAGGAGGACCATTGTAGAACTATCTCCTGTCTACAAGGCAGTCATTTCAGTAGTTCCAAAAAGATTTCCCTATCTTTTCTTTTATGTACACTGAGAGCATTTGCACCAAGACAAATTCCTTGTGTGTCCAATCACACTTGGCCCATAAAGAATTCTATTCTATTCTTTTGCACTCTAATTCAGGTAACCTTGAGGCACAGACAGGGGTAGGATTTTACTGGTTCTGACCAGTTCTATAGAACCCCTTGTTAACTTTCTAAGCAATTCTGATTGTTAGAAGAAATCTCCTTTTTTTTTAATCCACCTTATTACACTCTTGGAAGTATGACTAGACTTACTGTTTTCGAAGTAATTTTTTTTTTACTTTCTTAAAAGGGAAGGCTTATTTTAAGCTTTTTACACTGGTGTTGGGAGGAGATACTCTCCTGGATATACTTCCAGCCATGTGCAACAATCAGCACTTTGAAGAAATAATTGAATAATTGGAAAGGAGCTTTTAATGACACTAAACAAACTGTTGTAAGTCAAGGACTACCTGTATTGTAGAACTGTGTTAAAACTATTTATTGATATGCACTGTACATGGGTCTGAAATCAATATTTAAGACTTGTATTAATTTGAGGATTTTTTGTGTTTGCTTGTTTAAGATTCAGATTCCATACCTTTAGAAAAACAACTAATATCCAACAGAGAAAGAGAGAATGAAAAAGAGCTTTTATTTTGTCTGTCTTATTTGTGGATTCCTTGAATTATTTATGTTAAACATGCCCGGCACTGCAAACAAATAATGCAAGTCATTTCAGCAAGTTTTTATCCAACTAAATCTTCAGTGAGGATTTTATAGTTCATAGCCTGCATAACAGCAGACATAATTGCATAACTTTTGGCTTCATTTTCATAACTCTACAGAAAGAGAATTATACATATCTACCTCATTCTTGCAAATGCTGGGCTGTCCTCAAATGGAAAAAAAAAACACCTTTATGCCTACCATTTGAAATACTGATTAATTCAAAATAACTTGTTTTTAAATGGATCTATTCATTCAATATAAGGGACGCAATGGCTCAGTGGCTAAAATGTTGGACTTGATGATCGAAAGGTTGGCAGGTCAGCGGTTTGAACCCTTAGTGCTGTGTAATGGGGTGAGCTCCCATTACTTGTCCCAGCTTCTGCCAACCTAGTGGTTTGAA
This sequence comes from Laticauda colubrina, assembly GCA_015471245.1. Lineage (NCBI taxonomy): Eukaryota > Metazoa > Chordata > Lepidosauria > Squamata > Elapidae > Laticauda > Laticauda colubrina. The sequence continues at coordinate 18,414,956 of BLBF01000002.1, forward strand.
AGCATGTAAAAATGCAAGTAAAAAAATAGGGACCACATCAGTGGAACAATGTTCCATGCACCTATGATGCTTAAGCCCATGTCACACTGCACCAACGGATGGAAAGAGGATGTAAAACGGAGAGAAACACTTGCCATCCGTTGGTTAACGCGATTCATCCATTCTGTACTCACTGCGTCCGTTTTTCTTCCTCTCTATCCGTCCAGCATCCATCAACTGAGGTTCCATCTGCTCAAAAAGTTTTGCATCCACTACGCATATGGGGAACATCCATTCTGCATCTGTCGTCATCCGTTACGCATCCGCTACATCCGCTAGGCATCTGCTGTGCATCCGCACAACTCAAATCTGCTCCAGCGGTAAATGGACACAGGGAGGAAGTGAAACGGACGCGGAACGGACGTGCAGCGTTAGTAGCATGGACGGAGAAAGGATGAAAGCAGATGCAGCTCGCATAGAAAGCATTTAAAACAGAAAAAACGTTCACAAAGGGGACCTATCTCGGATATTAAGGATGTCTAGAGGATGCCTAGAGGATGCAAAAGGACACATGGGGAAAACTCACCTGGATCTCACTTTCAGTCCAGCAGCCCTGCTGTGCAGACCTCTGCAGCCTTCATCTGGATCTTGCTCTTCCACAGCATCCATTGATGTCCACCATGGATTGTAACACAGTCCTTTTGGTAGCCACCATCGTTCTGCAACAGTGCGAAGCCATCTACAGGCTCTTTCAACTGTTCTACGGGAAGAAAAGGAGGCGGCCAAGAATCATCTGGGTCCAAAGATGGATCGGGAGAAGAGCAGAGGACGGACTGTATAACAAGCTGATGGTGAAGCTGAGGAACTAAGACCCTTGTGCTTCCAGAACTTCATGAGGATGTCTCCAGCCATGTTTGACGAAGTTGTAAAGCGGCTGACACCCAGGTTGACCAAGCAGAGCACCAACTTCCGGCCCAGCCTGGAACCTGGGCTCAAGGTGGCACTGACTCTGCGCCACTTGGCCTCAGGGACCACCTACAGGAGCATGCAGTACGGCTGGAGGGTGCCACACAACACCATAAGCATTGTGGTCAGAGAAGTGGTGCAGGCCATCATCGAAGAATACAAGGAGGAGCTCCTCCAGTGCCCATCCACTGAAGAAGGCTGGAAGAAAGTTACAGAGCAGTGGTATCAGAAGTGGAACTTATCACACACCGTTGGAGCCATAGATAGCAAGCACGTGGCCTGCAAAGCTCCAGCCAAGTCGGGGTCCACTTATTTCAACTACAAGGGCTTCTTCAGCATCATCCTCTTCGCCATGGTCGATGCTGACTACAAGTTCATGTACAACGATGCTTCAGGCAATGGGTCAGCTTCAGATGCCCAGGTATACAACACCAGTGACCTCAAGGAGGGCCTGGAACACAACTTCATCATGGGCTTCCCAGATCCAGACCCCCTGCCCAATGACATGCAAGATGTGCCCTACTTCATCGTGGGGGATGACGCCTTCTCCCTCACAACCTACCTCATGAAGCCCTACACTTCCAGACTCCTCACCCGTGAAGAGAGGATCTTCAACTACAGGCTATCCAGGGCAAGGCAGGTGGTGGAGAACGCCTTTGGCATCCTGGCCAACAGGTTCCAAGTACTTCTCACCACCATGCAGCATTGCCCAGAGACTGTGAGGAGGATCGTGGAAGCTTGCTGCATCCTGCACAATCTCATGCGCACCTGCTACCCAGTGTTGCAGAACAGGCTCGTGGACCTCCAACAAGGCAATGGGACATGGAGCCTGGGGAATGGAGGCAAGGGCGAAACCTGATCGACACTGAGGACGTGCAAGGCCCCAACAGAGCCTCACGTGAAGGGAAGAAGCAGCTCAACCTCCCGAGACACTGGTGCAACTCCCCAGCTGGAGCAGCGGAGTGGCAAGACAGGATGATAGATGATTAATGGATGCTTCCTTCAGCCTGTCTCATCACACTGATGAGATTGGGCCATGTATGTTGGGTGGGCTTACAATGAACAGGGCATTTAATAAAGAGTTGTGTTTATGTTCAAATGTGTGGATCAATGCTTACATTGTTATTGATAATGAAGGGCCAAAGGTGTGGCACCTGGGAGGGTGGACCATACAGTCCCACTATGCTTGCACTGGAGGTTTATCTATCCCACAACTATCTTAACCATCCCAAAGGTATCCCTGCCCATCCCACAGCTTTCTTAACCCATCCCAAAGGTATCCCTGCCCATCCCACTGCTATCCTTACCCATCCCAAAGGTATCCCTGCCCATCCCACTGCTATCTTAACCCATCCCACAAGCATGAAAAGGCTTAAACCATTTCTAAAAGTTTCCACCAAGACTTTATTGACAAAAATAAATGAAGCAAGTGTGTGAAGCAAAGATAATCTTTATTAATAACAAGCTGTAAAAGAAAAATGACCCAAGTCAAGTGTCCAAAGCAAAAATAAAGTCAACAGGTAGCCACCCAGTCTCTGGCACTCTTCTTGCTCACTCGGAGGTGTGCCCAGTCTCAGGGGTGAAGGGTCCAGGTGCTGTGGAGGTGGCTGCTGCTGGAGTGCTGGTCTGAAGTGCCACTGGGGTGCCTGGCCCCGAAAGGACAACAGGGGACGGTGTGTTGAGGAAGCTCTCAGACAGCTGGCTCAGCCCCGTGATGTTGAGAGCCCCTTCCTCCATGACATGGGGTGTCAGCCCCAGTACCGATGACAGATGTACTGAGGCTGGGCTTGGCTGTAGGGTGGACGAAGAAGCAGTGTAGTGGGGCTGTCTGGTCTGCAGCTGGGTGAGGACTGGCATCGGTGGAATCTGTGGTGTGGGTGGCATCGGTGGTGTGGGTGACATCAGTGGCGTGGGTGGCATCGGTGGCATCAGTGACACCGGTGGCGTCCGATGTACATGTGCCTGGACTGGGAAGGGCTACTGCCTGTGCTGCTAGACCTCCTGGTAGCTGTAGCCTTGGTAGGTGAGGGCCTGTGGAAAGCCTTGGAAGGGCAATGACATCACCTGGGGTGGAGGAGCAGACATGGACTGTGTGGGAGCAGGTTCATCTCGGTCTGGAGGGTTGTGAAGAAGATCGGTGATCCTGTCCTTCACCACCTGGTACTGGGGTTCCGCCATGTCCATGAGGGTCTGGTTCACATAGGTGAGGAAGGGCTTGTGGTTGGAGGACGAGGAGTCAGTGTGCACCAGCTGAGAGAGGAGATCTACGCTGCTCCTGATGGTGTCTCTTATCTCCAGCAGGACAGTGCGGCTCTGTCCCTCCGGTTTGCCTCTCTGCCTTTCTGTGGAGGTAGAGCTGGGGTGGATGCGGGTTGGGCTGTGGTGGAAGTGCCGTCTCCTTTCTCCCACTGTGTCAGGGGGTCCTCCACGCGTTCCGCCATGGGTAGTACAGCTGTCGGGAGGGTCTTTGTCGTGGTATGCTCCACAGATACCTGCCCGGAGACAGGAGCTGACTCTCTGCAGGAAGAGGACTGGCTCTCAGCAGGCTGCCTGAGAGAGAGGGTTTTGAGAGGGGCTGCTCCTCGGTGGCGGATCTCACCCTCCAGGAAGCTGCACTTGGCCATCACATAGGTCTCTCTGTCCGTCAGCTTGACCGCGGCCTGGCCAGATTTCTTGAGGTGCAGCTTCCCGTAGCAGGTGTGCATGTGTTTCCACCAGCCGAGGATCACCTCCGAAGTGTAACCCAGGCTCTCTGCCTTCTCTCTCCAAGCAGCCTGCTTCCTTTTGGTGTCCCTATAGAGCCTGTGTCCCTTCTGCCATAGATACTCATTCTCTCTCAGCCACTCCAGCACCTCATCCTCATGTTCCTTTTCTATGTTGTATTGCCTCCTCTCCCATTCTCGCATCTGCCTCTTCCTCCCTTTGGCAGGACCACATGGGCCCTCATCAGAGGGGCTTCCAGGTTGTAGGGGCTGCTCCTCCACACCACCACCAGCAGCACCAGCAGCACCAGCAGCACCAGCAGGACCAGGATCAGCAGCAGCAGAGTGAGCACCAGTAGCACCAGCAGGACCAGGAGCAGCACCAGCAGGACCAGGAGCACGAGGAGGACTAGGAGCACCAGCAGGACCAACAGGACCAGGAGCACCAGCAGGAGCAGGAGCACGAGCAGGACCAGGAGCACAAGAAGGACCAGCAGGACCAGGAGCAGTGCCAGCAGAGTAAGCCCCAGCAGAAGCCCCAGCACCAGGAGCAGTGCCAGCAGAGTAAGCACCAGCAGAAGCACCACCGCCAGAAGCAGCATTAGCAGAGTAAGCACCACCAGAAGCACCACCACCAGAAGCAGCTTCAGCAGAGTAAGCACCAGCAGAAGCACCACCGCCAGAAGCAGCATCATCAGCTCCTCCAGAAGCAGCATCAGCAGAAGCCCCAGCCCCAGAAGAGCGAGCCCGTGCTGCAGAAGCCCCAGCAGAAGCAGAGTGAGGGCCAGGGGGTGGGAGGGTGGCCCTGTCCCTCTTGCCAGGGCTGGCAGCAGATGGCTGAGGCTTTCTCTTCTTCTCCTGGTTGTGGGGTTGCTGGCTGGCTGGCTGGCTGGCTGGCAGGCAGGCTGGCAGGCAGGCTGGAGAGCTGTGTCTGGAAGCAGGTCTTTCCTCTGAATGTTGACCTGCTTGGGAGCTGCTTCCCTTTATATCCGCGGGGCTGATGCAATGCATCCTCCCCGCATGCGCAGTGAACGCTAGGCATCCGCTAGGCATCCACTAGGCTTCTGCTCTGCATCAGCTTCATCAGCTCGGCATCCGCTGTGCATCCGCTTCATCCGCTTGGTGTCCGCTCTGCATCCACTGTATCCGTTCCGCGTCCACTTTGCTGTGCTCCCCTGGAAGCCTTGCGGATGTGCCATCTGCTCCCATCCGCTTCCATCCGCTAGGCTTCCGTGGAGCATCTGCTTTCCATCCGCCCTACGTCCTCCCCCCGTCCATTCCTTTCCGTGTTGTCTGCTCTGTTTATGCAAATTTTTTCCCGTTTTGAGAGCAGATAACAACGGATGGAACATTTTTCTTGTCCGCTGTGTCCTTTTTACAAACGTTTTGCATCCGTCGGCCAGTGTGACAGGGCCTTTAATCTTGCCAGCCACATGACCACGGAGACGTCTTCGGATAGCACTGGCTCTCAGCTTTGAAACAGAGATGAGCACCGCCCCCTAGAGTCGGAAACAACTAGCACATATGTGTGAGGGGAACCTTTCCTTTACCTTTTATTCATCCAATTATTACTGTTTTGCTTAACATCCTAACCTTTGGGAAAGGGTTAACAAAGGCACCAAAAATGGCTCTTTTCCTGGCTATTGTAAATTTCACTTCAGAATCTTGCTCTTCCCAGGGACTTGAAAATTACCGAAACAGTTTATAGCAAACCTTTGCAACCTTAAGACCAGAACTAATGATGTGCCAAGGCTTTGAAACCCACTTTTAATTTAATTTAATTGTTTCATTTATTAAAATAAATGTATGCATCCACCCATTTCAAATCCGGCAAATTTAATCCTAGCAAATTTGTTTCACCCAGAAGCAGATTACCAACTTGAATATCCAGACCTTACTGTTTCCCCATTAACGATCACGGAAGAATGAACAAACAATTGTAACTTTTTTCTTTCATACCTGGATGGCATTTATAGCCTCTTTTGATGGAGCCTGACAAATGCAGACCAAGAAGAATTAAAAATCTTCTGTTGGTATGAGTCTATGACTCTGCATGCAAATAATTTTTATGTTAGAAAATACATATTAGAAAAAGAATCTGCCTATAACAGGTCAAACTTGGCAAATTCAAACAAAGGAAATCAAAAGTTTGTGCACAGGACCAACATTTCCAATTTGAAGGCATTTTTAAAAAGATTTGCTTCCCCTGATGTTTAATGGGCAATTTATATGAAAATGACATTTATCCTTGAGGTGTCATGACAAAATTTTGCAAAATGTCAGAGAGATATCCAGATTGTATACAAAACCTTTGATTGTTTTTAGAGGGAGGAATAAACGAACTCCACTTTTGTGCTCCTATATGCATTCAGGTCTAGAGATAAATGTTTTGATTACATTGAATAAATACACAGTGTACATATGCATACAGGTAATCCATGCAACCACAATTGCAAACAGAATTTCCATTGCTAAGCAGGGTGGTTATTTAAGTGAGTTGTGCTTGATTTTATGATTTTTTTACCACTTTTGTTATGTGAATCACTGCAGTTCTTAAAAGAACCATCTGATTTTCAGTAAATCTGTTTTTTCCCATTAGCTTTGTTTGTCCCAGGAGTGGGATTCTATCAGTTCTGACCTGTCCTCTAGAAACCCTTGTTAACTTTCTAAGTAGAAAAAATCTCCTTTTGTTTGTTTTTTTCCCACCCTTATTATTGGCAGTATGCCTAGACTTACTGTCTCCGAAGGAGGGTTTTTTTTTATTCTTGATACTTTCTTAAAGGGGAAAGGTTGTTTTAAGCTTTTTACACTGCTGTTGGGAGGAAATACTCCTCTGGGCATGCAATGATCAGCACTAGTTTGAAGAAATAATTGAACAATGAAGCAGAGCTGGGGAAAGAAGCATTTTAATGACAATGAACCAAGATGAGTGAAGGCTTCTTGGCTAGCTAGAAAGACTGACATTTAAATGTGAGTTTACATACCCTTTCTGAGTTTTGGTCAAAAACTGGTTTTTGGTGAAGTTTAATTCTGTGCTTGGTGACATTTAATCCTGCATTTATTGATGGGATAATTTTCCCTATTCAGCTTCAACAAGCAATAGCTACTGTTGTGATTTAATTATTTGTATTGTGTTTGAATTTTTTCTTGCCTCATGGTTTCTTTTTCTATCTGGAGAGGGGAGTCTTCCTTCACTGCTTTAGTGGTATCTGGCACTGTCCTTTTGGGGTGTACTTCCAAGAAGCAGGATGCAAGCTTGGCATTGAATTTTTTTACTGCCTTTCTTGGGAGCATGTGACCTTTACTTAAATCTAGATGATTTCCTTAGGATATCTTGTGAGGTGAATGAGACCAGCTGGTATCTTTAAATGGTGTAAATGAATCTAAGGATTGCTTTTCCTGGGTGTGCTCTTTCTGGAGAGCTTAAATGACCTCTGGGTTTCACTTTATGATCAAGAGTTGACTGATGATAGTTATCACTGCATTTTAACTATTTTAATTCCTCAAGGTGTCTGATTTGGCACCCTGCCTGATTTGTAACTCCAGCTTTCAGGTATTTTTAATCCAATGATTGGTATTTAGGGCAGCTTTTTTGTAAGCAAAGAAGCTTTTTGTATTTTTGTACAGGTAATCCTTGACTTAACAGTTCATTTAGCAACCATCCAAGTTACAATGGCACTGTGACTTATGACCGTTTTTCATACTTACGAAGAAGCAGAGAAGCGCATCTTGACGTGAGTGATGTTGAGTTGGCTACACCCACCCAGTCACATGAGCACCAAGCCACACCAACTAAACCACACCTATAGAACCAGTTGTTAAAAAATTTGAATCCCACCCCTGGTTTGTCCCCTCTTCCTCTTTTGCTTTCCAAGACAAAAATAAGTCCAGAAGTGAAGACATGGAAAGAATGTGAGAGGGAAGGAAGGAAATAAGTAAGTAATTGAAAAATCTCCATTTGGAACTGTCTGTATAAAACATATATTATGTATACAGATAGTCCTTGACTTACAGCAGTTCATTTAGTGATTGTTCAAAATCATAACAGCACTGAAAAATGTGATTTATGACCAGGGGTGGAATTATCCCGGTGTAGCAACTGGTTTGCTAATTGCACGCTTTGTGCACAACATGCACAGCTATCGCAATTACTTACATTCAATGTTACTTCAGGGAAATAACATAGCTGAGGCGTGGCAATCCTCTCTGCCACGTGAATCAGCTGAGCAAATATAGGTGAGTACAGCGCAGGGGCAGGTAGGCAGGTCCACATGATCGTCAGATAGAACTGGTTTGGAGCCAGCTGATCATCGCAGCTAGGAGTTAGCGCAAACCAGTCCAAACTGGGAGAACCCCACCCCTGCTTTTGACTGTTTTTCACTGAGAAATGTGACTGATGACTAGTTGAGACCTTTGCAGCATCTTTATGATCATGTGACCAATATTTGGATGCTTGGAAACTGGTTCATATTTTTAAAGGTTTTTTATTTATTTTAACATAAACATTAACATAATCTTTAATAATTAATTAATAATTAATATCTAATATACAAGAAGTTAATATTGAAACAAGTACTTGAGTGAACCACAATCCAGTGTGGATTAAATGGCAAGGACAAAGAAAAAGATCTAGTGGACTTTAAATAATACAATATTGAAAGAAAAATAATTTACACAAAAGATGGAAAAAGAATTGGCTATTTTCTTCAAAGAAAATAACAAGGAGGACACCTCACTGCAGAACATATGGGATACTATTAAGGCCTATGCCAAAGGACTGATAATAGACTATATGAGAAAAAGAAATATAATAAAAAGATGAATGCAACAGATGTTAGAGGAAGGCTACAAGAAACTTGAAGGGGACTTACAAAGATATCCAGAAAAAAAGGATATCAAAAAGCAAATGGACATAGTTAAACACAAAATAGAGTTGATGGAATAAGAATAATTAGCTCAAAAAATTAGCAGTACCAAAATGAAAATGCAAATAAACTGGGTAGATGGTTGGCGTATAAATTGAAAAAAGGGAGAGAAATGAAAAAGATAATGTAAGTAATAGTTGATCAAGGAAAGATCTGTAACGGAAATGATGAAAAGAAAAAGATAGTACAGAAATATTCTGAAAAATTATACAAGCAAGAGAATATTGATGAAGAAAAAGTTAAACAATATTTGCAAAGAACGGAGCTACCCCAAATACCTGAAAATATTAAAATAATGTTAGAAGGGAAAAAAACAATGATGGAATTAACTGAGGCATTAAAGAGACAAAATATTGGAAAGGCACCAGGCCCAGATGGGTTACCAGCAGAATTTTACAAGACTCTACAGGAATCTCTAAGTATTCTAATGCTTGAAGTGATAAATGAAGTCTTGTCAAAAACCAAAATACCCAACTCATAGACAGAGGCTTATATTATTCTCATACCAAAAGAGGACACTGACCTACAACAAATTATAAACTATAAACCTATCTCCCTACAGAAACTGGTTCATATTTATAGCCGTTACTGTGTCCCAAGATCCTGTAATCATCATTTGCAATCCTCTGACATGCAAAATCAATAGGGAAGCCAGCTTCACTTAACAACCGAGTTACTAACTTATCAACTGCAGTGATTCACTGAGCAACAGTGGCAAGAAAAGTCATGAAATGGGGCAAAACTCAACAAATGCCTCGCTTAACAAAAGAAATATTGTGCTCAGCTGTGGTCATAAGTCAAGGACTACCTTATAGTTTGTTAAGCTGAGGATACTGTATATATTACATATCACATTGAAATAGAAAATAACTGTATATGTATTTGGAAACTTCCTTTTTTCACCCTGTGATGCCTTCATGCATCTTGTCCTATCTAACTCCCCTAAGCTTAATTTTAAATAATTGAACATTGATAGGAGCTTAATTAGGTACTCAAGTGAGTGAAGATCAGATCTATATTTTCTACACCTAAGGCTACTTCTTAAGTATATCCATAACAGAAAAAGAAATACACTGGTGTGTATTTAGCCGGCATGAGGCTTTCAGCCATAATTCTTGTATATTCAGATGCTGAACAGAAGAATGATCCTGTAGAGCTATCTGACCCAAATGTTCTTCTAAAATATTTTAAATGTAAAAGTAGATTTTAAGTCTGATTATTTTCAAAAGAACAAGTGAACCCCTGGAAAGAAGGGTTTTTTTTCCTGAGCTTTCCAATTGCGTTAGATGTGCCGATACATTTTAATCAGCATAAGATGAGCTGCAGAAGGACCATGCTGGAGCCCCTGGAATCCATCCCATTTGCTTGCCGGAGAAGTTAGCAGATACAAAATACTTAGACTATTAGAATACAAAGCTGCCACTCGAGTGAACTTTGCAAGCTGTATCACATCTGGATGCGTTAGTGCTGCCTGGTTTCTGAAATATGTTCACTGTTATTAAAAGCAGTAAGATTTTACGCTTTCAGGGTATGTCAATGTACAGATAACCACAAGCCTCGCTAGCCTCATAATCATTTTTCATTTTGGATGGTAAAGAAAGTACCATTTACATATTATCCAAAGGTTAGTGACAGCAGTATGTACTAGTTTTTCCCTCAGATTTAATCATAACTGGAATCTGCAGCATGTAGGATGCCAGCAGCTTGCAGATGAAATGCTGTTGTTTCACACCCTTATTTCTGCTACCTGCCAGAAGTGTGTGTGAGAGAGCTAATTTAATTTAAAAAGTTTATTTGCAGACATATTTCACTGTTTTACATATGATGAATGGAACCATTTGCCTTCTGGCTTCCTTTTGTTGAAGTTTCTGAGTAAAAAAAAAATCCACTGGGACAACATGAATCGAAGGCTGGGTACAAAAATCATTCAGTCCATTAGTATAAAAGGATGCAGAGAAGACTTAACAAATTATCCATTTTGTAAGCAATACACTATTTAAAAAAGAAAACTAAAAATGATAATTCCAGGACCTCTTCCCCTTCATGCAGGGGTGGGATTCTACCAGTTCGCACCTATTCGCTAGAACCGGTTGTTTACATTCTAAGCAGATCGGAGAACCGGTTGTTAGAAGAAATGACTGGCCTAATCCTGTAAGGAAGGCAGGAAGGAAACATTCTGGTGTTGCTTACAGAAATTGCCTCTCCGTTAACCCTTATTACATTCTTGGTAGGACTAGACTTCCTGTCTCAGGAATCTCTCTGGAGTTTTCTTTTCCTCCTTTGCTGGTACTTTGCTTGTGTGGAGTGACCATTTAAAGTTACAATGGCACTGAAAAAAGTGACTTATGACCATTTTTCACACTTACGAATGTTGCAGCATCCTCACAGTCATGAGAGGCCAGGCAAGGAGATGCATGCCTTGATGTGATATTGAGTTAGCCACACCCAGCCAATAACATGACCACCAAGCCATGTCCATCCAGTCACATGACCACCAAGCCATGACCATCACCTAAGCCATACCCACAGAACCAGTTCTTAAACATTTTGAATCCCACCCCTGCCTTCATAGAATGTGTTTAAATTGGAGATTAGACTATGAGTACTGATAATGTGTGAGGGGAACATTTACCTTTTTACTGATGATATTACCTAGTTTGATAATGAAATGTCTGCAAGGAACTACCAAGCTTACCAGCAGACGTCTGACCTAAATTGTGGTTGTAAGTGGAGGACTACCTGTATTTTAGATTGACAAGCTGTCAAATTATTATTTTTAAAATGAGTAATTACCTTTTGCTTTCCTCTTTACTTCATTTCTTCTTGACCACTGCTACTCAATTCTCTGGCCTGGAGTATGGCTGAACATCCCCACTCTTCAACTTTTAGGCTAGAAGTTTCTTCTCTCCCTCCTACTCTCTCTCTCCCTCCCTCCCACTTGAACTTCGTTAATACTTCGTCTTTATCAGAGTGTGGCAGACAGAGTCTTGTGTATGGGCATACATGGAGCTTAGAGAGAATACTGAGTTTGACATTGCAATGAGATAGTAGGAAATCTGTGATGAATTTGCTCGCAGGTTTTTAGAAGGAAAAATCCAGCTGTGGCATATAAAGAAAAATTACATAAAATGTTTTACCAATGGCATATCCCACCATCAAAATTAGCAAAAAGGTTCCCAAAATTATCCCCTAAATACTGGAAATGCAACAAAGAAATCAAAACATACTACCACATATGGTGGAAATGTGAAAAAGTCCAAATATATTGGCTGAAAATCAGAAACTGGTTAGAAGAGATGTGTAAAATTAAAATAAGAGTTCAAACCAAAATTTTTCTATTGGGAATCAATGTGGGGAAATATAATAAAGAGATAATATACCTAATGTCACCACTGCTGCGAGATTAGCTCTTGCCCAAAGATGGAAAGGAAATGATATGCCAGAAGAGATGGAAATAATTAGAAAAATTTGGTCATGTGCTGAAATGGATTGAGTAACTCAAGAATTAAAAGATAAGACTGAATCTGACTATTACAAAATTTGGGAGAAGTTTTACTACTGGTTTAAAAAAGAAAGGAGTAATTGTATTAACAATGATTAACATTTATGTACGTAGGTAAATTTGTATTTTTTGTTATATATGCACCATGTTCATTGTTTTTCAATGTTTTTCTGTTTGTTATTCATTAATAAAATTAATTTTTTTAAAAAGTGATCACCGATACAAGCAGTGGTGGGATTCAAATTTTCTTTACTACTGGTTCTGTGGGTGTAGCTTGGTAGGCGTGGCAGGGGAAGGATACTGTAAAATTTCCAGCCAGAGGTGATATTTGCCAGTTTTCCGAACTCCTCAAATTTTCCACTCTGTCAGAATCTGCTGAATACCACCTGTGGATACAAACCATTTTTCTGAAATGGGTGTAATTTTTTCATACAGACAAAATAGATCTACAGAGGATGCTATAGCCATCACTCTTCACACTGCTCTGACTCATCTAGAACAGCAGGGGGGCTATGTGAGGATGCTTTTTGTGGATTTTAGTTCTGCATTTAACACAATTCTTCTACACAGACTAGTGTCTAAACTTCTGGACCTTGGGCTTTCTAATTCAATCTGCCTTTGGATTATGGATTTTCTGTCTGGCCGCTCACAGAGGGTCAGATTAGGTAACCATACCTTTTCAGCCCTTATTATTAATAGTGGTACACCGCAGGGTTGTGTGTTAAGTCTCTTATTCTATACTATTTATGTGCATGACTACATTCCCACTCATGCTAGTAATACTATTGCTAAATTTGCAGGTGATACAACAGTGGTGGGACTTATCTCCAGAGGGGATGAGTCTGCCTACTGACATGAGGTGGACAGGTTGCTTTCATGGTGTGGAGACAACAACTTGGTCCTCAACACCATTAAAAACAAGGAGCTTATAGTGGATTATAGAAGGAACAGATCAGACATCCAGCCCTTGCTTATCAATGGAGACTGAGTGAAGCAAGTGGCCAGTTTTAAGTTTCTGGGTGTTACCCTAAAAAAAGACCTGACCTGGGGTGCCCACATTGCAGCCCTGGTCAAAAGGGCCCAGTAGAGATTATACTACCTGAGACTTCTCAGAAAACAACTGAATGAAAAACTGCTAGTGACCTTCTACCACTGTACCATAGAGAGCATTTTAACATATTGCAGCTCTGTATGGTTTGCCAATTGCACAGTGTGTTAGGAATATGAGTCACCTAACAGCTATTTGGGTTAGAAATATATAAACCAGGATAAACATTTTAAAACTGTATTTTTAAGAAAATGCTAAAAACTGCAATTGGGTGCCTCAAATGGCCATAAGATGGAGTCAGAAACCTGGTTTGTCTTAGTCTTAGTCTCAGAAGAGAGTGTGTCTGAGTGAGTATTTCTGTTTCCTTCTGTTGGAAAGTATTGCCGTTGCTCCATTTTTTCTAATTGACTGATATTCCTGAACTGTTTTTTGATACTGGACTATGATATTTGGATTATCCCTGGATTAAAAAAAAAAAAACTGACTGATTTACCAATGAATGACTTTGGACTGCCGATTTTGGACTTTGGTTAACGTTTCTGGAAGTAAAAACCTACATTTACTGTACAGTGTATCTGTGTACTGTTGTGTATTATTCAAACACTACTCTCAAATACGTCTCCCTGTATGTGCTCATTCTCCTAACGGGGAATTACCTCAACACAGTGGCAGATAGAAAAGCACTCCAGAGGGTTAATGTCATTGCCCAGAAGATCATTGATTGCCCTCTCCCCTCTTTGGAAGAGCTTTATAGCTCCCGCTGCCTTAAGAAAGTTCAAAACATTCTCAAAGATCCATCTCACCCCAGAAACCCTTTTTTTGAACTAGTACTATCTGGCAGATGGTACAGAATAATAAAAACAAGGACAAATAGGCTGAAAAACAGCTTCTATCCCAGGGCAGTAGCTCTTTTGAATTCTGCTGTATAATGCAGTGTTGGTATGGTGTCGGGGGTTTCCAGTTCAATGTGTGAAGGGTAAAGGATGTTTGTGTTTATTTATTTTCATGGTCAGGGTTATGATGTGCACTGAAGATGGTGTTTGATTTCATAGTACGAGGTGCAATGACAATAAAATAATCTAAACTAAATTTATTTATTGCAAATAAGTCAAATGATATTGTTGCTATTATTTTTAACAGGTTTCTAAGTTATCCTCCCATCTTTCTTAGGATCAAATTTGGGATGGTTCTTTAGGCCATTCTAAAAGCAATGACCATATCTGAAAGATGATACAAACACTTCATTTTTCTTTCAGCTGAAACTCCCAGGGAGACATCAAATTCTTTTGAATACATCATTGCCCCAACTGAGTCAAGCAGAAATCTTATTAATCTTCAATGAACATTTTGTTATGAGACTGAACTTAAATATGCAATCCAATCTTCAATTTTTTTCTGAATTAGTAAAAGGATGCATTTTGGAATCTAGATTTGGTCTCCTAATACAGTTTATTGGTCTGGATTTCCAAAGGAATTTAGGTCTTTTGATTCTAGAGCTGCTGACATATCAATTTCATTCCTCAGTCTCTGAATTTCCGTATTTAAATCCAGCAGAGTTTTGGCAAGTTTCCGGTTCTGGAACTTCATCTCAAGCTACAAAGAAACAAAAGATAGTAACTGCTTTCAACCATTCAGAACAGCTTAATTAGAAGCAGAAATCAGCCTTGCTGCTGTTTCTGGTCAAAATTTAGTCCTGAAATATTTGTAAGCAAACTTATATCAAAGAACATTCAGGCAAGCACAGAATATATTTTTCACACAGCACAATAAACCAGAATAAATTGTTTCAGATCTCACATGTAAGGGGAGTGCTTCACAGTGCTTTACAACTCTGTCTAAGTGGTTTACAGAATCAGCATATTGCCCCAACAATCTGGGTCCTCATTTTATTGACCTGGGAAGGATGGAAGGCTGCTGAATCAACCTTGAGCAATGAGAATCGAACTGCAGAACTGCAGGCAACCAGCAGTCAGCAGAAATAGCCTGCAGTACTGCATTCTAACCACTATGCCCTGGATAACATTGCAGAACACCATCAAATCTGGTGAGGGCTAGTCTGCCTCCTATGGTGCACTTTAGATAGCGTGCAAGCGTGAACAGAATGGATTGGCAATTATTGGCAGCCAAACAACTACTTTGTATTAATACTGTATTCTCCTGGCTAATGCAACACTGCTGTATGCTAAGTAAATAATAATACTTATGCATCTCAAGTGGTTCTGATCCAGATTTTGAGCAACTTTGATTTCAAAGGTGGCTGAGAACCATTGGTGACCAGCTAACAAAATGATGAAATAACTGATGATTATAGAACTGTCTTTGCTTCATTCATGGAACTTGAGCATACTACCCGGAATATTTTGGAACCAAACCAGTTTTTGAGAACAAAGAATGAAACACAAGAAAAATAAGGCATAATTTGACATTTTAAAAGAGACATTTGATTCAAGCCTGAGTAAAAGATAAAACCTATTGTTTGGAAACTGGGTGATATTTCAAGTAGAAGTAAAAACATGGTCTGTCAAGGAGCTAGGTAAGATTAAAAAAAAAAACTTGGCATTATCTAGATGTGTTTTAACAATGATGCCAATCAGTTGGTAAACACACCACTGCTTCTCTAGCATTGTCTTTGTTGTATTTTAAAAAATGGCATCAGAAGAATGTATAGATTTTTCCCAAACCAGAGATCATTCTGAGGAGTTATAATTGCAATTTATGTTTTGACTTGATAACACAGAAGGAAGAAATACCATTATCAATCTTGTTTCACCTGAATATGATCATAATAATATAATCTCAAAATGATTTCAGTTTAATACGCCAACTTAGAACCCAAACAGGGAACTGTACACTGCTACAAAGTCAAACCTGGGTGAAACTTAGTTGTCTTCCCCACATAATTCATGTACTTTTTAACCACAGCAACTTCTTCTATGCATCACATCAATATATTTCTTTCATGATTTAACTCCACTTCTCTCTGAACAATTTTTTTTTCAATGGATCAGACAGCTCTAAGAGATCCTGTTTCTACCACCCAAGATTCTTTGTGTCCCTCTTCCCTCGTTATATTTTTCTTGTTTGGGGGGTGGGGGGTGGAAGTGAACTGACAAGCATGGATGCTGATAATGATATAAAGGCTTCATATCATCATCATGGATAAGGCAGCAAGGAGAAGAGTAAGTAACTTCATCCTTTGGCCAAATATGGTTATTGTTTCATCACTGGTGTTAATTTTCTTTCCCCATCCTTTAGTTCCAACAGAAGGAGGGACTATATGATTTGTACAATGCTTAGAAAAGGTTCAGAAGTTTGTAAGAACAAAACAAGTATAACTGACAATTTGGGGCTACAGTTCACCCCCTTCATACTCCCAAAGGAGGGTGTCTAATTATCTCTCTTCCCCACATCACTTACCAACTCTATGCG
Source organism: Laticauda colubrina (assembly GCA_015471245.1). Taxonomy (NCBI): domain Eukaryota; kingdom Metazoa; phylum Chordata; class Lepidosauria; order Squamata; family Elapidae; genus Laticauda; species Laticauda colubrina. Next base: position 18,431,507 of record BLBF01000002.1, read on the forward strand.
AAGCCAGGCTATGCCCTTCTCCATGTGGCCCCAGTGTAGGTGCTGAGTGGGCACAGCTCTTCTGTCACGGCCGGTATCTTCAACAGGTCTAGACAACACAGGAGTAATTGCTACCCCTGTCATCTGCCCTTGGAAAGCTTGAAGCAGCCTCTGTTTTATGTCTTCCAGCAAAAAGCTGGAGAACATATCTTCATTCTCTTCTGGCTTCATTGAGCAAGGGTGGGATGGAGAGAAGTGGTGAGGCGCAGCCAAGCTTCAAGAGATCTCTGCCAGCCTCTCTCCCACACTCTCCCTTGTGCTTATTGTTTCCTAGCCTTGAACCGCTCTGGCTCTTATGTACAGAAAGCCCATCCTCCCCTCCCCTCCTTGTATATCATTCCAAAGAAAGTGGGAGAGAAGTGGGGGGGTAGACTGGGGTAAAGAGCAAAATTTCTCCCTGTGGGAATCAATCTCTCTTCCTTCTTTCTTTCTTTCTTTCTTTCTTTCTTTCTTTCTTTCTTTCTTTC
>BLBF01000002.1:18438840-18479770 GCA_015471245.1 Laticauda colubrina
ACACACACACACACACACACACACACACACACACACACACACCATGATATAGATATAGTGTATGTATGTGTTTGTCTTCTATTCAGTTTTTGATTCCTACCTGTACTGGTCCCTGAAGTTTTATTGGCAACGTTTTTTGGAAGTGGTTTCCATTGCCTCCTCTTTGGAGTTGAGAGAGAGTGATTTGCCCAAGGTCTGGCCTAAGGCAGAATTAAAATTCACCCAGTCTCCCAGTTTCTCGCCTAAAGTCTTGACCACTATCCCAAACTGGCTCTAGTTTACTGTTGACCATATTGACAGTGACTGTCACCTCCAGCATGCCAAAGACACCAATGTTTCTGTATATTGTTAGGATGACTATAGTGATGGATATGCTGCTTGTCCTCCAATTATTATTCTTTTTGTAAGAGAACATAGTTAAGTTTAAAAGGAACCCCAAAGTTCTCCAGATCTTGATATCATAATTGCTTCTTGACTCTTCACACTTGTAACCCAAGTCTGTTTATATTGTTAAAAAATGTTAAAGTTCTTGGAATAAATCAGTTTTTCTGCCAAGCTCTTTGTCTTCCATGTCTTCCAAAAATGTATCTTCCATGATAGGAATTATGGAGCAGTATAGTCTCTGCCATGAGAAGCACTTTTCATTTCAGGTTGAAAAAAGCAGGAATTGCCTTTGAAAACATGTTTGAGGAAGTCCCCATTAACATCAGAAACTCCTACCTGATCAATGTTCTTCTTTGGGAGCTGGAAAAGAAGTCAGCAGTTGTAAACAGACATGAATTGCTCAGCCTCGCAAGCAAGTAAGTGCTGGTTTGAAATCAAAATGCAATGTGTGCTTCTAGACTTTCGTTGAAATCATTGTAGAAATGAGAAGACGAATCATTTCAGAAATGTCATCATTCTGAATTAGTATGAAATTGACAGAAAATATAGGCTAGATGCTTGGAGAATTTCACCAGGTTATTGCAAAAAGAGAGGCATTTGGACTACATTTTCCATCAGTTTCATACTAACTCAGAGAAATAATTGTCATGCAACTTTTCCAGAGGATAGCATATTGGCAGAACCCAATTTGATTTCAGTTTGATTTAAAAGATACGGGTAACACATCTATTAGGATTTTCAAGTTCAAGATGGCTTTTGTATCTGAAAGAATTATGCACGAAATGATTCAATTTACATCAAATTGCGGTTTCTCTATTTTCCATTTATATTAATTGTGCCTCTATATCCTTTTCAACACATTTATTTTCCTTCAGATTGACCCAAATTGCTTCAATGTTTGTCCTACCATTTCTATAACAGAATGGTTAAAACACTTTTTTTTTTAATCTCAGGCTTTCAAATCAGCTTCTATGTAAGAGATCTTTTCACTGAGAATACTTTCTATGCCTTTTTTATATTCCTAAAAACAAGATTTGAAGAATATCCTTTGGCAATTTTCTACAACTATATGTGTCCATATATGATGGACTTCCAATTAGATAATCACTCAAACAACCTGGCATTGGATGTGCTAATGATGGATGATTAAAATGTCCAATAGATATAGAGGTCACTAGTGTGAGAAAAACTGTTTTTACAGAAGAACTTGAATATTATACAATTGATGCTCACAAGAGACCCCAATATTATAAACATGTAGGTTGCCCTAAGTTCCATTCTAGCACAGTAATGGCTGCACCTGTAAATTCTTAGATAATACCTCTTCAAATTATCAGTCAATAATCATAATTATTTCTAGATTTAAACATGCATAAATTACCATTTCAAATCAGGTATTAATCTAACTTAACATCCTGATTATTTGAGATACCACTCCTGTGTGTGTGTGTATGTGTATGTGTGTGTATTCTATTTATCGATATTTTAAATTTGTCCAATAACACGTGTTCTCTTCAGTTGCATATACATTAGCCTATATTTTAAAAATAACATAATCCATTGAAACTATAAGTAACATAAGAAACAGACATATTAAAAAAAATGCCACAAAATTAAGTCCCAATTTGTCTGTGAAATCTAATATTCTGAATTGCAAATATAAATGAGTCGGTACTGGAAAAGTCTGTCTCAGAAGGTTTTTTACCCCAAATCATAGCTCCCCTAAGTGTAAAAACTTTGTGTCTTGTAGTACCCATTGTGGAGTCCTTGTTGCTCTCTGATCTTGTTCATTTTCTTGCAGGCATCTCATTACCCAAACTAGGTAACATCATCAATGCTGAGGATGTTACAGACTTTGGGTGATGAAACATGCGCAAGAAAACAGCCAAGGTCAGAGAAGAAGCACCATGGACTCCTCATTTCAACTCTGAGCTACAAACATTCTTCTTTATTAGCACCCACTGTATTTTGTTCTAAGAAGACTTCCTTTGGAAAAGGCCTATAATGTTGCACAATGTTCTCTTTGACATTTTATTTTAAAAACAGTACTAATTGTTGAGCATGTTTGCCTTGAATAATGAACTGAAGGGGATCCATGGATTGTGTCTTTGCTGCTTGGCCATTGTGGTTGGGGTTGATTGGATTGTGAGTCCAACTTCATGCAGAGTTCAATTTCATACATTATTGTTCCAGTTTACCATAATCTACCCAGAGTCTTATCTCTTTTGTTAAGCAAATAAACAGCCATTAAAAATGGGAAACATTATCAAAGAAATTGATGTTTTGAGTACCTGGGAATTTCCCTTTTAGTGAAGGTTTGCATCCTCATGAGATTAAAATTATTATTAGGAAATCCATTCTTAGGCAGTGTCACAAATTCTCAAGTGATTGAACAGGAAATTGACACAAATTACTTCTTTGTAAAAACAATGAGAACTTGACAAGGGTTATTTTGTGTATCTCATTTTCACTGCCCAAAAACATTCAGCTCCCAGTTCAGCAACCTTAATCTAGAATGAAGTCAAGATGAAGTTAAGAATTTCCATAATGATTTCAGCAGGACAGATGTAATCATGTTCTTCAATTTATCAACCTTTTTTTTTTAGGCTGGTTCTTAAATTTTTAACATCTAATGTTAAAAAATTCTGCTTGCTTTAATTTTTTTTCAATCTTTCAAATCCAAGTGGAAGCACAAATTGAAATAATATAAAATAGTTAATGCTAATACAAAATAGAATCTTGATTAAGTTGTTTTGGTTTTGAAACATTTTGTTTGTTTAGTTTCTTCATTCCCTGTTAGATAACTATTTTCAAATAGGAGGGAGGGAGAGGAACTCAATGGGGAAACTGGCAGAAAGTTTCTTCTCCCACTGCTTTTTCTCCACCTGTTATCATTCTTTTTACATATATCCCACCTTTGATATTTTTATATAATAATTCAAAGTTATGAATATACCTAATGTTCTTTTCTTCTCCCATTTTCCCCACAAGAACAACCCTGTTATTGGGTTGGGCTGAGAATGACTGGTCAAAGTCACCCAGCCATTTTTTCATGCCTAAGGTGGAACTAGAATTCACAATCTCCCAGTTTCTAGCCTGGTGCCTTAACCACTAGACATAAGGCAGTAAGTATCTCTGAAATGGTGATCAACTGGGGCACAGATTGTCTAGTATGAACAGTGCCTTTGTACATCTATGGACAACAGTCTGGGATGTGTCATATTAGAGACATGTCTTCATAACATTAACAAGGTGGTGATGATTTAATGTTTGTACCAGTTTCTGAGCCCAATAATTAATGTACTGTGTTAGCTAGAATAGAGATTTACCATTTTAGTAATATGAGACTTTCTTTCATTCTCAACTCCTACTCATTACAGCAAGAGATATATAGACAATAGGTATCATCTCAGTCAACTTTAAAAAAATAGAGACATGTTGTGATTTCCTAAGCAGATTCAGCTCAATTTGACCAGATACCATTGTCTTTCTAAAGAATAGCTGCATGTCTTCATCAGAGTATCTCCTTGTCTATTTAGTAATCATCTTAGCAAAACTCTACAACTGTTGATGGACCGAGTGGATGAAATGAGTCAAGATATTGTAAAATACAACACCTACCTAAGGAACACCAGCAAGCAGCAACAGCAAAAACACCAAGTAAGATTTTTGGGATCGGTCGCCTATCAAAATGTTTGAGAGTGAATTAGTTCATGATAGGATTTTAACAGTAAGATTCAAATTGGCAGATGATGATGATGATGATGGTTGTTGTTGTTGTTATTGTTGTTGTTGTTGTTGTTATTATTATTATTATTATTATTATTATTATTATTATTATTTCACCTAAATATACAAGCCAGTTTAGAAAACCGTTCTTTCTGTCCTTGGCATTTATTACATGGATGGAGAACAAGGACTTAGCTGATGAGTGCTCCTTGACTTATCGGTATAAATCTGCAGAGGCAAATTTATGAAATGATTTTAAAGTTGGAAAAACTGTTTTGAAGGGGATGAAGGGAAACCCGGGAAGGTTGCCTAGTAGTTCTTGCTCAACTTCTAATGGCTGTAGCTGGGTTTTATGCACCATTGCTGGCCCTGCTCATTTTATTTAGCTCTACAGTTGAATGCAAGCACAAGCAATTTTGAGGGAACATTACCTGTTTGATATGAAGTGTAAAAATACATTTTATGGATGACTTTTTCCCCTTTGTGTTCCCTTTTCTTCTCCGCTTCTACCTGCCACCTTCCCATTTCTTCTCCCTTTTCATTCTCTCTGACATACAAAGCTTTATGCTCTTATTCACTCATATTTTCTAAATCTGGATGCATTTTGTGTTCTTCTATCAATCAGCAAAACGTCACCAGACATTTCTTGATTCACTGGCCAGAAGTGTAACAAAACCTGTACTGTTGAAGCTTTAAATGTTTGCCATTTGAATAAGGGGGATGGGCAAGACAGAGAATGAAATCTGCTATTTTGCCTGTCTATGTACCTCATAATAATACGTAACTCTCTAAAAAATGAAAATATTGGGAATATTTGCAGACTGCCTTCTCTCTTTTACTAATCTCAAACTGTATTGGAATTGAAGCTACATTCATTTTAAATTAATGTTATGACCTACCCACTCTGCTCTTCTTTTTCTCCTTGTACCTTTTCTGATTTTGTACATGAAAAGCAGAAATAGTAAATCAAAAGTTGAAATTGGCCACTGTCTTAACATAGCTTCTGCTAAAGACATAGCTCCATCATATCATAAAGTTAAGATAATGGATGAGGTTTCCACAAGTCAACTAAGCCAATCCATCTACTCTCCAAGCATTAATGTGCGAATACAGCATGAGGCCTTTGACAGATTTACTTATGCATGTTGTACAAATCAGATGTTTAGTCACTATGGCTATTGTGATATGAAGATCTTGGAGAACTTAATGAAGAGCAAGAGTGGACAGTTTTCTATTAAACACTCAAAGTGACAACATTTTGATAGAGTAAGCAGGATGTGATGCCAAGTGTTTGGGATTGCATCATATACTATGCTAAGCTCACTTTAGAACACAGGCTATAATTTTGACATTTTCTGCCTCAAAGTGGCCTTTCAAACTATGTCAATTTCTCTTAAGAAGAAATTATTTGCCACACAATTCAGTTTAAGGTTTGGAATCTTCCCACGTTTCCCCCTTTTAAGTCTGAGGCCATCCATTTTTCTAGGAGCAATTAAAGATCTGTGGGTCAAAGTAGGGCTTGTAATAGTGGCTTCAGATTGCACAGTATAAAAAGGAGATGGGTGGATTGAAGTATATTTTGCCTTCCTATTTTGCCTTCTCAATATAACTCTGCATTTTGAAATCCAGATGTGCTGTATAAAATATAATATCACTTTTGTTGAACTCAGGATCCTTGTAGGCCAAAAATAAAGAGATTACAGATAGTCTTCTCTTGTTGACCTTTAGTTCAATGACAGTCTAAAGCCCATGTCACACTGAATCAACGGATGCAAAGAGGATGTAAAACAGACAAAAAACCTTGCCATCCGTTGGAAAACGCGATGTACTCACTGCCTCCGTTTTGCTTCTTCTCTATCCGTCCAGCATCCATTTATTGACGTTTCATCCGCTCCTAAAGTTTTGGGCTGCCTAAAACATTTGCGCGGAAAATGTATCCAGTTCATTAATTCTGCATCCGCTACGCATCCGTTACGCATCCGCTATATCCGCTAGGCATCCGCTACGCATCCGCGGAACTCCATCCGCCCGGACGCAGGGAGGAAGCGGAACAGATGCAGAACGGATGCCTAGCGGATGCAGAACGGAAACAAAGCGTTTAAAACGGAAAAAAGGTTCGCAGAGGGGACCTACCTCGGATATTGAGGATGTCTACAGGATGCCTAGAGGATGCCTAGAGGATGCCTAGTGAAAACCTATACTGCCTAGAAAAAGGAGGAGCAACTCGCCTGCATCGCACTTTCAGAACAGCAGCCCAGTGGAGCAGACCTCTGCAGCCTTCATCTGGCTCTTCCTCTTCCACAGCATCCAGTCATGTCCACCGTGGATTGTAACAAAGTCCTTTGGGCAGCCACCATCGTTCTGCAACAGTGTGAAGCCATCTGCAGGCTCTGTGAACTCTACTGAGAGAAGAAAAGGAGCCACCCAAAAAGAGTCTGGATCCGAAGATGGTTCGCCAGAAGAGCAGAGGACGGACTGTACAACAAGCTGATGGTGGAGCTCAGGAACGAAGACACTCGGGCGTTCCAGAACTTCATGAGGATGTCTCCAGCCATGTTTGACGAAGTTGTGCAGCGGCTGACACCCAGGTGGACCAAGGCAAACACCAGCTTCCGGCCCAGCCTGGAACCTGGGCTCAAGGTGGCACTCACTCTGCGCCACCTGGCCTCAGGGACCACCTACAAAAGCAAGCAGTACGGCTGGAGGGTGCCACACAACACCATCAGCATTGTGGTCAGAGAAGTGGTGCAGGCCATCATCGAAGAATGCAAGGAGGAGCTCCTCCAGCACCCCTCAACTGAAGAAGGATGGAAGAAAGTTGCAGAGCAGTGGTATCAGAAGTGGAACTTCCCACACACCGTTGGAGCCATCGATGGCAAGCACGTGGCCTGCAAAGCTCCAGCCAAGTCGGGGTCCACTTATTTCAACTCCAAGGGCTTCTTCAGCATCATCCTCTTCGCCATGGTTGATGCTGACTACAAGTTCATGTACATCGATGCTTCAGGCAACGGCTCATGTTCAGATGCCCAGGTATACAACGCCAGTCACCTCAAGGAGGAGCTAGAAGGCAACCTCATTGTGGGCTTCCCAGATCCAGAACCCCTGCCAACCGACACACAAGATGTGCCCTACTTCATCGTGGGGGATGACGCCTTCTCCCTCACAACCCACCTCATGAAGCCCTACACCTCCAGACTCCTCACCTGTGAAGAGAGGATCTTCAACTACAGGCTGTCCAGGGCAAGGCGGGTGGTGGAGAACGCCTTTGGCATCCTGGCCAACAGGTTCCAGGTACTTCTCACCACCATGCAGCATTGCCCAGAGACCGTGAGGAGGATCATGGAAGCTTGCTGCATCCTGCACAATCTCATGCGCACCCGCTACCCAGTGTTGCAGAACAGGCTCATGGACCTCCAGCAAGGCAATGGGGACATGGAGCCTGGGGAATGGAGGCAAGGGCGAAACCTGATCGACACTGAGGATGTGCAAGGCCCCAACAGAGCCTCACATGAAGCGAAGAAGCAGCGCAACCTCCTGAGACAATGGTGCAACTCCCCAGCTGGAGCAGGGGAGTGGCAAGACAGGATGGTAGATGCTAATGGATGCTTCCTTCAGCCTGTCTCATCACACAGATGAGATTGGGCCATGTATGTTTGGTTGGCCTACAATGAACAGGGCGTTTAATAAAGAGTTGTGTTTATGTTGATATGTGTGGATAATTATTACATTATTACATTATTAATAAAGGGCCGTAGGTGTGGCACCTGGGAGGGTGGACCATACAGTCCCACTATGCTTGCACTGGAGGTTTATCCCACAGCTATTACCCATCCCACAGGTATCCCTGCCCATACCACAGCTATCTCAACCCATCCCACAGCTATCTTAACCCATCCCACAAGCATGCAAAGGCTTAAACCATTTCTAAAAGTTTCCAGCAAGACTTTATTAAAAAAAAGAAATGAAGCAAGTGTGTGAATCAAAAATAGACTTTATTAACAACAAGCTATAAGACAAAAATGAGTCTCTGGCACTCCTCTTGGTCGCTCAGTCCCAGGGGTGAAGGGTGCAGGTGCTGTGGAGGTGGCTGGTGCCGGAGTGCTTGTCATCAGCTCCTCCAGAAGCAGAAGCAGCAGAAGCGCCAGCCCCAGAAGAGCGAGCCCGTGCTGCAGAAGCCCCAGCAGAACCAGAATGAGGGCCAGGGGGCGGGATGGTAGCCCCGTCCCTCTTGCCAGGGCTGGCAGCAGATGGCTGAGGCTTGCTGTGCTTCCGCATGGTTGTGGGGTTGCTGGCTGGCAGGGAGGCTGGCAGGAAGGCTGGCAGGGAGGCTGGCACCGAGGCAGGCACCAAGGCTGGCTGGGAGGCAGGCACCAAAGCTGGCAGGAAGGCAGGCAGGCACCAAGGCTGGCAGGAAGGCTGGCACCAAGGCAGGCACCAAGGCTGGCAGGGAGGCAGGCACCAAGGCTGACAGGGAGGCAGGCAGACCGGCTGGCAGCAAGTCTTGCAGGCAGGCTGGCAGCAAGGCTGGTAGCAAGGCTGGCAGGCAGACATGCAGGCAGGGCAGGCAAGGCAGCCGATGTGTCTGGCAGCAGGTCTTTCCTCTGAATGGCGACATGCTTCCGAGCTGCTTCCGTTATATCCGCGGGGCTGACGCAATGCATCCTTCCCGCATGCGCAATTAACGCCAGGCATCCATTAGGCTTCCGCTGTGCATCCGCTTCATCAGTTCCGCGCCCGCTGTGCATCCGCCGTATCCGTTCCGCGTCCGCTTTGCTGAGGCCCCCCGGAAGCCTAGCGGTTGCGCCATCCGCTTCCATCCGCTGGGCTTCCGTTCCGCATTCGCTTTGCATCCGCCCTGCGTCCTCCCCGCGTCCATGTTATCCGCTCTGGTTATGCAAATTTTTGCCCCTTTTGAGAGCGGATAACAACGGATGGAACATTTTGCTCGTCCGCTGTGTCCTTTTTGCATCCGTTGGGCAGTGTGACATGGGCTTTAAGTGCTGAAAAAAAAATAATTTTTTTTGACAGTGCTGAAAAAACAACTTTACAGCCCATTTACAACCAGTGCAGTACCCCTCAGTCATGTAATTGCCATTACAATCGGTATGCATTTTCATGTGCCTGATCTGTTCCAAAAGACCTTTGGAAAACCCAAGTTCTAACATGAATCAAGAAAGCAATCACAATCAGGGCCACTCTTAGGTCAGATATCAAGCTTCTAAACAGGCATTTGTATGAATCAATTGTCTTCTCATTCAAGACAATATTAACCACTTAAGATAAAATCCCCAAATTATTGTTGTAGTGGACAAATCATAATGCCGCAGTGGACAAATCATAATGGAAAGGAGGAAATTGTATTGATCATAGAATTCATTGAGGTGACAGGGCAGCTCAAACACAGTTCCTGGACCTCTTGGAGCTTTCCAAGTGTTTAGCGAGATCACAAATCATTCTGTATTTGGTCTAGATCAGCCTCGTAACTTAGTTTAAGCTACACCAAGAACATTTCTTCAGATGATTTCCAAGAAATGGCCTTTGGATGAAAGCATCCATTGAACTATTGTGTCTCTTTAGTACCAGCAGAGACGTCAGCAAGAAAACCTACAGCGTCAAAGTAGAGGAGAACCTCCCCTTCCTGAGGAAGACTTGAACAAACTCTTCAAGCCGTCACAGCCTCCTGCCAGGATGGACTCCCTTTTGATTGCAGGTAATGATCCAGAGGGTAAAATCCATCATTTTTTATACCTCTAATGCTTGTTTTCAGTGTGATGTGGAAGTGAGTAAAATAAAAACCTCCTGGATGGCCCTGTTTTGGTTTCGCTGCCATGTTAATCTTTACTTCAGTAAGTGGTAAAATTCAGATTTCCTGCTGTTTTTCTGGAATTATGGAAAAAAGACAGAGGTCAAGTCAAAAAAGCAAAAAAATATACACATTATGAAGTGAAGACACAGTGGAAAGGAAGTGTTGACAATTATTTTGTCCACTCCAACACCCACCAAATTCTCAGAACTCCCAATTAACCTGCTGGCTGGGAATTCTGGAAATTATGGTTTAACGTATTGGGAAGGCACCATGTTGGAATAGAGAAATGTTTTTGTGGTCTGAAATAGTGCAAATGCTTGAAACCATGGTTAAAAAAAATCCTGGTATTCCTCTTTTTGGTTCCTTGTGCCATGATAATTCAGGAGCCAAAGATCATGTGTGGATTACAAAATTTCAAATGTAATTTAATATTTCCTGAAAATGGAGCTCTTCAAATCATTTTAGATCAGGGGTATCAAACTCGATTTCATGGAGGGCCACATCAGGGTTATGTTTGACCTTGGAGGAGGGCTGGAGGGCATGGCCAGGGTGGGTGTGGCCAGCATGATGTCGCTTGTGTTGAGCGCCTGTGGTGGCCTAAGTGCTCTGCCAGCAAAGATGGACTCCCAAGCTCTGTTTTTGGCTGCAATGGCCTCCTGCAACCTTCTGCCAGCAAAAACAGAGCTCGGGAGGGCCGCATGTGGCCCTTGCGAGCTCCGTTTTAAATGGCAGAGGCGCCACGGGCCGGTCTTTCTCTATTACCAGGGCAGCCCTGTAGGCCAGATCTAAGTACCTCATGGGCCGGATTCAGCCCCAGGCCTTGAGTTTGACACCCCTGTTTTAGATAGATAGGATACTATAAAATATGTGGAACTGTATAAATTTTAGCCTCCTTGACTAGCCAAAAATAAGTATGCCTTGAATTCTGATTCTCCAGCAACAAAGTCTTTTTTAAGGGGAAACCCCCAGTTAAACTTTTTTTTCACTTATCTTTCCATTCACTTTTGCTTTATACTTCAGTTAGGCCAAAGGACAACTGATTTATATTTCTACAGCCCTCCACCAATTTTTTTTCTTTTTAGAAGTCTGGGGGGGGAAACTAAAAGCCTTCACTTTTTTAATTCATGCAGAATTAAATTGTGGATCAAAGCTGAAATGTGATTGGTTTTGTCTCTCAAGCGTTTTAAAAACTTTTTGAAGTGGAAGTGGAAATGAAAATGTATTGGTCTGTTAAGCAATTTTAATTTTGATAATCTGGCTTTGTTTTTCTGCTCTTCCTGATTAGTAGAAGAAATAAATTATAAAAACAAACTATGTACAAAAAGAGTGGGCCAGGGGCAAGGTGACACTTTTTTGATTTGTGTAGCACTTCAGACAAACCCTTCACAGACTGCTGACTTGATTGCTAATAATATGAGGTAGCTAACAAAAACATGACCTATAAAATGTCAGCTAGCTGAGGAAAGCAGCTTTGTTAGAGATAGAACATGTGTGTGTTTGTGTGTGTGTTAACATACTCAGCACTGTAATACTGTTTCTATTCCCATTTTTAGTCCTATTTTCCCAGTTATTTCACATTTATTAAGTTATTCCACTTTATAGGGTTTGTCTGTCATAAATTTTCAGAAGTGGATTTCTGAAAGAAAAAAAAGCCTTCTACAAATTAGCTTGAGTCATATAAGCCAGGAATAATATGCAAGTTCCGAAAACTAAAAAGGAATTCACTGAATGTTGTGCTGATATAATCTGTGGTCTGAATGACTAAACCTATTTTTATTTTTGTATCATTCAGAATACAAAAGCAAATCAACTTTCCCAATTTAATCAGAAGAATGAACATATCATTCCATATTTGTTTAGATAAGGCCTTTTTCAAAGCAATTTGGGGAAAGCTGTTGATAATTGGGTCCATTTTTCAAATCTGATCAAGAATTCAAGTCAGATTTTGCCTACTTTGAGGTGGGAAAAAGGAAAGACGATATAAACCATTGGGCAGGAGAAAGAAACACACCCATATTTCAACATAACTTTGTCCTGACAATCTGCAAGCTAATGTCACACTGAAATAGGATTTTGTAACTTTGGGGAATCTGAGAAGCTATTCTTGGTGAGGTCCAGTACCTAAGTAAAATGGATTTACAGTTTGTCCTCGACTTACAATCATTTGTTTAGCAACTATTTGAATTTAGAATGGCACTGAAAAGTGATTTACTGTATGACCAGTCTCAAACTTTTGACATTCACAACATCCCCACTGATCAGAATTTGGGAGCTTGGCAACCAGCATATATTTATGATGGTTGCAGCATCCTGGAGTCATGTGATCGCTATTTGCAGCCTTCCCAGCCAGCTTCTCACAAGCAAAATTAACAAGGGAAGGTGGATTCACTTAATAACCAGGTGATCCGCTTAACAATCATGACAAAAAAGATCATAAAATTGGGTGCGATTCACTTGCTTAGTTGTGAAAATTCCATCCCAATTATGGATGTAAGTCGAAGACAACTTAAACGTGGCTCAAACTCATCTTGCTTGCATGATTACTCTTTCTTTAATAAATTCCCCATTCTGTCCCATAAAGCTTTACAATTTGCTAGCAACATTTGGAGGGATACTAAAAAAACGAAGCCTTTTTCGCAGTAAAAATGCTTCAGATTATATACTTTAGTGTCAAAGAGTAACAAAATGGCTAGGTTCACACAACTCACCAGACTCTGTTATTTGGTAGTTGGAAATTCAGTGCATTGTGGTAACGTGGCTGTTTTAAGCAGTATGAATTCTGTGTGAATTAGTCATATTATCAAATTGAACCAATATGAATTAATTCAGTTATATACAGTTTACTTATTTGGGCATGTTGTATCGTATGAGCTGTGATCAATGTGAAGAAAATGGAGTCAGAAACTATGTTTTGGATTGGAAGTTTTATATTAAAATATCTGTCTGATTTTTAATTAAAGTATTTTTTTTTCTCTTCCCATCTCTTTTCTTCATAGGTCAAATTAATAATTATAGCCGGAACATCAAGGAATTCACAGCCCAGAATCTGGGCAAGCTTTTCTTGGCTCAGTCACTTCAAGAACACAACAATTAGGAAAGAAAATAAAGTGCTTTTTTTTCTTGCCTACCAAAAGTGCAGACGTTTGGAATCGCACCACATTTTTAACTTTCATTCCACATTGTAAAATGAACCGTGAATTAAACTCTTATGTGTTTTGAGTAGAATTATTCTTCTAACGGAAAAAAAAGCATAATAAAAGATGTAAAACTTTTTAGCATGTGCTTATTGACTGCCAGACAGCTATCTCTAGATTGTTATTTTCAGATGCCAAGTTTCACATGAGTGTTTGATAGAACAGATCAATCCTTCATAAGACCTTAAATTGCCATTTCAAATGAGGTGGAAAAAGGCTTCTCTACATAGAGAAATTTTATTTTTAAATACACACAATGCAGAACCTCTAGAAAGAATTATTCTGCTGAGGCTGAATTTTTCAAGTTGCCTTTTAAAAACCCATAGAAAATCTGCCCTAAAATGGCTGGGTGGACCTATATTTTCCCATAGCAATGGACAGGGACAAATCCATTGTACTACCAAGGAAGTCCTTCTTCTGTCTCTTATATACTTTGAAATTATTTTCAAACAATGACAAAGGCCACTTTGAACTAGTGTTATAACACTAAAAGTGGAAGATGATTGGTTGCTTTGATCCCAAATAGTTCCAATCTATAGATAATGCAATGTCATTATCATTCTGAACTTATGATCATGTTTGAGTTTCTTCTGAGATGGGAGGTTTTGAATAAATGTGGCAGTTCACGCTTAGCACTTTTGCCAACTCTTCCCTAAAACTATTTTTAAAAACATGACTCAGATAAATGGCAGAAGGGCACTGAACATCTGAGAATCTCTCCTTGGGCAAAAATCTTCTCAAATGATTCAAGTGACAAATGAGCAAAAATGAGTGGACTAGACTTAGAGGTATCTAACTCGCTCATACACTTCAGCAAAAGTTCCAGTTCTATCAGGAAAAAGAATTAAAATGTGTTTCCAATTGCATCACAGGTAGTCCTCGACTTATGACCAAAGTTGAGCCCAAAATTTCCATTGCTAAGAGATACTGTTCTTAAGTGAGTTTTGCCTCATGTTACAACCTTTTTTGCCACAGTTGTTAAGTGAATCACTGCTGTTGTTAAATTAGTCACAGAAGTTATTAAGTGAATATGGCTTCCCCATTGATTTTGCTTGTCAGAAGATCGCAAAAGGGGATCAGGAAATCCTGGGACACTGCAACCATCATAAACACATCATCATCATCACTGTCATTTAACAACCCCATAATCCCTTGTGGAGTGGAGTCTGAGCAATTGAATAGAGCTAGCAGTGTGTTTTACTAGCCAGATACCCTTCCTATTGCCAGTGCGGAGTTTTGTTCAGTAGATATATTCTCATTGTGTTCAAAGAGAGAAATATTTGCCTCTACCTAGGATCAAACTCACAGCCTCCTGTTTGTGAGCCAAGAACTCCACCTTTAGGCCACTGCACCACTCCAACCATAATAAACACATGTCAGTGGTCAGTTGTCCAATGTTTGATCATGTGACCATGGGGATACTGCAATGGTTGTGTGAAAAGCAATCATACTTCGCTTTTCAGGGCTGTTGTAATTTTGAACGGTCACTAAACCAATAGTTGTAAGTTGAGGACTATCAGTATTTTCTAGGAGGACAGATGCCTTTCAACTGGGAAAATTAAGAGAATTACATTTAGCTGAAAACGTGAAAATTATCCAGGGGGCGACCACAGTTTGACTGAAAAGAGAGATTGTTGAGGGGGGGTGGAGTTTTAAAATGAAATTACAAGTGTGTGGAATACAAGTTATCAAGATGGAAACATTTGCCTCCCTCTTTCTCCTCAGCCTCTACTTTAGACATTGGTCACACTGTAAATGAATATGCAGATGGTTTGCAAACCTCAGGCATTTGGCAAGTCTACCCAGCCATGATATTTGCAAGCGCATGATGCTCTTTTTGTGAATTACTCCTATAATCTCTATACTTAAAACTCTTGTATCCTGTAGCACCAGTTCAAGTACCACATTATACAGAAAAGCATGTCTAGCAATCTTGTACTCACTTGCTTTTTATCTAGCAAGGACTAAAAACGTAGCAAAACTGATCTAGTGTCTGAATGGAGAGATTTCGTTTTGACTTTAAAAGTTTCTTTGCTTTTGAGGCCCAATTGCAAGAAACCATTATACGGGTAGACCTCAGTAGCTCTCATGGAGTTTGCTCATTACAGTTGTAAGTTATGTCAGTCATAAAGCAAGTCACCCACGCGACTGACATGATTTTGCTACCTTTTTCATGGTGGTCATGAAGTGAACACCCCAGTTAAACAAACCCATTGTTTGCTATAAGGCAAATCCATTGTTTGCTGTAAAGCTGGAAATAAACACTGGTTTTCTTTTTCTTTTTTTTTTAATGTCATAAATCATGGTTATGTTACCGCAGGATGCTGCAAATGTCCATAAATGTGACCAGTTACTGAGTACCTAAAATGTGGTAATGTGACCATGGGGGCAATTGGCCAGCTATCAGAACTTGGGAATCAGATTGTAAATACCTTTTGAAGGGTCTGCTGTAACTTTGCACAATCACAAAGCAGCTAGTTATAAGTTGAGGACTACCTATATATCACACAGACAATATGAAATTAGCATGCATCCTGCTCCAACTTAAAAGTCTTGCAGCCTATATATGCAGTCTGTATATTAACAAAATGTCTCCTGGGCTGAATTTTGGAATTATGCATTGAGGTTCTCAATGTTATTACAGCTCCGTAACATATTAATAAGCTTCCCATCCATCTCATTGTAATTTATTTAGTGTAGCAGGGAGATTGCTAAGATGCACGTAGTCTTCAGGTGTATTGTTGGCATACTATGCAGTGACTGGTAGGTGTTAATTAAGTCCCCATGGATAGTCACAAGCTATTTTTAGGGATTGTGTAACAAACAGTCTACAAGTGCACAGCACCTGAAATATTTATATAAGTTGTCAAATACCAAGATCATTGGATTACCTAGGTGAGAATGGAAGGGTATACATGTTACCCTAGCCCATGGTACTAACTTGGTTTTCGTCATTAGGGCAATTAAATTCATTCTGGTTGGCTTTATAGATAGTTGGGAATAGAAATCTCTTCCATTGAAATCTCATCCATTGAAATCTCATCCATTGAATCCATTGAAACCTTAAGCAGCTCAGCCTAATGTTAACAGAACCACCCTTCTCTTAGTGAGGGAAACATTAATTTGAAAGTAAAATGCATCAGATGGAGTTTGAGAGGTTGCACATTAATAAAGAACTTGGAAGTAAAGCCTGTTGAAATGTCAAAATACACATTTTTAGTTCAAACATTTGTCTTTAGATGGCAAATTTCAAGCTAATATCCTTTCACTTTGTTTTTAGTCAACCATTATGTTTTAATCTTTGTTTGTTTTACTTGACACAATGATGTGCCTTTAATACCATCGCAAAGAACCTATTGGATTATTTTTTCCACATTTAACTTCTGTAATTGCTTGGCCAGCCCTAAATAATTCACTTTATTGCTTGGTGCCTTCTGCTAAGGTTTCCTCCTATTTTGACTGGTACTATGCCAGGGAGCCATAAATCTTGATTTTCATCTTTTTTTCCCTAAAAGTTATATTGGAGAATAGCTTGACTCCCTCTTCTTTGTGGCAACCTCTGAGATATTGGAACACTGCTATCATGTCACCCCCTAATCCTTCTTTTTATTAAACTAGACATATCCAATTCCAGAAATAGTTTGTTATATGTTTTAGCCTCCAGTCCCCTAATCATCTTTGTTGCTCTTCTCTGCATTCTTTCTCGAGTCTCAACATCTTTTTTTACATCATGATCAAAATTGGGTGCACTATTCCAGGTGTGGCCTTATCAGGCATCATGAAGTGATATTAACACTTCATGTGATCTTGATTCTATCTCTTTCTTAATGCAGCCTAGAACTGTGTTGGCTTTTTGGGCAGCTGTAGCACACTGCTGGCTCAAATTTAAGTGATTGCCTCTTAGGACTCCAAGATACCTTTCACAGTTACTATTATTGTGAGATGCCACCTACTGTTTCTTGTCCTGCCTTCCATTGCTTTGGTAAACAGGCTGACTCTCTCTTCTTTATGGTAGCCCCTCAAATATTGGAACACTGCTATCATGTCACCCCAGGTTCTTTTCTTCTTTGGACTAGACATACCTAGTTCCCTCAATCACTCATCATAAGTTTCAAACTCCAGGCCTCTACTCATCTGTATTCTCTTTCCAGAGTCTCAACATCCTTTTTTATATCGTGGCAACCAAAACTGGATGCAATAGTTCAAGTGATGACTTTAATCCATTCTTTCTGTAAAGAAGATGATGTTGTATTTCAGCTTCTCTGCAATGTAGTGAAATGCCGAGCCTTTATAAGGGTGGTAATTAATAGCACTTAGACTAAGGATGGGGGAAGAAGCAGGAGAATGATACTCTGCCATAGAATGATTTGGTGGCTTCCCAGTCATTTCAAAAGGGAAATTAGAAGTTTGTGATGCTTGATGCTCAGCTATCTTTCAGCCCTGATACTGTAAATTGGGGGCTGACCTAATGGAAGCCATTTACATTAGCAGGTCAAGCTGTGATGAGATAAGATTGACCGCATTTGGAAGAATTGTGAAAGGGGGAGGGACACTTATTTGTGAAGAATTCTAGCTTAGGCACAAATGGAATCATGAATTACCAGATCATGGAGGCTGAAGGCCCTCTCCCCATGAAACAAGTCATCAGTCTTTAGTGAGGTTATAACCCTGGATTTATTAGACTCATTTCACACAGAGGACTTTTAGGTGCATAACTTCCATTATCTCTAATAGGATGTGCACAATTAAAAGTGCAATATGCAGTGCAAGAGATGAGAATTTATCCCTTGGGAAAAGAAACAGTTGAACCTCAAGCAACTTTAATGGCCAGCTCAGCTGAACATTGTGGGCATACAAGCCAAATACAAAGTTGTGAAGTGTTTTCAGCTTTTGTTGTGATGCTAAGAAAATGTGGAGGTAATGAAAAGACATTTTCCTAGTTTGTAAGCTTCTTTTATAAATCAGAACCCATTGATGCCATGAAGTCCAGCATTATACAAATTATGTAAATGAATTTAAAATAAAAAATGCCTACCAAATTCACATATTGGACAATATATGTGCTTCAAATGGACTCTTTAGGAGGAATGTACACCAAAATGCACATGACTGCTTGGGATTTTTTATTTTTTAAAAGCAAACTGTTTGGGATAAAACTGGGCTGTTATATGGTTTATATATTACTGTGAACATGGAAAAATATATGGTAGAAATATGGAATAATTGAAAATAAAATTTTCCAGATTCTGAAAAATAGTTTGTAATTAAACAAATAAATGTGTTTGTTGTAAAAAAATTAAATAACAAAGACATGTTAGCTACTATTAAAAAATGGACTCAGAAAGATTGACAATTATATGCAGCAAAACTGTTTTTAGAGAGAAAATGTACAACAGAAATATGTTCATTAGAGTAGATCTACAATATGTGTATTTTTAAGGAAGTAGAGAAATAGAAAAAAAAATCTCATGTTAGGAAAAAGTTCTTGCCAATATGTATTAGGAAAAATGGGTACCATATTTGTAATTTTTGGAACATGTGAGGGGACTCTAAACAAATGATAGTTGGAGAAGGATTTGTCCATTCATGAAATGTCAAAGAAACATAACCTGTCACAACATACTGATTTACCAGAACACAGACTTTGATAAGAAAGTTTTGAATAAATCAATCCATCATTTTTATTATTCACAAAAGCAAATGTGTAAGAGAAGAGCAGGCTGAGGTGTAAGGTGGGATTAAATGTGTCATTAGTTTGGAATAATTAAGTTGCCATAAGAGACTCCTAAATTCTATTGACCCTTATTTAGCACCAATTTAGCATTGACTAGATTATTATGGGTAGCAATAATGCACTCTTCTATGCTTATAACTCAACAAATACCCTTAAGGTATTTGTGTTTGATAATATGTGTGTGTATGTGTGTGTGTATTAAAAGAAGTGTAAAGGCCCTGTCACACTGCCCAACGGATGCAAAATGGACACAACGGACGAGCAAAATGTTCCATCCGTTGTTATCCGCTCTCAAAAGGGGCAAAAATTTCCATAACCGGAGCGGAAAACACGGAAGCGGGGAGGACGCAGAGCGGATGGAAAGCGGATGCGGAACAGAAGCCCAGCGGATGGAAGCAGATGGGAGTGGATGGCGCAACCGCTAGGCTTCCGGGGGGCCTCAGCAAAGCGGACGCAGAACAGATACAACGGATGCACAGCGGACGCGGAACGGATGAAGTGGATGCAGAGCGGAAACCTAGCGGATGCACAGCGGAAGCCTAACGGATGCCTGGCGTTAATTGCGCATGCGGGGGGGATGCATTGCGTAAGCCCCGCGGATATAAAGGGAAGCAGCTCGCACGTGGCCAGCATTCGGAGGAAAGACCTGCTGCAGGATACATCGAGTCCTTGCCTGCCCTGCCTGCATGCCTGCCTGCAAGCCTTCCTGCCAGCCTCCCTGCCAGCCTTGCTCTCTGCCTGCCTGCCAGCCTTGCTGCCAGCCTGCCTTCCAGCCTCCCTGCCAGCCAGTCTGCCTGCCAGCCTTGGTGCCTGCCTTCCTGCCAGGCTTCCTGCCAGGCTTCCTGCCAGGCTTCCTGCCAGCCTGCCTGCCAGCCTGCCTGCCAGCCTGCCTGCCAGCCTGCCTGCCAGGCTTCCTGCCAGCCTTGGTGCCTGCCAGCCTTCCTGCCAGCCTCCCTGCCAGCCAGCAACCCCACAACCATGGGGAAGAAGCGAACGTCTCAGCAACCTGCCACCATCCCTAGAAAGAGGGACAGGGCCACCCTCCCGCCCCCTGTCCCTGACTCTGCTTCTGCTGGGGCTTCTGCTGCTCGGGCTCGCTCTTCTGGTGCTGGAGCTTCTGCTGAAGCTGCTCCTGGCGGTGGTGCTTCTGCTGCTGCATACTCTGCTGAAGCTGCTCCTGGTCCGGCTGGTCCGGCTGGTCCTGGTCCTGCTGGTCCTGCTGGTCCTGCTCGTCCTGCTCGTGCTCCTGGTCTTGCTCATCCTACTCGTCCTGCTTGTGCTCCTGGTCCTGTTCGTGCTCCTGATCCTGCTGGTGCTGCTGCTGCTGCTGCTGCTGGGGCTGCTGAGGCTCCTAGTACTTACTCTGCTGCTGCTGATCCTGGTCCTGCTGATCCTGCTGCTGCTGCTGCTGATGATGATGATGATTATGATCCTGCTGCTGCTGCTGCTGCTGATGATGATGATCCTGCTGCTGCTGCTACTGCTACTGCTGGTGGTGTGGAGGAGCAGCCCCTACCACCTGGGAGCCCCTCTGATGAGGGCCCATCTGGTCCTGCCAAAGGGAGGAAGAGGCATATGCGGGGATGGGAGAGGAGGCAATACTTCATCGAGGAGGAACACGAGGATGAGGTGCTGGAGTGGCTGAGAGAGAATGACTATCTGTGGCGGAAGGGACACCAGCTGTACAGGGACACCAAAAGGAAGCAGACTGCTTGGAGAGAGAGGGCGGAGAGTATGGGTTACACTTCGGAGGTGCTCCTCATCTGGTGGAAGCACATGCACACCTGGTATGGGAAGCTGCACCTGAAGAAATCTGGCCAGGCCACGGTTAAGCTGACAGATAGAGAGACCTACGTCATGGCCAGGTGCAGCTTCCTGGAGGGTGAGATCCGCCACCGGAGAGCACCAGGAGCCCCTCTGTCTACCCTCTCTCTCCGGCAGCCTGCTGAGAGCCAGTCCTCTTCCGGCCGAGAGTCAGTCCCTGTCTCCAGACAGGTTTCTGTGGAGCGTGCCACAGCGGAGAACCCGCGGACAGGTGTTGTAACCGTGGTGGAGCACGTGGAGGACTGCCTGGTGTGGGTGGGAGAAAGGAGACATTGAGTCCACCACAGTCGTAGCCGCATCCACCTCCCCCAGCTCCACCTCCACAGAAAGGCAGAGAGCCAGACAGCAGGAGGGGCAGAGCCACACTGTCCTGCTGGAGATCAGGGACACCATCTGCACCAGTATAGATCTCCTCTCTCAGCTAGTCAGCACCGACTCCTCATCCTCCAACCTCAAGCCCTTCCTCACCTATGTCAATCAGACCCTCAAGAACATGGAGGAACCCCAGTACCAGGTGGTGAAGGACCGGATCACCGAGCTGCTTCACAACCCTCCAGATCAAGAGGAACCTGCTCCCACCCAGTCCAGGTCTGCTCCTCCACCCCAGGTGATGTCCCTCCCATTCCAAGGCTTCCCACAACCCCTCACCTATCAGGGCTACGGCTACCAGGAGGTCCAGCAGCACAGACAGCAGCCTTTCCCGGTCCAGGCACAGAGTCATCGGACGACACCGTTGCCACTGGTTCCACTGATACAACCGATGCCACCCACGACAATGATGCCACCGACGACAGCGATGCCACCCACTCAGTCCTCACCCAGCTGCAGACCAGACAGCCCCACTACACTACTTCCTCCACCCCACAGCCAAGCCCGGCCTCAGTACATCTCTCATCAGTACTGGGTCTGACACCCCATGGCATGGAGGAAGGACCTCTCAGCATCACGGGTCTGAGCCAGCTGTCTGAGAGCTTCCTCAACACACCGTCCCCTGTTGTCCTCTTGGGGCCAGGCACCCCAATGATGATACAGACCAGCACTCCAGCACCACCCACCTCCACAGCACCTGGACCCTTTACCCCTGAGACTGGGCACACCTCCGAGTGACCAATAAGAGTGCCAGAGACTCGGTAGCTGGCTACCTTTGGACTTTATTTGGACACTTGACTTGGGTCATTTTTGTTTTACAGCTTGTTGTTCAATAAAGTTTATCTTTGATTCACACACTTGCTTCATTTGTTTTTTTAAAAAAAGTCTTGGTGAAAACTTTTAGAATTGGTTTAAGCCTTTGCATGCTTGTGGGATGGGTTAAGATAGCAGTGGGGTGGGCAGGGATACCTTTGGGATGGGTTAAGATAGCTGTGGGATAGATAAACCTCCAGTGCAAGCATAGTGGGACTGTATGGTCCACCCTCCCAGGTGCCACACATATGGCCCTTTATTATCAATACTAATGTAATCATTCATCCACACACGTCAACATAAACATAACTCTTTATTAATTGCCCTGTTCATTGTAGGCCCACCCAACATACATGGCCCAATCTCATCAGTGTGATGAGACAGGCTGAAGGAAGCATCCATTAGTAATCTATCATCCTGTCTTGCCACTCCACTGCTCCAGCTGGGGAGTTGCACCATTGTCTCAGGAGGTTGCGCTGCTTCTTCCCTTCACGTGAGGCTCTGTTGGGGCCTTGCACATCATCAGTGTCTATCAGGTTTCACCCTTGCCTCCATTCCCCAGGCTCCATGTCCCCATTGCCTTGCTGGAGGTCCACGAGCCTGTTCTGCAAGACTGGGTAGCGGGTGCGCATGAGATTGTGCAGGATGTAGCAAGCTTCCATGATCCTCCTCACGGTCTCTGGGTGATGCTGCATGGTGGTGAGAAGTACCTGGAACCTGTTGGCCAGGATGCCAAAGGCGTTCTCCACCACCCGCCTTGCCCTGGACAGCCTGTAGTTGAAGATCCTCTCTTCATGGGTGAGGAGTCTGGAAGTGTAGGGCTTCATGAGGTAGGTTCTGAGGGAGAAGGCGTCATCCCCCACGATGATGTAGGGCACATCTTGCGTGTCATTGGGCAGGGGGTCTGGATCTGGAAAGCCCATGATGAGGTTGCCTTCCAGCCCCTCCTTGAGGTCACTGGTGTTGTATACCTGGGCATCTGAACATGAGCCGCCTGCCTGAAGCAGTGATGTACATGAACTTGTAGTCAGCATCAACCATGGCGAAGAGGATGATGCTGAAAAAGCCCTTGTAGTTGAAATAAGTGGACCCCGACTTGGGTGGTGCTTTGCAGGCCACGTGCTTGCCATCTATGGCTCCAACGGTGTGTGGGAAGTTCCACCTCTGATACCACTGCTGTGCAACTTTCTTCCATCCTTCTTCAGTGGAGGGGTACTGGAGGAGCTCCTCCAGGTATTCTTTGATGATGGCCTGCACCACTTCTCTGACCACAATGCTGATGGTATTGGGTGGCACCCTCCAGCCGTACTGCATGCTCCTATAGGTGGTCCCTGAGGCCAAGTGGCGCAGAGTGAGTGCCACCTTGAGCCCAGGTTCCAGGCTGGGCCGGAAGTTGGTGTTTGCCTTGGTCAACCTGGGTCTTAGCCGCTGCACAACTTCGTCAAACATGGCTGGAGGCATCCTCATGAAGTTCTGGAATGTACGAGTGTCTTCGTTCCTGAGCTCCACCATCAGCTTGTTATACAGTCTGTACTCTGCTCTTCTGGCGATCCATCTTCGGACCCAGACGCTTCTTGGCCGCCTCTTTTTCTTCCCGTAGTAGAGTTCACAGAGCCTGTAGATGGCTTTGCACTGTTGCAGAAGGATGGTGGCTGCCAAAAGGACTGTGTTATGATCCACGGTGGACATGACTGGATGCTGTGGAAGAGCAAGAGTCAGATGAAGGCTGCAGAGGTCTGCACAGCTAGGCTGCTGGTCTGAAAGTGAGATTTAGGTGAATTGCTCCCCCTTTTTATAGGCAGTATAGGTGTCCCTTTGCATCCTCTAGGCATCCTCTAGGCATCCTTAATATCCGAGATAGGTCCCCTCTGTGAACGTTTTTTCCATTTTAAATGCTTTGTTTCCGCTAGGCATCTGTTCTGCTCCGTTCTGCATCCGTTCTGCGTCCGTTCCGCTTCCTCCCTGCGTCCGAGCGGATGCGAGTTGCGCGGATGCCAGCGGATGCCTAGCGGATATAGCGGATGTGTAACAGATGCAGAACGGATGCATAGCAGATGCGTAGAGGATGCAGAACGGACAAATTGGATACATTTTCCGCGCAAAAGTTTTGGGCAGCTCAAAACTTCCTGAGCGGATGAAACGTCAATAAATGGATGCTGGACGGATAGAGAGGAAGCAAAACAGAGGCAGTGAGTACATTGCGTTTTCCAACGGATGGCAAGCTTTTTGTCTGTTTTACATCCTCTTTGCATCCGTTGGTGCAGTGTGACAGGGGCTTAAAATAACCTGTGGGGTGAAGAAGCTGGGTACCATCAAGCAAAGTATCTGCAAGTACTAGGAAGAGCCTAAGAATATAAGGCTACATTATTTATTATTATTTTTTTTATTTATTTATTTTATTTATTTATTTATTTATTATTATTATTATTATTATTATTATTATTATTATTATTATTATTATTATTGTTGTTGTTGTTGTTGTTGTTGTTATTATTATTATTATTATTATTATTATTATTATTATTATTAATATGTATTTTTATCCTACCTTTATGTTTTAATTAAATATAGAATGTGGAATGAGTATAATGTTATTATATGAGTATAATATTATGCATTTAATTTTTCCATCAGTACTTAGTAAGGCCAACTACTTCATCCCTCCCCTATAACTATTCTGCCAAAAAAGTACTAGCTGTAAGGGAAACATAGACTACTAAAGTACTAAGTATTATTTAACTTTAGATATTTCATTGCAAGCTCTGAAGAATAGTAACTTCTGATATTCAAATGATACAGTAGAAAATGAGGATTCTAGTGCATAAAATTGGCTCCTTTTAGCAATATTAGAAATTTCATTCTTACGAAACAGGAAACCAGAAGAATTTATAAATTCTTAAATATATATTTAACATTTCTGTCAGATTATATTAGTGGTGTTTTAAATTAATAAGTGCATCTAATTTCAGAGTCAAGACCAAAATTCCAGACTTTACATTCTTCCATTTAAATGAGAATACCATATGGTATTATGTTTGCTTAAGAAAGGGAACAAATTATATAAAATCTTATCAAGGTTTATGGGTGGATATTTTTAGCTAAATTATGTTAGCAAAAATTCAACTTCTTTGCAAAAGGAATGAAAGGATATAATGATTCTGTTCTCCATACTTTGGAATTTTGCCTTTTTGATGAACATTTTGATCCAGGTTAAGGATCAAACTGGGATCACTGTGAAACCTTTCTTCTCTCCCTCTTTTCACTTCCAAATAAAATTTCAGATGACCCCACCTTTTTTTAAACCACTTACATTTCAGCAAATTGTTCAAGCTTTGAACAGTACTTAATGCTATCTATGTTACTTTTACAGTGCCCGCTTCTGATCCCATGACTTGATGTTGGCTTGTTTCTAGCAGAACCATAGCTTATTGGTTTTGGAAGATATCACATAGGGTTGTAGATAGAAAATGGAACCCACAACCACTAACTCCTATTAGTGCCATTAGAAAAAGAGAAGGAAGCAGAACACATTATATTGAGGTTGATTGTTCTTATAACTGTATGTCAGATAAATCATGGTTTGATGCAGCTTTCCCTTATTTGTATGCTTCACATGTGTTGAATTCTAGCTTCTATCACTCCAAAGGCACATAGGCAAAAAAGCAACTTCAGGAACTTGGATTTATCTTCATGTTTGTCACACAAGAAACAGATGTTAAGCATCCCATACTTAAGAAAAAATCATAGGAAAAGTTGCAGGAGAGAGTCTTCTTTAGTCTTTGAATTAGGAAGATGGGCAACCAAATTTCTTCAATCATCCCATCCTCAAAAGATATTCTAATTATTGCAATGTTAGTGTGACATTCTAAAGTATACCATTATCAAGAACAAGAAGAAGAGGAAGCAATTAGAGAGGCTTCCAATGGAAAGATTTGCAACAAAAACCACCACTATTGTTAGAAATGTTTAAGTTCTCTGAACAATCAAATCACGAGATGTGTGGCAAATAAATGTAATAATAATAATATTAGCCTCTGCAAAAAGACTGTAGAAACAGTGGACCATCTGTCTATGGAAATTCTCAGTCATTTAGGCCACATAGCACCCCAGACTTAATAACTGTCAATAAAAAAAGATTTAAAAAAAGTCTGGATCATGGACGTGGCAGTACCTGAAGATAGCAGAATATAAGGGAAAACACTGGAGGGGATAATAAAATATGAAGACCTGCAAAGAGAAATATAAGGACTGTAGCAAAAAAAAGCAAAGATAGTGCCAATAGTAATATGCACCTTGGGTGCATTCCCAAAGCATCATGAACACTATTGGCATTAACAAAATCACTATCAGTCCATGGAAAAAGCCGTCTTTTCTCGGGACAAATTACATATTGTGATATTACCTTTAAGACATGAAATAACAACACCTGTCTATCTCAGGTCCTTGGGAAGAACCTAATAGGTGCACACAGGGGTGGGATTCAGTTTTTTTATCAACCGGTTCAGTGGGCATGGCTTAGTTGGTGGGTGTGGCTTGGTGGTCATGTGACTGGATGGGCTTGTCCAACTTGACATCACTCATGTCAAGGGGCGCTTCTCCTCACCTGGCCTCTCATGACAGTGAGGATGCTACAGTGGTCATAAGTGTGAAAAATGGTCATAAGTCACTTCAGTATCATTGTAACTTTGAATGGTCACCAAATGAACTGTTGTAAGTCAAGGATTACCTGTACCAAAATACAAAAAGCTTCTTTGCTTGCAAAAAGCTGCCTTAAATACCAATCATTAGATTAAAAATACCTGCAAGCCAGAGTTACAAATCAGGCAGGGTGCTAGAGCACCTTGAGGAATGAAAATACAACAGTTAAAATGCAGTGATAATATCAAGCAGCCAACTCTTGCTCATAAAATGAAACCCTTTAGCAGAGAGGTTATTTAAGCTCTCCAGAAAAAGCACACTCAGGAAAAGCAATCCTTAGATCCATTTGCACTACTTAAAGCTGATCTCACTCACCTCACAAGATATACTAAGGAAATCATCCAGAATTAAAGCCCGTGTCACACTGAACCAACGGATGCAAAGTGGATGTAAAACGGATAAAAAAGCTTGCCGTTCATTGGTTCACGCGATGTATCCGTTCTGTACTCACTGCCTCCATTTTGCTTCCTCTCTATCCATCCAGCATCCGTTTATGGACGTTTCATCCGCTCCAAAAGTTTTGGGCTGCCTAAAACTTTAGCGCAGAAAATGTATCCAGTTCATCCATTCTGCATCCGCTACGCATCCGTTACGTATCCGCTATATCCGCTAGGCATCCGTTCCGCATCTGCGCAACTCCATCCGCTCCAGCGGTAAACAGACGCAAGGAGGAAGCGGAACGGACGCAGAACGGATGTAGAATGGATGCCTAGCGGATGCAGCACGGAAACAAAGCGTTTAAAATGGAAAAAACGTTCACAGAGGGGACCTATCTCGGATATTAAGGATGTCTACAGGATGCCTAGAGGATGCCTAGAGGATGCCTAGAAGAAATCCTATACTGCCTATAAAAAGGGGGAGAAACTCGCCTGCATCGCACTTTCAGAACAGCGGTGCAGACCTCTGTAGCCTTCATCTGCCTCTTCCTCTTCCACAGCATCCACTCATGTCCACTGTGGATTGTAACAAAGTCCTTTCGGCAGCCACCATCGTTCTGCAACTGTGAGAAGCCGTCTGCAGGCTCTGTGAACACTACTGCAAGAAGAAAAGGAGCCACCCAAAAAGAGTCTGGATCCGAAGATGGTTCGCCAATAGAGGGGAGGACGGACTGTACAACAAGCTGATGGTGGAGCTCAGGAGCGAAGACACTCGGGCATTCCAGAACTTCATGAGGATGCCGCCAGCCATGTTTGACAAAGTTGTGCAGCGCCTGACACCCAGGTTGACCAAAGCAAACACCAGCTTCCGGCCCAGCCTGGAACCTGGGCTCAAGGTGGCACTCACTCTGCGCCACCTGGCCTCAGGGACCACCTACAGGAGCATGCAGAACGGCTGGAGGGTGCCATCCAACATCATCAGCATTGTGGTCAGAGAAGTGGTGCAGGCCATCATCGAAGAATACCTGGAGGAGCTCCTCCAGTACCCCTCCACTGAAGAAGGATGGAAGAAAGTTGCACAGCAGTGGTATCAGAAGTGGAACTTACCACACACCGTTGGAGCCATAGATGGCAAGCACGTGGCCTGCAAAGCTCCAGCCAAGTCGGGGTCCACTTATTTCAACTCCAAGGGCTTCTTCAGCATCATCCTCTTCGCCATGGTCGATGCTGACTACAAGTTCATGTACATCGATGCTTCAGGCAACGGCTCATCTTCGGATGCCCAGGTATACAATGCCAGTGACCTCAAGGAGGGGCTGGAACGCAACCTCATGGTGGGCTTCCCAAATCCAGAACCCCTGCCCAATGACACACAAGATGTGCCCTACTTCATCGTGGGGGATGACGACTTCTCCCTCACAACCTACCTCATGAAGCCCTACACCTCCAGACTCCTCACCCATGAAGAGAGGATCTTCAACTATAGGCTGTCCAGGGCAAGGCGGGTGGTGGAGAACGCCTTTGGCATCCTGGCCAACAGGTTCCAGGTACTTCTCACCACCATGCAGCATTGCCCAGAGACCGTGAGGAGGATCATGGAAGCTTGCTGCATCCTGCACAATCTCATGCGCACCCGCTACCCAGTCTTGCAGAACAGGCTCGTGGACCTCCAACAAGGCAATGGGGTCATGGAGCCTGGGGAATGGAGGCAAGGGCGAAACCTAATCGACACTGAGGATATGCAAGGCCCCAACAGAGCCTCAAATGAAGCGAAGAAGCAGCGCAACCTCCTGAGACAGTGGTGCAACTCCCCAGCTGGAGCAGTGGAGTGGCAAGACAGGATGGTAGATGCTTAATGGATGCTTCCTTCAGCCTGTCTCATCACACAGATGAGATTGGGCCATGTATGTTTGGTTGGCCTACAATGAACAGGGCATTTAATAAAGAGTTGTGTTTATGTTGACATGTGTGGATAATTATTACATTATTATTGATAATAAAGGGCCATAGGTGTGGCACCTGGGAGGGTGGACCATACAGTCCCACTATGCTTGCACTGGAGGTTTATCTATCCCACAGCTATCCGAACCCATCCCACAGCTATTACCCATCCCACAGGTATCCTAACCCATCCCACAGCTATTACCCATCCCACAGGTATCCTAACCCATCTCAAAGCTATCTTTACCCATCCCACAAGCATGCAAAGGCTTAAACCATTTCTAACAGTTTCCAGCAAGACTTTATTAAAAAAAAGAAATGAAGCAAGTGTGTGAATCATAAATAGACTTTATTAACAACAAGCTATAAGACAAAAATGAGTCTCTGGCACTCCTCTTGGTCGCTCAGTCCCAGGGGTGAAGGGTGCAAGTGCTGTGGAGGTGGCTGGTGCTGGAGTGCTTGTCATCAGCTCCTCCAGAAGCAGAAGCAGCAGAAGCGCCAGCCCCAGAAGAGCGAGCCCGTGCTGCAGAAGCCCCAGCAGAACCAGAGTGAGGGCCAGGGGGCGGGATGGTAGCCCTGTCCCTCTTGCCAGGGCTGGCAGCAGATGGCTGAGGCTTGCTGTGCTTCCACATGGTTGTGGGGTTGCTGGCTGGCAGGCAGGCTGGCAGGAACCAAGGCTGGCAGAAAGGCTGGCAGGGAGGCTGGCACCAATGCTGGCAGACAGGCTGGCAGGCAGGTATGCACCAAGGCTGGCAGGCAGGCATGAACCAAGGCTGGCAGGAAGGCTGGCAGGCAGACATGAACTAAGGCTGGCAGGAAGGCTGGCAGGCAGACATGAACCAAGGCTGGCAGGAAGGAAAGCAGCAAGGCTGGCAGGCAGACCGGCTGGCAGCAAGGCTGGCAGGGAGGCTGGCAGCAAGGTTGGCAGCAAGGCTGGTAGCAAGGCTGGCAGCAAGGCTGGCAGGCAGACATGCAGGCAGGGCAGGCAAGGCATTCGATGTGTCCGGCAGCAGGTCTTTCCTCTGAATGGCTGAATGCTTCGGAGCTGCTTCCGTTATATCCACGGGGCTGATGCAATGCATCCTCCCCGCATGCACAGTGAACGCCAGGCATCCATTAGGCTTCCGCTGTGCATCCACTATGCTTCCGCTCTGCATCCGCTTCATCCGTTCGGCGTCCGCTCTGCATCTGCTCTTTCTGTTCTGCGTCCGCTTCGCTGAGGCCCCCCGGAAGCCCTGAGGATGTGCCATCCACTCCCATCCACTTCCATCCGCTAAGCTTCCATTCCGCATCCGCTTTGCATCTGCCTTGCGTCCTCCCCACGTCCGTGTTATCCGTTCTGGTTATGCAAATTTTTGCCCCTTTTGAAAGCAGATAACAACGGATGGAACATTTTGCTCGTCCTCTGTGTCCTTTTTGCATCCGTTGGCCAGTGTGACATGGGCTTAAGGAAAGGTCACATGCCCCCCAGAAAGGCAATTAAAAAAATTCAGTGCCAAGCTTGCATCCTGCCTCTTGGAAGTCTACTCCAAAAGAACAGTGCCACTGAAGCAGTGAGGAAGACCCCCTCCTCAGATAGAAAAAGAAACCATGAGGCAGGAAAAAATTCAAACACTATACAAATAATTAAATCACAACAGGAGCTGTTGCTTGTTGAAGCTGAATAGGGAAATTTATCCCATCAATAAACACAGGGTTAAACTTCACCAAGCTCAGAATTAACATTCACCAAAAAACAGTTTTAGACTAAAACTCAGAGAGAGTATGTAAACTCACATATGAATGTCAATTTTTC
This sequence comes from Laticauda colubrina, assembly GCA_015471245.1. Classification (NCBI taxonomy): domain Eukaryota; kingdom Metazoa; phylum Chordata; class Lepidosauria; order Squamata; family Elapidae; genus Laticauda; species Laticauda colubrina. The sequence continues at coordinate 18,469,505 of BLBF01000002.1, forward strand.
TAGCTAGCCAAGAAGCCTTGCTGAATGTCACTCATCTTGGTTCCCTGTCACTAAAAGCTTTGCTTCATTATTCAATTATTTCTTCAAAGTGCTGATTGTCCAGGGAAGTATTTCCTCCCAACAGCAGTGTAAAAATCTTCAAACAATCCTTCCCCTTTAAGAAGGCCAAGCCCCAAAGCTCCAGAGACAGTAAGTCTAGCCATTCTTCTAAGAATGAAATAAGGATGAAAAAAAACAAAAGGGGATTACTTTTAACTACCAGTTCTCCGAACTGCTTAGAAAGTTAACAAGGGGTTCTATAAAACCGGATAGAACTGGTTGAATCCCACCCCTGGGTGCACAAATATTCCAAGTTCAGACTGAAAACATGGCTGACAGTATAACTGGCTGACAGTATAACAAAAACCTGGCTGACAGTATAACAAACCATAATAGCAATAGACCTTAGACTTATATACTGCTTCACAGTGCTTTACAGCCCTCACTAGGTGATTTACAGAGTCAGCCTCTTGCCTGCAACAATCTGGGTCCTCATTTTACTAACCTTGGAAGGATGGAAGGCTGAGTCAACCTTGACCCTGGTGAGATTTGAGCTGCCAAATTGCAGGCAGGCAGCAGAAGTAGTCTGCAGCACTGCATTCTAACCATGCACTACCATAAAGTAAGGTTAAATCACTGATAAGGTCAATTGAAATAAAACTCTCAAATACCCTAAGAATAAAATAGTCTAACAGAAGAAGACTTTTGAGAAATGATAAGGTAGATGTCTATGGAGATTCTCAGTCATCCAGGTCATGATTGTTCCAAAGGTGCTTTTTCAAGGGGCAACGGGACTTTCTGGTTTTTCTTCGGAGACACTTCACTTCTCATTCTAGAACAGTTGAAGAAGCTTCTTGGGTAAGAAGCAAAACGTCTTCAGAGACAAACCAGAAAATCCAATTGCCTCTTGAAAAAAGCATTTTTGTGATAAGGCAGATATTGCCAAAATAGTGACCTAAACAGAACTTGCAATGGCTTTACAAAACCTTTATAGGTAAAGGTTCCCCTTGCACAGACATGCTAATCGTTTCCAGCTCTAGGGGGCAGTACTCATCTCCGTTGCAAAGCCAAAGAGCCAGTGCTGACGTCTCCATGGTCATATGGCCGGCATGACTAAGGTGCATGGAATACTGTTACCTTCCCACCAAAGTGGTCCCTATTTTTCTACTTGCATTCTTACATGCTTTTGAACTGCTGGGGTAGCAGAAGCTGGGACAAGTGACGGGAGCTCACTCCATTATATGGTGCTAGGGATTTGAACCGCCGAACTGCCAACCATTCTGGTCAACAAGCTCAGCATCTTAGCCACTGAGCCACCTTGTCCCTAAAATGGCTTTAAAAGATGAGGTAAATCCATGGAACAAGAAACTATCAAGGGTTAGCTCTAATTGCTGTATATTACTTTGGTACAGTATATCAAGGGAATCATGCCTGTACTTTCCAGGTGCAGGGGAATAACAGCAGTGGCAGACAGGACTTGTGGAACTTCTAGTTAGCCCTTTTGGGAAACAAGTTGTCGAGCTGAACATTATTCTTCCATCTGCTCTAGCCAAGCACTCCTTCTGTCTTTATGCACTTGTATGGCCTGAGTGAGCCCCAGAGTCTAAACTGGGACAGGTTGGATCATTTCCAATTCAGGCTGATTGCCAGCTGTTACAAAGCAGCTTTCCAGTCCTGCTTACATATTTGATATTACAGGGTAAAAGCACCATTTTCATGGCTAGGCAAACACTAGCTCTTTTTTTTTTAATCACAATAAAAAAATCCTGCTTCTTATGAGCAGAGCTGGGGTATGTAAGCCATCAAGACCAACATATGCCTCATGATGACATTTAGCTGATTATAACAGTCTAGACATAAACCGGCGATCTCAGTAATGTTTCAGCCTGGTCAGAAATGCATTTTTAAATTTACAGCCGATGGAGATAGCGAACAGAGACCACCTGTATTCCCTGGTGGAATTCCAGAGGGAGGAAGTGGTCTCGAGTCAGGCAGGGTCTCTAAAAAATGAAGGCTTTAAAAGGAACAACAGCTTGCCTATGCGATTATTCCCACCCCCATCCACCCCTGTAAAGATTTCAGTAGGTTTCCCAAATGGGCTGGTAATTTTTCAATCATTCCGAGCTGTTACTTTTAATAAAGCCAGGGCTCTGGCAGTGGATTTGGCTTATAACCTCAATGGGACAATTTTAGAACAGCTCAGAATAAATAGCAGCCAGCCAGCCAGACGGTGGTGAAACATACCTGTGGCCAAAGGAGACGGGAAGCCGGCATTGGGCTGATGGTGGCATTGTGGCATTGATGGGCACTTGGGTGGGGTGGGCATCTGACAGAAGCAACATTGCTCTCTGTTTGTTAGTTCAAGCTGAAGGGGGACAGCCCTGCCCAAGCTGGGAAGTAGAGACATTTTGTGTTTGTCCTTTCTTACAGATTTTTTTTTTAAAAAGGGCATTGCATTAAAAAAAAAAAAAAAGTGATGTTATAATGCTAATTCAGGTGAAAGTGGGTTGTTGTTTTTTCTGTTTGAAGCCAGATGGAGGAACAAATTTTGCTGTGGTTGGCTATCTGTCAGGACTCCAACAAATCCACCCCCATTCAAATCATAAGTCTCTAGCCTCATCTCAGAGAAAAGAAAATTGATTTATTAGAAGTGAACATGTTGGTGTTAGCTGGATGCAGCCAATACTAAATACATCATTCATTTTCCCATTGATCCTGGACTTCCCATCACCCCCTTGGATGTGTATTACCCCATGGGACACATCCATCCCCAAGAGTCATCAATCATGTTCTCCAGTAATATTCTATCGCTCCAACAATTTTAGGCTGCCAGGATGATTATCTAGGCACTTAAGGAATGCACTGTTTTCCCCCACTTCCTTTTTCTGGCAGCTAAAAAAAGCAAAGGAGCATCTTTTCAATTAACACTATCTTTGACAAGTAAGAAATCCCTCCAGGCAGCAAAGTTTTGCAGTGTTGATTTGTTTTCTTCCTGTGACTGTTTTAATTTCATTTACAGGTAGTCCTTGACTTATGACTACAATTGATCTCAAAACTTCTGCTGTTAAGTGAGACATTTGTGGGTTTTTAAAAAATGTTTTTATTTTTATTAAATATAGAAAGAGCAAAAAAAATCAGTGTTTATGCAATGTGTGTGTTGCAATGAATTTGAGCAATCCTCCTCCTCCTCATTATAACAAGCATTCATAATATTAGTATTAATCATATAATAAGTGAGACATGTGTTAAGGAGTTTTGCCCCATTTTACAACCTTTCTTGCCTCTGTTACTAAAGGCCCTGTCACACTGCCCAACGGATGCAAAATGTTTGTAAAAAGGACACAGTGGACGAGAAAAATGTTCCATCCGTTGTTATCCGCTCTCAAAAGGGGAGAAAATTTGCATAAACAGAGCGGATAACACGGAAAGGAACGGATAGGGGGAGGACGCAGGGCAGATGGAAAATGGATGCAGAGCGGAAGCCTAGCGGATGGAAGCGGATGGGAGTGGATGGCACATCCTCAAGGCTTCCGGGGGATCTCAGCAAAGCGGACGCGGAATGGATACAGTGGATGCAGAACGGACGCCGAGTGGATGAAGCGGATGCACAGCGGATGCACAACGGATGAAGCGGATGCAGAGCGGAAGCCTAGCGGATGCACAGCGGAAGCCTAGCGGATGCCTGGCGTTAATTGCACATGCAGGGGGGGGATTTATTGCGTCAGCCCCGCGGATATAAAGGGAAGCAGCTTGGAAGCAAGTCACCATTCAGAAGAAAGACCTGCTGCCAGACGCATTGAGTGCCTTGCCTGACTGCCTTGCTGCCTGCCATCCTGCCAGCCTTGCTGCCTGCCTTGGTGCCTGCCTTCCTGCTAGCCTTGCTGCCTGCCTTGGTGCCTGCCTCCCTGCCAGCCTTCCTGCCAGCCTCCCTGCCAGCCTTGCTGCAAGCCTTGGTGCCTGCCTCCCTGCCAGCCTTGCTGCCTGCCTTGGTGCCTGCCTGCCTGCCAGCCTTGGTGCCTGCCTTGGTGCCTGCCTCTCTGCCAGCCTTGGTGCCTGCCTCCCTGCAAGCCTTGCTGCCTGCCTTGGTGCCTGCCTGCCTGCCAGCCTTGCTGCCTGCCAGCCTTGCTGCCTGCCAGCCTTGGTGCCTGCCAGCCTTGGTGCCTGCCTGCCTTCCAGCCTTCCTGCCAGCCTCCCTGCCAGCCAGCAACCCCACAAACATGGGGAAAAAGAGGAAGCCTCAGCCATCTGCTGCCAGCCCTGGCAAGAGGGACAGGGCCAACCTCCTGCCCCCTGGCCCTCACTCTGGGGCTTCTGTAGCACGGGCTCGCTCTTCTGTGGCTGGGGCTTCTGCTGCTTCTGCTTCTGGAGGAGCTGATGATGCTGCTTATGGCGGTGGTTCTTCTGCTCATGCTTACTCTGCTGAGGCTGCTTCTGACGGTGGTGCTTCTGCTGGTGCTTACTCTGCTGAGGCTGCTCCTGGAGGTGGTGCTTCTGCTGGTGCTTACTCTGCTGAATCTGCTCCTCATCCTGCGGGTCCTGCTCATCCTGCTCATGCTCCTGGACTTGCTCGTACTGCTCGTGCTGCTCATGCTCCTGGTCTTGCTCGTCCTGCTTGTCCTCTTGGTCCTACTCGTGCTCCTGGTCCTGCTCGTGCTCCTGGTCTTGCTCATGCTCCTGGTCCTGCTCGTGCTGCTGCTGCTGCTGCTGCTGATGATGATGATGATCCTGCTGGTGCTGGTGCTGCTGCTGCTGATTATGATCCTGCTGGTGATGCTGCTGCTGCTGCTGATGATGATGATGATCCTGCTGCTGTGTCACTGTGTCACTGTGGTGTGGAGGAGCAGCCCCTACAACCTGGAAGCCCCTCTGATGAGGGCCCATGTGGTCCTGGCAAAGGGAGAAAGAGGCATATGTGGGAACGGGAGAGGAGGCAACACTCCATTGAGGAGGAATACGAGGATGAGGTGCTGGAGTGGCTGAGAGAGAATGACTATCTGTGGCGGAAGGGACATCGGCTGTACAGGGACACCAAAAGGAAGCAGGTTGCTTGGAGAGAGAAGGCGGAGAGTCTGGGCTACACATCAGAGGTGCTCTTCGGCTGGTGGAAACATATGCACACCTGGTACGGGAAGCTGCACCTCAAGAAATCTGGCCAGGCCACAGTTAAGCTGATCGACAGAGAGACCTATGTCATGGCCAGGTGCCTTGGAGGGTGAGATCCACCACCGAGGAGCAGCACCAGCAGCAGCCCCTCTAACGACCCTCTCTCTCCGGCAGCCTGCTGAGACCCAGTCCTCTTCTGGCCGAGAGTCAGTTCCTGTCTCCAGGCAGGTTTCTGTGGAGCGTGCCACGGCGGAGAACCCACGGACAGGTGTTTTAACCGTGGTGGAGCATGTGGAAGACTCCCTGGTGAAGTGGGAGAAAGGAGACGGCACTTCCACCACAGCCCTACCCGCATCCGCCCCCAGCTCCACCTCCAAAGAAAGGCAGAGAGCCAGACAGGAGGGGCAGAGCCACACTGTCCTGCTGGAGATCAGGGACACCATCCGGAGCAGCATAGATCTCCTCTCTCAGCTGGTCCACACTGACTCCTCATCCTCCAACCGCAAGCCCTTCCTCACCAATGTCAACCAGACCCTCACGGACATGGCGGAACCCCAGTACCAGGTGGTGAAGGACCAGATCACCGAGCTGCTTCACAACCCTCCAGACCCAGAGGAACCTGATCCCACCCAGTCCAGGTATGCTCCTCCACCGCAGGTAATGTCCCTCCCATTCCAAGGCTTCCCACAGGCCCTCCCCTACCAGGGCTACGGCTACCAGGAGGTCCAGCAGCACAGGCAGCAGCCCTTCCCAGTCCAGGCACAGAGTCATCGGACGACACTGTTGCCACCGGTTCCACCGATGCCACCAATGCCACCCATGCCAATGATGCCACCGACGACAGCGATGCAACCCATACCACCGATGCCACCAACGCCAGTCCTCACCCAGCTGCAGACCAGACAGCCCCACTACACTGCTCCTTCCTCCACCCCACAGCCAAGCCCGGTCTCAGTACATCTGTCCTCGGTACTGGGGCTGACACCACATGGCATGGAGGAAGGAGCTCTCAACATCATGGGGCTGAGCCAGCTGTCTGAGAGCTTCCTCAACACACCGTCACCTGTTGTCCTCTCGGGGCCATGCACCCCAGTGGTGCTTCAGACCAGCACTCCAGCACCAGCCACCTCCACAGCACCTGGACCCTTCACCCCTGAGACTGGGCACACCTCTGAGTGACCAAGAGGAGTGCCAGAGACTGGGTGGCTACCTGTAGTCTTTATTTGGACACTTGACTTGGGTCATTTTTCTTTTACAGCTTGTGATTAATAAAGTTTATCTTTGCTTCACACACTTGCCTCATTTATTTTATTAAATAAAGTCTTGGTGGAAACTTTTAGAAATGGTTTAAGCCTTTGCATGTTTGTGGGATGGGTAAGGATAGCAGTGGGGTGGGCAGGTATACCTTTGGGATGGGTAATAGCTGTGGGATACATAAACCTCCAGTGCAAGCATAGTGGGACTGTATGGTCCACCCTCCCAGGTGCCACACCTATGGCCCTTTATTATCAATACTAATGTAATCATTGATCCACACATGTCAACATAAACACAACTCTTTATTAAATGCCCTGTTCATTGTAGGCCCACCCAACATACAAGGCCCAATCTCATCCATGTGATGAGACAGGCTGAAGGAAGCATCCATTAATCATCTACCATCCTGTCTTGCCACTCCACCGCTCCAGCTGGGGAGTTGCACCAGTGTTTCAGGAGGTTACGCTGCTTCTTCCCTTCACGTGAGGCTCTGTTGGGGCCTTGCACATCCTCAGTGTCTATCAGGTTTCGCCCTTGCCTCCATTCCCCAGGCTCCATGTCCCCATTGCCTTGCTGGAGGTCCACGAGCCTGTTCTGCAAGGCTGGGTAGCGGGTGCGCATGAGATTGTGCAGGATGCAGCAAGCTTACATGATCCTCCTCACGGTCTCTGGGCGATGCTGCATGGTGGTGAGAAGTACCTGAAACCTGTTGGCCAGGATGCCAAAGGCGTTCTCCACCACCCGCCTTGCCCTGGACAGCCTGTAGTTGAAGATCCTCTCTTCACGGGTGAGGAGTCTGGAAGTGTAGGGCTTCATGAGGTAGGTTGTGAGGGAGAAGGCGTCATCCCCCACGATGAAGTAGGGCACATCTTGCGTGTCGTTGGGCAGGGGGGCTGTATCTGGGAAGCCCATGATGAGGTTGCGTTCCAGCCCCTCCTTGAGGTCACTTGCGTTGTATACCTGGGCATCTGAAGATGAGCTGTTGCCTGAAGCATCGATGTACATGAACTTGTAGTCAGCATCGACCATGGCAAAGAGGATGATGCTGAAGAAGCTCTTGTAGTTGAAATAAGTGGCCCCCTACTTGGCTGGAGCTTTGCAGGCCACGTGCTTGCCATCGATGGCTCCAACGGTGTGGGGGAAGTTCCACTTCTGATACCACTACTCTGCAACTTTCTTCCATCCTTCTTCAGTGGAGGGGCACTGGAGGAGCTCCTGCAAGTATTCTTCGATGATGGCCTGCACCACTTCTCTGACCACAATGCTGATGATGTTGTGTGGCATCCTCCAGCCGTACTGCATGCTCCTGTAGGTGGTCCATGAGGCCAGGTGGCGCAGAGTGAGCGCCACCTTGAGCCCAGGGTCCAGGCTGGGGCAGAAGTTGGTGCTCTGCTTGGTCAACCTGGGTGTCAGCCGCTCCACAACTTTGTCAAACATGGCTGGAGGCATCCTCATGAAGTTCTGGAATGCACAAGTGTCTTCGTTCCTGAGCTCCACCATCAGCTTGTTATACAGTCCATACTCTGCTCTTCTCCTGATCCATCTTCAGACCCAGATGCTTCTTGGCTGCCTCTTTTTCTTCCCGTAGTGGAGTTCACAGAGCCTGTAGATGGCTTTGCACTGTTGCAGAAGGATGGTGGCTACCAAAAGGAGTTTGTTATGATCCATGGTGGACATGACTGGATGCTGTGGAAGAGGAAGAGTCAGATGAAGGCTGCAGAGGTCTGCACAGCAGGGCTGCTGGTCTGAAAGGAGATGCAGGTGAGTTGTTCCCCCTTTTTATAGGCAATATAGGTTTTCCCCTATGTGTCCTTTTGCATCCTCTAGGCATCCTCTAGACATCCTTAATATCTGAGATAGGTCCCCTCTACGAACGTTTTTTCCACTTTAAATGCTTTCTTTGTGTGCTGCATCCACTTTCATCCTTCCTCCGTCCGTGCTACTAACTCTGTGCGTCCGTTCCGCGTCCGTTCCGCTTCCTCCCTGCGTCCGAGCGGATGCGAGTTGCGCAGATGCACAGCGGATGCCTAGCGGATATAGTGAATGCGTAATGGATGCAGAACGGATGTCCCCCGTATGCCTAGCGGATGCAGAACAGACGCATTGGATCCATTTTCTGCTCAAAAGTTTTGAGCAGCTCAAAACCCTCTGAGCGGATGAAACGTCAACAGACGGATGCTGGATGGATAGAGAGTAAGCAAAACGGAGGCAGTGAGTACAGAACGGAAGCATCGCGTTAACCAACGGATGGTAAGTGTTTTTCTCCATTTTACATCCTCTTTCCATCCGTTGGTGCAATGTGACAGGGGCTTAAGCTAATCACTGGAGTTGATCAGTTAAATACCCTGGTTGTTGAGTCAACCTGTCTTCCCCATTGACTTTGCTTGTCAAAATCTCACAAAAGTATTAAACACCTGAATTTTGATCACATGACCATACGAATGCTGCAAAGGTCATCATTGTGAAAAAAGGTCATAAGTCATTTTTCCCCAGTGCCGTTGTAAATTTGAATGGTCACTAAATGAACTGTTGTAAGTCGAGGACTAGCTGTACTTAAAGGATTGATGGAATATCCCTCTGCAATAGTCTTGGCAAGAAAACAGGAAGATCACAATGGCAGGCATTATTGGTAGTTCAGTTTTTGCCTTTTTCTAAGGATCCCTAGGAAGAGGGATGGTGTGTGTGTGTGTGTGTGTGTGTGCAACCACACACTGAATCAACATTTTCATTGCATTCTTGGCCACAATCATAAGATCCCCTATTTGGACAGGAATGATGCAATCAGACTTTGACCACATTGTGGTGCAACAGCTGATCACTGAGTTTTTCTTTTTTCACATTTAAACTTATTATATAAATATAAATTATATAAATATTGCAAGCTGGCCAGAATCCCCAGAAATGAAGCAGCAGAGGAACAGAAACAATAAGGAAATAAATATTTGTCAAGTGGGAAGGGAGCTGTTCAATATACAGTTCTATATCACTGATGACCTGGATCTGCGTTTGATATTTTGATGTCCAAGCTACTTTGAAAGTGACACAGTATTTTTTGTGACACACTTGCCATATGGCTGTCCTTCTTGAATGCTTAAATGGGAGGATGACTCTTCAAGGATGACTCTCTAAAAATGACCCACTGGTTATCTTTAATCTCTTCTTCTGATACTTTGCAAATTGTTACTCTATTCTTCTGGTACTTTGCAAATTGTTTACTCTATTCTTCTGCTACTTTGCAAATTGTTTAGCACTGTTCTCACAATTCCTTTGTGTGTGTGGTGGGGGGTTGTGTTTGACTCTAAACAATTTCATCAACATAGCATCACCACAAGGAACACTTCTTGTAGAGCTAAACTAGGCCCAAGTTAGAGCTGGTTCAATTGGCATTTTGAGAGCATCTCATAGACCTTTGTAGAACAAGACCCAAACATGCTCTCAAATAAGAAAAATGTGCCTTCTTAGAAAATGGCTGAAATAGAGGGTTTGGACTGAGAGAAAACATTACTAAAAGTCAATAGTAAGGTAGGTTCTTTGCTACCCTCTCTTTTCTCCCTTCTCCTGATGCTTTTTATTGCTCTCCCTTCTTTTTCTACTGGATGTTTTCAACTGTCCAAACATACCACATGACCCATCATTTTTATTTTCTAATTATCCTTATAGAGCCTATATTAAGCTCAAAACTATTTTAATAAATAAAAATTTAGGAACCAAGGCTGGGATTTGTAGTACTTTAGGTATCTCTCTCTTTCTTTTTTTTTCTTTCTTTCTTTTTTCTCTCTCTCTTTTCTTTCTTTCTTTCTTTTTTCTTTCTTTCTTTCTTTCTTTCTTTCTTTCTTTCTTTCTTTCTTTCTTTCTTTCTTTCTTTCT
>BLBF01000002.1:18485639-18541615 GCA_015471245.1 Laticauda colubrina
AGAGACAGAGACAGAGACAGAGACAGAGACAGAGACAGAGACAGAGACAGAGACAGAGACAGAGACAGAGAGACAGAAATGGCAGGGAAGAGAGATCAAGAAACCAATAGGAAAATTAAACAGAAAACAGCATTATACATATTTACAGAGAAAGGTGTGTATATGAGCAGGAGGCATCCCATGGCATGGTGATCCAGATTAACAAGAAGAATAAGTTGTCACTTCAAAACTTTGATAGATGAGAGCCAGGAAAGGGCACACATATCAACATTGGGCTGAACAGGTTTGGGGAATACACAAGTAGCCATACTTTTATAGTGGGAGACACACTGAATTGGGCAAAGACAAATAGAGACTATTTTTTTTTCTTTCTTTCATTGTATCCTCTTTTCTTAGATCACTGCCACTATGTCAATGGCCCCCCTTCTAATGAAGCAGATATTTTTCTCATAGTGGATTCCTCTGGGATTTAATTGAAGCATGGAAGCCAGGGAGGTTGTATACATCCATAGAGGTGTTTCTGCAAGTAAAGATGGGATATTCTCTTTGGCCATTTTGGAGCTACAAACATGTAAGAACTTTATGTTCTGCAAATGGGAATTTCACTGAAATTCCAAAACACATTTTCATTCATCACATCGAATGAGAATTGACAAGAAAAATATTCTTGGTGTGCCATTTGCTAAAATAGATGGTGCTTTTCCTGGAATAGATTTGGAAAGTTGAGACATTTTACTTTGTATTGAGAAGTAGACTTAAAGTATACACCATTTAGCCTGGGGAAAACGTTTGCATGAAAGATCTATGCAGTTTTACTGATCTGAAATAGACTAGTAAATCTCTTATATTTTTGGAAACATACAATTTCCTCATACTATTCACCTTCCAAAATTGTTATGTTTGGGCCCTCAAAGTCAAACATCTAGTGATAAAAGATATGTGTCTCCATTAGATGCATAAAATCATCTTCCTCAGCTTTAGTTATCCAATTAGTTTGAACAGCAAGTCCCATAATTCTCAAACATTGCTGTGGGTGAGTTGTGACCAAACATACTGGACAAAAGCTAGGGCTGTGATAGAGCTATTGTTCCAAACCTTAATGTTGAATAAATTCAATGTTTGGGTTGCTTGTGGAGAAAAATCTTTAAAATACATCGACTTGGAAAATCTTTTCAATTTTTCATAAAAAATCAGAGCACTTAAAGGATAACTTAAAGGCCAGAGATAGATAACTACTGTTCCAAATCTTAATGCTCAATGAAATCCATGTTTTATTTTGTTTTAAAGAAAGCCCTGTAAAAGACATCTGCTCACCAAAATCTATTTTAGGTTTTCCTGAAACATTAGAGCATTGTAGCTTAAAATGCAAAATAAGTATTTACTGAAGTATCTAAGAAAGAACAGGCTTTCGGCATTTGCTTCAGTGATCAAATATAATCATATTACTTTAGTCTTGTTTGTGAGTATGTTTTTCCCCTCTCTCCCACTCGTTCTGTCCATTTACTTTCATTTTTTTCATTCCTAAAGTAAATTATATCCTATGGGTTTGAAATGGCTTCAAAGTGAATACTGGAAAGTCCATAAATAGCTGTATCTTTTCTTGAAGGTGTAGCATCCACATTTATCCCAGGGTTTCAAGTAATGCTGTGTATATAGATACAACGTGGACAAAGAGAAATCTGTTAATTTTTCTAATTCCCTAGCATTCCCAAGCATTAAGATTAAAAACAACTCTGTGTCAAAGAGAAAACTCTAAAACTGAGACAGTTACGCACTCTTTCCAGAGCATTATGCACAGAATAGCTGCATTATGCCTCTTTTCTGCTTCCTGCTGCTGCTAATTGAAACTCTGTTTTGAAAAACAAAATGAACAGTCTTCATATGTTTTCTTTCCATGGTTTGTTACCTCAAGATGAAAGGAGGATGTCTATGCAGTGGTAAATTTATGTATGTTCTCGTAAGTAAGAAAATAAAATAGAATTGTTATTTACATTTCCGTTAATAGATGGGCTTCTGTCAGTGCAAGCAATAAGGAGTGTCTCCTTATTGTTGCTACACCATTGTAGCTCCAATGATTGAAGGTTCCTCTTCCTGATTCTACCAACGGAAGCAATTCACCTTATGGCTGATTAACAATTGATTCCCCATAGTCTTTCTCACATGAATACCAGACATTTTGATAAACCATTTTAGAGTATATTCAGTATTATTGGGACATGAGCACTGGATTTAACCAGCACCCCAAGATTAAGAAAGATAATACCCATGTACATACCCATGTGGCACAGTGGTTAGAATGCAGTATTGCAGGCTAAATCTGCCCACTGCCAGCAGTTTGATCCTGACTGGCTCAAGGTTGATTCAGTATTACTATTATTCTTCTCATCCTTCCTATTACCTATCTCTTCCCACTTATGGCTATAACCATATTGCTTGTATCTTTACAGTTTATATAGTTTTGTTCGATTGCTTATTAGTAACCTATGACTATCACTATCTTATGATTCTTGATGAATGTATTTTATTTTTTCTTATGTACATTGAGAGCACATGCATCAAAGACAAATTCCTTGTGTGTCCGATCACACTTGGCTAATAAAGAATTCTATTCTATTCTATTCTATTCTATTCTATTCTATTCTATTCTGTTCTGTTCTGTTCTGTTCTGTTCTGTTCTATTCTATTCTATTCTATTCTATTCTATTCTATTCTATTCTATTTGATCCGATCCTATCCTCCGATCCTATCCTATCCTAATCTATTCTTTCCACCCTTCTGAGGTCAGTAAAACAAGGACCCAGACTGTTGAGGGCAGTATGCTGACTCTGTAAACTGCTTAGACAGAGCCGGCTGTAAAGCACTGTGAAGCGGTATATAAGTCTAAATGCTATTGCTATTACCACTGTATACTCATCACACTATTTCAGGGTAAGTAAATGATGCAAAATGCAGAATAACCAGACCAGTGCTTTACAGGGCTGCTGTTCAAGTCCTCTGGGCGTAACATAATATCAGATTTGGGAGAGACCTTAGATGTCATCTTGTCCAATCCCCTGCTCAAGCAGGGACCCTATACCTGTGATGGTGAACCTATGGCACACATGCCAGAAGTGGCATGCAGACCCATCTCTGTGGGCACAGGAGCTGTCACCCCAGCTCAATTCCATTGGCATGCATGTGTGCCTCCCTCCAGCCAGCTGATTTTGGGGTATCTGCCACACATGCATGGGGGGTGGAGTGCATGTGGGAGATGCATGTGCATGTGCGGGGGGGGGGGGGGACTAATAGTTCTCACCGTCAGGAAATTTCAGCTACTGCAAAATCAGCACCCTGTGTACTTCCTTTTTTAAATTATAATTTTCATTACAAGGATTTTTAAAAGAATGAAAGCAACACAATTTTTGAAAAAGAAATGTAAAGAAAGTAAAAAAGAAATAAATAAGTAAAAAATGTGAAAAGTAAAGAAAATAAACACTTGCGGTCTTCTTAGCAGCATTTATGCTTCACCCACTTTCTCTAAGATTAATTTCCTTCTTTCCATACTGTACCCTTTGTAATCAGCAAACATGTAAATCATAAGTTCATTTTTCTTTCTTTCTTCAGCAGAAAATCCTTAAAGCTTAAGGGCTTTCCAGTCACTAATAAAAGTGATTATTGTCTTTTTCCTAATCAGGAAAGTCAATTTTGCTATCTCTGCTAATTCTGTCATCATCACCGGGCAGCCCCTCCACTGTAGGAATTTCAGATATCTATTTTTGTGCATATAATAATAACACAGCTGTTATCATATATAAAAACAATATTCCAAAATTCTTTTCTAATGATCTATCCATTAGTTCCAACCAGAAGAGTTCTGGTTTCAAATACACTTCTCAGGCAGTTGTCTCTGGAGATTCTCAGTCATCCAGGTCATTGTTGCCTCAAAGGTGCTTTTTCAAAAGCAACTGGATTGCTTTTTCCCTGAGGAAGACGAAGAAGACAGAAAAACAGAGTTGGAAGGGACCTTATAGGTCTTCTAGTCCAACCCTCTGCCCAAACAGGTGATCCTATACCATTTCTGACAGATGGCAGTCCAGTCTCTTCTTGAAAACTTCCAGTGATGAAGCACCCACAATTTCTGAAGGCAAGCTGTTCCATTGGTTGATTGTTCTCACTGACAGAAAATTTCTTATTTCTAGGTTGAATGTCTCCTTGGTCAGTTGTCTGGCCTTTGGAAAGTGCTCTGGAAAATAGGTTGACCCCTTCTACTCTGTGACAACCCCTCAAATATTGGAACACTGCTATTGTGTCTCCCCTGGTCCTTCTCTTCACTAGACTATCCATGTCCAGTTCCTGTAACTGTCTTCATATCATTTAGCCTCTGGTCCCCTACGCATCTTTGTTGCTCTTCTCTGCACCCTTTCTAGAGTCTTAACATCTTTTTTATAGTATGGTGACCAAAACTGGATTCAGGATTCCAGGTATTGTGTTACTAAGGCTTTATAGAATGGAGATAGTAATGTTTCATTTCTCATCCAAGAAGCTTCATCAGTTGTGACTGGATGGTGGGGGTAATGGAAGGATAATATTTTTTTGTGGTCATCTGGTCATTAGCACTGTCAGTTCTTAGGCAGTTTCATTGCTGCCAACAAGGAGTAAACTATGGATAATTCACTTACAACCATAAATGAGCACACATTTATGTTGTAAATTGCACTGCCATAAGTTGAAGACTATTGGTACATACTCACCAAAACTGACAGGGCAAGCTACTGCATATAAACAAATAGCAAACCCCATGCCCACTTGAATTGATGATGTAACCTAGTTGGATCATGAAATACCTGCCAGAGAAAAATGAAGCTCAGAGAGCACCAAAGACCCCACAATTTACTTTTTAAACTGTCTTATATTTTCTGTGAGAGCTGCATGGTTTACTGGTCTGTTTCTGAACACAGTTCCTTTTCTCAGAGAGGAATAAATTAACACTAATTTGTTTTTCTGTTGCTTTGTAGACTGTAAAAGTAAAGATAAAGGTTTTCCCTGTCCAGTTATGTCCAATTCTAGGGAGCAATGCTCATCTTGGTTTCTTAGCTGAGGGAGCCAGCATTGTTTGAAAACATTCCCATGATCATGTGGCTAGCATGACTATACATTCAAGCACAGGGAATGCTTGAGGTGCAAGCATTGAATGCAAAGTGGTGCCTATTTATCTACTTGCATTTCCATGCTTTCAAACTGCTAGGTGGATAGCAGCTAGGCCAAGTACAGGAACTTATCCTGTCACATGTGCTTGGGTCTCAAACCTGGGCTGTCAGCTGCTTTTTTCCTAAATTTCACTGCATCAATTTCCCTGGGCCTTGAGGCTGAGTGGCAAAAAAGTTTCTGCCTTTCAACTGAGCTAAAAAGCTCAGTGTCTTTAACCGCTGAGCCATCATGTGCCCCCTCCCCCATAGCATTATACAGGATGCTCTTCATTAAATTAATCAAACAGATCAATAATAACAAGCAGACCTAGTAAATACAAATAGTAAGATCAAGACCAGTTAGTAAGCAGAAGCAAGGCTAATCTTGGCCAACTCTCTGTGATATATTGGTCCCTGGGGAACAAGACAAAATAAACTCAGAATACTAGTTGCGCCCATTTTAGCGACACAGAGTGTTGGGAAGAAAACCATGGATATCTTGGCTCTAAGTTTTTAAAGAAAGCTGTAATCACCCAGGTTATAAAAATGAGAGAACATCCAAACAAGCACACCGCCAAGAGACCAAATAAGAAGGATGAAAAAGGAGTCTTCTGGAGAATATGGTACTAATTCAACCATACCCTGAGCCTGGTAAGCATGGATGGAAAGGTTGGGTGATTTCTCAGATTCTTGTGGTCTAAACACACACTCTAATCATTGCAAAGATGAGTTAAGGAGGATGGAATCCATCACCCCAGCAATGAAAGAGAGCTTTGATTTATTTCCTGATAAAACAACCTGATATTCTTTGAAGCTCATGTTTCAGTGGCCGTGTGTACCAAATGATCTTTTCTTTCCATCCATCCAAGCTTCAATCAAGCATGATAGTCATAGCATTCTCTGGCACACAAGGGGGAAGAGGGAGGGAGACAATGGAAAATGGCTGCTGTTCCCTTTTCGTTTCTGTTCTAGGAAAAGACCTGGTGCGAAAAGAGGAAGGAAAAAGAACTTGAGAAGGTCTGTTACAGTAGGAAAAAGAACTGTTACAGTAGGAAATTTAAGCTATTTAAGAAATTTAAGTTGCAGCTGGTTGAACAGGGTCCTTTTGCACGACAATTCCTAACCCACTTAAGCAGCAGTTCAATTGATCATTAGAGACATATTGGAACAAAAACAATTATCCATTTCTGTTCCATGTTGAAGTATTTCCTGCTGAAATGGTGGTGGTGGACACAAGGGTATAAACATGAGCTTTTAATAGTAAAATTTATCTCTTTTCAGAAGCAAAGAACTTCCTAGGTAACTGGATATACTGTTGGGCTGCATCTTCCATAACTCTAAACAGCATATCTAAGTCTTTCTTTTTACAGATAGAAGGAACTGTGCCCTGGCACAGTTCAAGGACTTTAATCTTTTCTCTCTTTTTTCTTTTCTTCTCTTTTCTTTTCTTTTCTTTTCTTTTCTTTTCTTTCCTTTTCTTTTCTTTTCTTTTCTTCTTTTGCAAGGTAGGATATACAGAGATTATTTTATGCCTTATTGATTTAATTTAAATAATTAAAATTAAATTTGTTTGTTATCAATAGCCCCCCGGTCCTATGCAATACCTGATCCCAAATAACACCCCTTTTAATTTTCTATTTGGTAAATTTTTCTTTTTTAATGCATTTGAGTGTGCCAAAAAGGGAAAAGCATATAATGAAAATAATTCTAATCAAATCTGCATTGCCCATTTCTAAGGTAAAAGTAAAGATTCCCTTCGCACATACGTGCTAGTCATTTCTGGCTCTAGGGGGCAGTGCTCATCTCTGTTACAAAGCTAAAGAGCCAGTGCTGTCCGAAGACATCTCCGTGGTCATATGGCTGGCATGACTAAATGCTAAAGGCGCACGGAACGCTGTTACCTTCCCACCAAAGTGGTCCCTATTTTTCTACTTGCATTTTTACATGCTTTTGAACTGCTTGGTTGGCAGTAATGGGAGCTGACTCTGTTACGCAGCACTAGGGATTCAAACTACTGAATTGCTGACCTTTTCTAGTTGACCAGAATTCTGTAGGGTCTCTTGAGAGACTGTACATGAAGCTAATTTATATAGATACATGGAAACAAAAGAAAATGAGCAGGCATAAAATACCGTGTTTCTCACATAATAAGGCCGGGCCTTATTTTTTTTTTGACTCTTCCAAAAATGGCTAGGCTGTCTTTTCAGGGGTGATTTAATTCCCCCTCCCTTGCAACCTCAGTTGGGTGGGTGGTGACAAGCTTGGATGTTCGGGATACCTTCTGCCACCATTGCTTTCCCTTCTCCCTTGGTGCTGTGGCATTAGAGCAACGCTGCGGCGTTTGGTGCAGCCACGTGTGGCCAGTCAGGGCTCCTCCCTGCAACCGGGTGTGTGCATGCCTCCTCCTGCCCCTTGTTCCCAAATCTCGCCTGGGCAAGCAGCACTTCACTTGCTCTGCAAAGCCATGGCTTCCTCACCTCTCAGCAAGCAGGAGGAACCAGCTGCAGCCTCCTCCTCCTCATCCGCAGCGCAGACATTGACCTTGCGGGGAGAGAGAGAGAGAGGGAGAGAGATCTTCTCGGGCAAGCGCCTTCCCTTGGAAGGCGACAACGGGAGTGCCTGAAGCCAAGTGTCTCCTCAGGGCTCCGGTTGCAGGGAGGAGCCTTGACTGGCTGCACGTGGCTGCACCAAACGCCGAGGCATTGCTCTAATGCCGTGGCAGCAAGGGAGAAGAGAAAAAAACGGTGGCGGAAGGTCTCCTGATATGAAGTGCCCCACCAACGCAGGCAACACCATATCCGGGCATGCAAGTACTTCCTAAATACAACCCCCCCGCCATTCCCCCCTTTATTTCGCATGTTTAATATGGGCCTTAATTTGGGGGGAGGGGCTTAATTTGATTTTATGCCAATAAAACATGATGAGGCTTCCTAATGGTGGAGGCTGTATTGTTGGAGAAATATAGTATATAACCTGAAACACTAATAAGTAATTGGTTTGTCTGTTCTATCAGCTCTTAAAGAATTAGCTGGTGATGACCTAGTTCTTAGTTTTTGGTCTCCTCACAGGGAGCTGCTGTATGGAGTACTTATAGAGATCCCAGGTTTTTCCCTTTAACCCTTTTTCCCAAAATACATGACCTAATTCTTCTTTCTTATGGCTCTTCGTCAGGTTATTTAATATATTAAAGTACATGTCATTTAAGGCATTAAAGCAAAGAGGGAAATTACAAACAGACTATCTGATCTCCCAGAGATACTTGGAATTCTGATCCTACAGTTCCCCTCCCTTGTCCATTTTGGAACAAGATGATAATTGAAATCCAAATTTTTTTGACAGGGACCAAATTTCTTATTTCCAAAAGACACCCATCGTCCTATATAAGATATATTTCCAGTATGCCATTTGTGACATCAGCATCTTGAGAGCACACTGCTGAAACTGATTGAATTTGGACTTTCAGGATGATGATTATGAGCCCCCCAAACTGCTTCTATCCCAATCCCTTAATGATACTGTCAAATAGAGCAATGAAAGGACCATGCTTGGCTATGACTTTTCTGAGGTCAATACACAATGTCACCAGGGTCCTCTTGCAACTTTTAGAATAGAATAACAGAGTTGGAAGTGACCTTGGAGGTCTTCTAGTCCAGGGGTTTCCAACCTTGGCCACTTTAAGACTAGTGGACTTCAATTCCTAAAATTCTGGGAATTGAAGTCCACAAGTCTTAAAGTGGCTGAGGTTGGAGACTCCTGTTCTAGTCCAACCTCCTGCTTAGGCAGAAAACCCTACACCACTTTCAGACAAATGGTTATCCAACATCTTAAAAAGAAAACTTCCAGTGTTGGAACATTCACAACTTCTGGAGGCAAGTTGTTCCACTGATTAATTGTGCTAACTGTCAGGAAATTTCTCCTTAGTTCTAAATTGCTTCTCTCCTTGATTAGTTTCCACCCATTGCTTCTTGTCCTGTCCTCAGGTGCTTTGGAGAATTACTTGACTCCATGGCTTGGTGGGAGTGGCTTGGTGGGACTCAGTCTCTAAAAGGAAGAAGGTCGGTGGGGCCAACTGATTCAATTTGTCCCTACCACTTATTCCGAGGTGGTACAAGGTAACCACCTTGCACCACCACATTTCACTCCTGCTTAACTCCCTCTTCTTTGTGGCAGCCCCTGAGATGTTGGAACACTGCTGTCATATCTCCCCTAGACCTTCTTTTCATTAAAGTAGACATACCCAATTCCTGTAACCATTCTTCATTTGTTTTAGCCTCCAGTCCTCTAATTTTTTCAAGATTGGGAAGCTGAGTTGCAGTCTCTCAATCCCTGAAATGTTTTCTACTCCTATTCCAAAGATAGGATGAACTGATTTCAGAGAGGTCACTCTAAATAAAGGACAACTCACAATAAATGACTTGCCCACAAAGAATCGGCTTTCAAATTGGGGACAAAAATTGTCACTAGAGGGCCATGAAAAGCCTTCTGAATGCTGTGCGCATGCTGCTTCCCTTCCCAGATAAAGATAGCTTGTCCACAGTACTCTGTGCTCTGCTAGCATTTAGATTGTTGCATTCCAGATGTGATCCCTACATGCCAAGGATTAATCCTGGATGTTCCCTTTCTTCTCATGCCAGGAGATGATTACCAGAGTCAGAGAGGCCTCATCATTTCCTTCAATCCACTCCACTTGTACAGCATTGTAGTACCATATGTAAAGACCATGAGTAGGATGACAGGGTTTTGTGCCAAAAAGAGACCTGTATGTGTGTATGTGTTTGTTTACTGGCTAAACCTTTCTATATGATAATAAACGCATATTATGTTATCCTGAGCAGGCACCCTTTGAAAGCTCAAGCAACAAGAGTTTGAGTAACACTAGGCCAAGAATTACAGGCAGTCCAGAATTTACAACAGTTGACTTACTGTTCAAAGTTATAACGGCATTGAAAAAAGTGACTGATGACCATTTTTCACATTTATGACCATGACAGCATCCCCATAGTTGCCTGATTCGGATGCTTGACAACTGACTCACATTTATGGCTTGCCATGTCTTGGGGGTCATATGATCACCTTTTGCACCTTCTAACAAGCAAGGTAAATGTAGAAACCAGATTCACCTAACCCCCATGTTAATAATTTAGCAATTGCAGTGATTCACTTAACAAATGTGGCAAGAAAAGTCGTAAAATGGGGCAAAATTCACTCAACAAATCTCTTCATTTAGCAGCATACATTTTGGGCTCAACTGAGGACTCCCTGTGTTCCCCTTTCTCCCTTTGCCTTCCTCTGTGTTCTTTGTTATTTCCCATTGCTGTCTTGACCAAAGCTGTGTTTCTGCATTTCATTTTCCTTTCAAATTGATCTATTAGTCTAGAATGCTGGGCTTTCTGGGAGAAAAAAAACTGCAAGCAGGTTTCATTTAAAAAAAATATTTCACGATGATTTACTAAAATATGGCCCGGCGCCAATATGAAATTGCTGAAGAGCTTGTTGGAAATAAGGTTTTTTTTTCATTAAAGTGCATTTGTTTTGAATGGAAATATTCACTATGCTGATTCTCTGGAGGAGAGAACATTTTTTCTCCATTCCCACCATGAAATTGCTCACTATGTATGAGAGTCTATGTGTGTGTATATATGTGTGCGTGCGTGTGTGCGTGCATCTCTCTCTTTCTCTCTCTCTCCACACACACACACACACACACACAATGTCTTTAAAAAATAACCGTTAAACTCATTCCATTTTTTTACTTCATGTCTGCAGCACCTGCTTGACTAGAGAAGTGAATGAGATCCAAGAAAAGGATGTGTAAATATTGGGAATTGTTCAAACTAACAGAGGCAACTTAAGTGACAGCCTCTCTTCTGTAGCTAGCTAAGGATCTCCCATTTTTCATTTTAGTAGTCACAATTCAGCCATTTACACTGACTAGGCATGACATCTACAATTAAATTTGACAGGAGTGAGGTATGATAATAGTCTAACCATTGAGTAGTCCAGTGTCAAATTGGATTTCCTTGAGGGCCAGATCAGCATTATAGTTCTCTTCGCAGGCCGACCAGGGGACAGACAGGACAAACACCTCCTGTAGCACCCTATCAGCAAAAATGGGGCCCCCATCTGCCCCATTTTCATCCTGAATGACCTCCTGCAGCACTCTGCTGGCCTAAATGGGCACGGGAGGCATGTCTTCCTCCCCACACCCTGTTTTGGCTGCCAGAGGCACCCACAGGCTGGTCCTTCGCTATTTCCAAGCCAGCCCCATGGGCCAAATTTAAGCACCCCACAGGCTGGATTTGGCCCATGAGTTTGACACCCCTGGAATAGATCCTTGTGATCTCAAGGACCAGTTAAGAACATTGGGAGAAGAAGAAATGACAGATGGAACCTAGATAACTCCAATCTAGAATTAAGGAGAAATTTCCTGGCAGTGAGAACAATTAATCAGTGAAACGTCCTTCCTCAAGAAGTTATGGATGCCCCATCACTTGAGGTTTTTTTAAAGAAGAATTTGGAAGCTCTTTGTCCAAAATAGTATTGGGTCTCCAGCTGAAGCAGGGTAGACCAAAGTACCTTCCAACCCTATTATTCTATGTTCTAATACAAGATGAAACAACAAATATATTGTTGTGGGATTGTGCTGAAGATCACCAAGATTTATGCAGTGCTTCCCTGTACCAGATTACATATTACTTTCAGGACAACATAGTAATAACAGAAGGCCTTAACTACCCAGACATATGATGAAAATCAGTTTAGCCAGGATGCAGTTTCCCCAATATTCCTCAATGGTCTTGCTGACTGTTTCATTTTCCAGAAATTTGAAGAAGAGACACTGGAAACAACTTTCCAAGATCTTATTGTAACCAAGAGAGAACTGCTGGTTGAAGAGATAAAATATGGGAGAAAGTAACTATAATAACTTGTTCAAGATACTACAAAAAGAGAAACTGGAAAGTAGTTATGCACAAACACTAGATTTCAGAAAATCAAATTTCAAGAAATCTGGATAAGTACTAAGTGGAATTCAATGGACAGAAATCTTCATATCAAAGGCAGATCGGGTGTGGCCCGGGAACTTCTGAAAAATATGGCACTACAATTGCACACCCTTCAGTGAGGAATGTAATATAACACACACACACACAGAGAGAGACACACACAGAGTGATCGGGCTATGCAGGAAAAGTTCAGTTCACAATCCACTGGCTTAGTAGTGTTCGGTGATTCACACATATGAGAATATCACTCCTACTGCCTTGAATCCGGAAGCAGTTCCATAGGTGGAAGGTGTAGATATTTTGGTAAAGTACCAAAGTTTAATATTGTAAGGAGTGTTCCATTTGGAAATAAGGTGCGTGAGACCGGGTTCCAACAAACAGCTCTTTATTAAAACAGTATAGTGACTTGTAACGGAACATTTACTCAAGCCGCGGCAGCCCTTCTTATAGCGGCTTGCTTGCGGCTTGGGGCCAATGACAGTTGTTCAAGTGTTCCCGACATTAGGCAGGCCAATCAGAATGGCGCTTAACTGACCAATCTGAGAACGGCCTATTCAGCCAATCAGTTTAAGATATTTGGAGTCTACCAAGTTCTATACACAACACCCCTTCCCCTTTGGTTTTGTCCAATGTGCGTAATGTAGTCACACAGGTAGGTAGGGCTTTTGTGGGTCCTAGTTGACCTGCACAGCTCAGTCTCAGCGTGGTCCTCAAATGGTTCAGACAGGATCTCTTTCTCTCCGTGTCTTCTCCATGGAACCTCCTGGAAGGGTGAGTCAGCCTTGCCATTCCTGCCTGAGTTTCTCAGACTGGTTGAGGTGGCTCCGCTGCTCCCTCCTGGTTTGTCCAGGCTGGTAGAGCTGGCCTGGCTGTCTCCTTCCAGGAAGGCTTCGCCTCACTCTTCTGCTCCCGGACTTCCTCTCTGGAGGTCATCTATGGGTAAGCGCTCTTTTTGTTTCATTTGGGATTCTAGTTTGGATTTGTGTAGTGATTGTTATCGTGTTATTGGAGGTTTGTCTCTCCATTTTTTTATTATTTTGTGTTTTCCCCCCCCCTCCTCGGTTGTTTTTGGCTCATTTATTGGTGTCTGAGGTGGTGGTGTAGTGTTGCGTTCCAATGTTCGAGAGCGAAGCTGGTCGATGTGCTGCTTCCATGTTCTTCCATCGTCTAGTGCAAGTCGGTATGACCGGGGCTCTGTGATTTGGGTAACTATGGCTGGAAGCCATAATGGGTCCCCAGTAAGGTTCTTAGTATAGACTAAATCGCCGATATCAAAGGAGTGATATTTACTGGAGGAGTCAGGGGGTTTGTCACACGTATAGGTGGGGTGCAGTCTA
This sequence comes from Laticauda colubrina, assembly GCA_015471245.1. Taxonomy (NCBI): domain Eukaryota; kingdom Metazoa; phylum Chordata; class Lepidosauria; order Squamata; family Elapidae; genus Laticauda; species Laticauda colubrina. The sequence goes on from BLBF01000002.1 coordinate 18,499,146, forward strand.
TCAAGGTAGGAATGCAATTTTCTACCCATAAGGAGTTTTGCTGGGCTTTTGTTAGTGGTTGTACTAGGGGTGATATGTTGAATAGTTAATAGTTTGTTAAGTTTATCTTGGACGTCCCCCGTGTCCATTTTTTCTAGGACCTCCTTAGTATAATAAACTATGTGTTCAGCCCGTCCATTAGAAGCCGGATGAGCCGGCGCTGCCAGGGCATGTCAGATGCCCTATGCAGCCAAGTATTGCTCAAAACCTAAAGCGGTAAACTGGGGCCCATTGTCCCAGTCCATGTGTGGCAAAAAGTTTGTTTAACTGTTTTATGACTGCTTCCATAGTAGTGGACACCATAAGGATAACCTCTAACCAGTTCGAGTAGGCATCAACGATTACAAAATAGATGTTACCTTTCATTGGCCCAGCAAAGTCAATATGCAGTCTCGACCATGGGCCTCTGGGAGTTACCCATTCCATAACTGGTGCCGGGGGGGGGGTAGGCCTTGATTTTTGGCAGTCATGGCATGTTGCCACCCATTGTTCAATGTCTTTGGATTATGTCTTTGTCCAGCCCTGGCCACCAGATGTTACTCCTGGCCAGGGCTTTCATTTTGACTATGCCCGGGTGTCCCTTGTGCAACATGCACAACACTTCTTCCTGTAACTTTTTGGGGATTACCACCCTGTCCCCCCACAGTGTACAGCCTTTTTCAATAGACAGTTCAGTCTGTCGGTTGTGAAAAGGTTTAAAAGTCTCGCCTCGATTCTCATCCGGCCAGCCCTTACCTACCCAATGCAGGATTCAAGCTGTCAGTGGGTCTTTCGCAGTAGCTTTAGCGATGTCTGCTGCGGTCAGTGGCAGATTCGGCCATGACTCGATTTGGAGAGTGGAGATGATGGGAGCTGGGTCGGCTTCTATGTCGGGCAGCGGGGAATGGCTAAAGGCATCCGCATGAGTGATGGTCTTTCCTGGCCGATGGATGAGTGTGTAATTGTATGCAGCGAGGAATTCTGACCACCTCGTCATTCTAGGTGACAGAATGTTCAGGGTTAGTTTGTTTCCTTCTAGGATCCCTAGCAGGGGTTTGTGGTCAGTGATAATTGAAAATGTCCTACCACATAGGTATTCGTGGAATCTTTTGACGCCTGCAATGATTGCGAGGGCTTCTCGGTCGAATTGGCTGTAGTTCCTTTCAGATTTTGACAGTGTTTTGGAATAGAAGGCGATTGGTGCCATCTGGTAGCTTGTGACCCAAGATGGCGCCAATTCCAAAAGGTGATGCATCACAGGTGACCATCAATGGCAAAGTGTTGCTGTACCGAATCAAAATGGTGTTAGAAGTTAATAAGTCCTTAATGTTCTGGAATGCTGCTTGTTCCTGGTGGCCCCATTTCCAGACAGTTTTTTTTTATCTAATAGTCGATGTAAAGGGTCTGCTACGGTTGCTTTTTTGGGCAGGAAGACATTGTAGAAATTAATGAGACCTAAGAATACTTGTAAGTCAGGTTTGTTCTTAGGTCTGGGTGCATCTTTGATTTCCTTTATCTTCTTTTCAGTGGGGTGTATCCCTTGCTCATCTATAAGGTAGCCTAAAAATTCAACCTAATCGGTGGCTAGTTTACATTTTTTTCTTTTGACTTTAAACCCTGCTTCTCTGAATCTTCGCAAAACTTCTTTTAGTCTATTTTCTAATTGTTTAGCTTTTTTTTGATGATACTAATACATCATCAAAATAAGGGATGACTCCTTTGATTCCATTTAGAAGGCACTCCATGAGGCTTTGGAAGACACCTGGGGCAACGCTAATGCCAAATTGAAGTTGGTTGCACTTGAATGCCCTTCTGTGCGTGACTATAGTTTGTGCCTCTGCAGTCTTGGGGTCAACTGGTAGCTGTTGATACGCTTGTGTGAGATCAAGTTTCGCCAAAATGTTTCCTCCCCTTAATGAGTGCAATAGGTGTTGCACTATCGGTACTGGGCATGCGCTTTGTTGGAGTGCATGATTTAGGGTTGCCTTATAGTCTCCACAGATGCGCACTGACCCATCTGGTTTGACAGGAGTCACAATGGGCCACCTGGAATGGTTGATTGGCTCTAACACCCCTTGTGCGATGAGTTTGTTAAGCTGCTCATCTATTTTTGGCTTTAAGGCAAAGGAAACACGTCTGGCTTTGAGCCTGATGGGAGCTACCTTTGGGTCTAGGCTGAATGATATTGGGGTCCCCTTGTACTTGCCTAGGGTCCCATCGAATACATCCCAGAACTCTTCCTAGTCGGCCGCAATGATGCTGTTGATCCCGGTCACTCTGATTCCCAGAGGCACAAACCATTCGATTCCCAGCAGGCTAGGGCGATCACGGTTGACGATTGTCAGAAGCAGCACTTCAGCGTGGTTTTTAAATTCTACTAGGAAATGTCCAAGGCCCACTACCGGGATTCGGTTTCCCTGGTAGTCTTTTAATATCAATTTTTGCTATTCCAGTTCTCTTTGCTTGATGTCTGGTATCAGGTTTCTGATAGTGTTCCAAGATACCATTGACAGGTATGATCCAGAGTCTACTTCCATCTCACAGGACTTTTCTTCAATTTTCACATTTATCCGGAGCTTTTTTGCGTTTGCTGCCCTGGCATTTCTAATGGTTATTGTTCTGTGTGTTTTTTCTCTGTTGTTTGTTCACCGGTTTCTGCTCCATCTGCTTCCGGCTTGTCTCTCTCCGTTTCTGGTGGGGTGCCGCCATGTCTTTTTGTAGTATAGCTCTTTTTGTTCTGGCAGACCCTTGCAATGTGCCCCCGTTTTTCACAACATCTGCAAATGGCATCTAAGAACCTGCATTCTGAACATGGGTGATTTCTTCCGCATCCACACACTGGAATTCTCACCTGCTTCTTCCTTTTTCCTGCCATTTTCTTTCCGACTGAAGCCTATGTATGTCTTCATTGTCATCATCAGTGTCTCTCAGGGAGTCGAAATCTTCATGGTGGGTGGTCTCTGTGGGCTGTTTCTTGCTTCCTTCTGCCCTCTTTTCTCTGGGTTGATTTGGTGGATCTGGAATGGAGTTCATCTGGCGCATAGTGGCTGTGGATTTCTTGGCTGCTTCAGCGGTGATGGCTTCGGCCACTGTGATATTCGGTCTGTTTAGCAGCTTGCTTTGGAGTGTAGCATCCTTCAATCCAAGGACCACGTGGTCTCTCATGGCCTCATCCATGTTCTGGAACTTGCAGGCTCCTCCAATGTGTCTTAGGGCTGCTACAAAATCCCCAATGCTCTCGTCTTCCCGTTGGTCTCATTTATAAAATTCGTGCCTTTTGATCAGGTTGGAGACCACAGGCACATAATGGGCTCATAGCATTCTGTTCAGTTCAGGCCATGCCATCTGTTTAACATCTCTTGGTTTAGCTAATGCCCTGGCCATTTTGAAAATGACTGGCACACAGTGCGTGAGGAATACAGCTCTCTTCCTCTGGTCAGTTATCTCCTGTAGCTCGTTGCTTTCTAAGAACATCAGAAAGCAGTCAATGTACGACTCCCAATCTTCTTTTGCTGGGTGGAACGGTGCGGGCGGCACATTGTTACTGGCCATCTTGGTCTCTCAGTTCTGGTTGCCGCATGCTTCAGTCTCGCTCTTCTCGGACAATCCCACCTTCGTTGCCAGTGTTCCGTTTGGAAATAAGGTGCGCGAGACCGGGTTCCAACAAACAGCTCTTTATTAAAACAGTATAGTGACTTGTAACGGAACATTTACCCAAGCCACAGCAGCCCTTCTTATAGTGGTTTGCTTGCAGCTTGTGGCCAATGACAGTTGTTCAAGTGTTCCCACCATCAGGTGGGCCAATCGGAATGGTGCTTAACTGGCCAATCTGAGAACGGCCTATTTGGCTAATCAGTTTAAGATATTTGGAGTCTACCAAGTTCTATACACAACAAGGACCCCCAGACTGCTCCTGAATGAAGGAGTGGAATGTTTCCAGTTTGAATTGAGGTAATGGAATGTGAGGCAACTGGCAGTTGGAACAGAGTTCTTTTCTGATGGGGAGGGGGAGTAGAACTCCTTAGCATCAAAGCGTGTTAATTATAAGTAATACTAATGATCTGATGGTCCTTTCGAAAAATCCTTTCTTTGTGAGCACCTAGAAGCCAAGAGGAACATATGTGCCAAATTTCAAGTTTGAAGGCTTTACGGTTCTTGAGATTTTGTGATGAGTGAGTGGTACTTGGCTTTTATATTTATAGATACATGGGAAGATTTTAACAAAGCTAGTACATAAAAGAGGAATACATTATATGTGAAATTAAAGAAGGATGCAATTATTCAAAAGAACATAGCTGATGTCAATCGAAAGCACAAATCTTTAAAGTATAGAAGAAATTTAGAGAACTTAAAAGCAACAAAAAGGGCTTTTTTGAGTGGCAAAGGCACCAGGCTAGAAACTAGGAGACTGTGACCTTTAGTCACACCTGAAATCATCTGGATGCTTTTGTCAGTCTCTGTCAGCCCAAACCACTTTACAGGATTGTTGTTGTAGGGAAAATAGGAAGATATGAATGGATTTCCAGAAAAACTGCAAACTACAGGAATCATTAGCACTACCCAGGTGACTCTGAGGACACAGATAAACCTCCAAGTGACCTCAATGACTTTCTAAAACAAGGGTGTCAAACTCAAGGCCCGTGGGCTGGATGCAGCTCGTGATGTGTCAGATCCGGCCTGTAGGGTCATCCTGGTCTAACCAATGCGAAGAGGAAAGATCAGGCTAGTGTAGCTTCAGCCTGGTCTACCCAGAGTGAAAAGGAAAGATCAGGCCAGCGTGGCTTCGGCTTGGTTGATTTACCCAGTCAGCCACACCCACACAGTTGGCCACACCTACCTGGCCCCCCAAGGTGAACCACAACCCTAATGCAGCCCTCAATGAAATTGAGTTTCATACTCTTGCTGAAAAAGAATGTAAATGACCAGCTGTCTGCAAGGAATATAAATCCTTCCATTCCCCACCAACCAGTCAGAGCTGAAGAAGCTTCTTGGATGAGAAGTGAAATATCTTCAAAGAATAATACACCTTTGGCTAGTATGAAAATGGACAAGGAGCACGTAATTGTCATGAATAAGTGAAAGTCTTCAAGACAATATGAATTGCATTGAGAGCCTGGAAGGAGCTTGTTAACGTGATTTCAGAGAAACTTTCGTGATCTTTGAGAAAGCATGGATAGGCAGTGCAAAAGAACACTGAGATCTATTTTCAAATAGGAGAAAAAAAGGACCGCAGTAACTAAAATCTAGTCAGCTTAACATTTAGTACAGGGCACAAAACTCTGGAACAGATTATTAAGCAGTCAGTTTGTAAACATTTTTTTTTTAAGAATGCATTGCTCGGCAGGAACAGCTTGTATGGATTTATCAGGAATGAATTGTGCCAAACCAACTTGGTTACTTTTATTTTTGTCCCTTTGACAGAATGACCAGTTTAGTTTACTAGGGGGATATAGTAGAGTGTTCCTTGATGTCAGCAAAGCATTCAGAGAAATTTCCCATGAGATTTTAGCTGACAAGATGGCAAAATGTGAATTGGACGATTTGATTGAATTTGATGGATTCAGAATTGTTTTTGAATGACTGTTTTGAGTGAGTGAATTTCACTGGCTTTAGGTCACACTGAATGGAAGTACTGAATGGCTTACTGCAAGTTGATGGTAGAACTTGGATGAGATTTGAACAGTGAGGGGGTTGTGGAGGAACTTGGGTCAGTCCTGGAGTCTGGGGAAGGCTCTGATGGATGCTCTGCATCAGAAGCAGAGATAGGGCCAGGGCCATCTGACATTTCCCAGCTGCCTATGGAGTCGGAGGTTAGTGGGGAAGAAGAACAGCTGGAGCCTGTTCCATATGCTCATATGCACAGAGCTATCAGGAGAGGAGAACTATTAAGGAATAGGGGCCAACTCAGAAGGAAAGGCACATGTGGACACTGAATGGCTCCTCCCTGGAGAATAAATAGAAGCAAAAGGGGAGTGATGGTTGCAGGAGACAATTACTTCATATTTCTTTTGGAAGATTTACTTATCAGAGTTGTGCCTCACAAGGACTCCTTGCCAGGTATTTAATTTACAGCTTTGCAACTGGAAGCTCTTGGCCTGGCAACTATCTAAGGACTGATAAGGTCTATTCTTTCAATTAACCCTTGGGAGGATTATTGCTGGGACTTTTCTGTGTGTGAATGCCATGAATTTACAGTAGTTAAATAAAGAGAGGTTTTTGGGGACAAGGAGTCTGTTTCTTGGTTCTGCTAAGCCTGGGTCAGAACAGATGCAGTCCTGGTGACACATACAGTGTCACATTCATAACATAGCTCTTCATGTATATTAGTCCCCCCCCCAAAAAAATTGCAGTATATAAGTAAGATATCTTTCATGCTGGCAAATTATTTACTGAGCATACCTGTCTGTTACAATAGAACTTTATCTTTAGCCCATTAGAGAAAGGACAGCTTCGATATTCATCACTGATTAGATACCCTTTTTGGGTTGGTTGTATGATTATTGATTATATGAAATAAAATGTGATCCAATCTGGTTATGTGGGATGTGCAAATTCTAATATTTTCAAGGCCATAGCATTGAACACATGTGAACACTGGCTTATTCAAGTTTGAACCTGCATGTCTGTCTCATATTAGTTGGTTCATTATACTTTAAACCCTTGTTATCAAAACACAGGTCATGGCTTTACACTATTGTCAAACAAATAAACTTAGGGCAAAATATAAAAAGCTAATCCACATAGCATGCTCAGGCAATGGCTGAATTCTCAGAACCTAGCCTACCTCTTTTAAGTCCATTCAGGATGTTGCATTAATACTTCTGGGATGTCTAACTCAGTTGTCACTGGGGCGATGGCAATGTTTTGCATCCAGTATAAAGCCAGAACCTTGTATCTGTAAGATGTATGCTTGCCACTGACTATCTCTAGGGCTACATTCATTTCAAGAAGCCATGGGGATGTTGAGAGGAATCTTCCAAAGTGGCCTGTCTCTGGCATACATTTAACTAATAGAATATTAATGAAGGGGAAACAAAAATCTCAGTATTTTTGTGGTTAGTTCATTAGCCATCAGGATGGGGAAGAACATGTTTTGCATTACTTCTGTACCTCCTTGAAGGAAACCCCTTTTTCCACAGGCAGATCATATGGTCTGCATCATGGTTGACATTATTCTCTGTTCTGTACTCTGCACCACACCAATGCCATTAGGACATTGAAAATTCTTCATGGTTGTTTCATATTCCATGCAGCAATGATCTACTGACTTGGAAGGGCAGGATTTACACATATCTGAGCATGACTGCAACCTATAAGCAGTACTGTAGAGCTGAATACTTCAATTACAATGTAGTATCTGTAAATTAAAGTTAGCTGAATGTTTGACTCATTGGAAAATACTATTATGGGGATTTGGTGACTTTTTGTGGCCACCATTGAAGAAATGGAACCTTTATGACCTGAATAGATTTGGAAACTGAATGCTTATCACAACATCAGGCTGGTAGTCAGTTTGTATAGACAATATCAGCTTGTGCTATGGTGGGCTAAATTAATTATCCACACAGTATATAGGCAGATAGATTATCTTGTTTAGCAGTAAGTTTGTTGAGATTAAGTGTGGTGACCTGGGGTGTGGCACAAATGCAACACAGTCAGAGAATAAGTCCGGATCCCTTTATAAGCTCCAACTTTGCCCCCAGTGTCCCTGTTAACCTTCTGGTCTGGAGAAAAACTCTCCCACAAACCTGCAATAGCCTTTGGCTGCAGATATTCCAATTCAACCATTGTAAATAGAAAATTATAAATCCAACAAGGCAAGATAAGGTAATAATCCAGCAGGGCAAAATAAGAAGTTCCAGAAATGAAGTAACATGGCAGTAAATCAAACCATTTGGGAGTATGTCAGGAACTCAGATAACTGCACCCAACATAAGATAACATTTGTTCCCGACAACCACCCCACCCATCTGCCTCTCCTTTATACACCATCCCCAGATGTGCATTGTGAATCAGGGCCCTTTCCTCCCTTGTAAACCACACAACCCACGTTGCTCTCTTTTTTGTTCTTTCCTGCATGCTCTAGGATGAAGAGGGAGTGGGCCTTGGATTTCCTCTGAACTCCCTCTCCCTTGTTCTATCTCACCCCTGCTCTGCCCAGCCTGACTTTGCCCTTCCCCAGTTTCCTCCACAGCTAATGAAGCCACTCTCCCACTCCCTGTCAGCTGTTCATCTTCCTCCTCAGACTCCAATGGGGGCATGACATTAAGATTTCAAAATGACCTGTGTGTGATTTACATTGAAATCAATATGACAGAGAGTTTCCGAGTGACTTCTTCCTAGGAGGAATGGCCCACTGTTCATTTCCAAGGAATAGGTTTTGGTTCTCCTCTTTGTTAGCCTTCTTCATTTGCAAAGTTCTCTTCTCCTTTATTACAATTACTTTTCTATGTTGATATGAAACAAAACTGTAAGAAAAGGGGTGCCAGAGCCTGGGGGCAGAGTCAAAGAAGGATTAGTCTAGAACCCCTATGTCGCAACAAATGGATTAAATGAATTCTGCTCTTATGTAAAGACAAGAGTGCTAATGTTTAGTTGAGTAAATTCCTGTGCATAAACATGAGTAATAATAAACCAGTTTAATTAGATCTTCACATGTAGTCCTTGTCTTTGATGTCTGTCATAAGCATAGTTATTGGGAAGCCACAGTGACTTCAAAGGAACTAGAGTATCATTATGCAAGTGACATCTATGGTATAATTCATTTATCACATTTGGTATGTCATCTGACAAGAAGGTTATGGTTCTCTAGAAAAAGATGTAGCAGAAATTTTCTTTTGTTCCAAGAATTAGGGCTGGAAGATGTTCATAGGCAAATCTTTTCCAATATTCTTCCTTTAAATTCTTGGATATGTTTCACATTTAGAAATTTAGCAGGGTTTCATGTATCAGATTAAGCCCATATGTGATTTACTTTTGACTTGGATGGTTTTCAAATGACCAGTTGTCACTAATACACTCAAGTTAAATCATGGCTTAGTGAGTACAATTCAAGATCTAGGATTTGGTCTGATTTTGTTCAAGCCATCATAGCTGGGTTTGTGAGCCCAAAATAAGGAACCTTACAGTTCTGATATAAACCTTGCTCCTAGCCAATAGGAGAGAATAAAAAAATTGGGATAATGTCCAAATTTATTTGATTAAAATCTCCCTTTAATGCATATGTACATAGTTATGACTGTCATCTTTTGACATTCTTGTGGATCTCTCAGGCCCTAGGTAACCTAAAATCAATTAAACTCTTCCATTGCAAAATATTTTTATGCACTGTCCATTGCCACTTCTTTAAATTTAATTATTATGTTTTAATTTTTTAATTCTTGCACGTTTTTGACTTTACAAGGAAGCCAAGTTTCCCATTGACAGCTAAGGGGGCAGTGTTCTTTCTTACAGAGGTGATGTAAGTTCAGGATGGCATCAAAAGAAATTCAAAGGCTATTCTAATACTGTATGAAAATTAAAAATAGTTGTTTGTTTTATGATCAGAAAACTGGAGTGGAACTTAACAGGATAGATTTGCAAAAGGTATTATTTTAAACCAAAGTAAAACATTTTTAATTGTTTTATTGTAATTTTTCTTTTCCCAATGAGTACCTCGTGCTACCACCTTTGGGCATATTTCAACTGGAATTCACCAGGAAATACAAAGACTTCAAGAATACTGCAAAATACATTTTCTCAAACAGCCTGTATTCTAATCCATTTGCTCTTTCCCCAATGGTTTGAAAGTTGTCACCTAAAGTATTTTTCTTTTTTTTTAAAAGCACTTCCAAACTTATTTTGGTTGCTTTATTTGCTTATTCCCTGTTTGTACACATTCTGCCTTAAAGATTGTGCCTTCTATGCCAATGCCTAGACTCAAGAACAGATTAAGAAACTGCTCTCAAGAGCTATCTTAATAAGATCTATAAGTTGGCTGAAACAAGAGGTGACTTTCTGAGAGTGGCTATGCTCTATTTACAAAATAGCCTGTTTTTCCCCCTGCCTTTTAAAGTTGCATTTACCATAGTAAAGGATTGATAAGTGTTCTATCCTGTAACTGCTTTATTTACAATGGATAATTGTTTTATGTTCTTAATTATGTTTATTTTATGTTTTAGTTGTGAATTGCTTCCAATGGTGTCCTTGACCAGGGAAGGTTGCATGAAATTAGATTGAAAACATAGACCCAGAATGAATTTGTACACAGTCCTTTGCAAGCTTTGAGGTTCAGCAGGATTGGATTTGCTTAACACTTGGAACGAAAAGGACCAGGAAATCCCAGGGCTGCTGGCTAGACTGGGAAGTTGAAAAACATCCCAAAAGAAGGCAGTAGCACTTTGTATTGTTACCAAGAAAACAACATGGATGAGCCTGTATAGTTGCCAAAAGCCAAGCTCAACCTAAAAAGAACTTTTGCTTTGTAATGTAGGCAAATAAAGATTTCTTTTAGGTGACCAAGAATAAAAACATCTGAAAACTGGACATTTTGCTCCTTCTCTCAATTAACTTTTTTGCTTTTATCCTATCCTTCTGCAAAGGAAGTCAGGTCAACATGTGTGATTCTTCCCCTCATTCCATTTACCCATATACTTCTCTGAAGTAAATTTGGAAAAGAAATTGGCCCACTGAACTTCGTGAATTAGCCAGGATTGGAATTTGAATCTCTCTAGTCCTAGTCCAACATTAACTAGTTTTTGGCATAGAAGTTCTGCTGTTATTTTTTCTACTGACTTGATGAAAGAGAAACCTTTCACTGGAACAGAGAACATTGCTGAAATTCTCATGGGCAACATGTTGTACTGTGGCAACTGTTTAGCCAGGAAGTGGCAAAGATGTGAAGAAATTGCCTACTTTCAGGTAAGATTCAAATGCCAACATATTATGCTTATATACCTGGAGTTGGAAAAAGGGGAACCAATCTTGGTTAAGGTGTCAGATTAAAAGAAAAAAAAAATCTTAGATCAGTTTTTCCACAGTGACTGACATAGCAAAAGAGATTTCCTAAAACTGACTGCCCTCCAGATGTATAGATATTACTCTCCAAATTCTCAACAACAGCTATGCTTGTTGGGAATTTATGGATGAAGTCCATAAATATGGAAGGCAAAGGAATGTTAGTGTAGAACCACTCAAATGTGTGTCAGATGGTCTGTATCATCATTCATCTCTTTTCCTGAGGCATATTATTTACAACAAGGGTAGACACCTCTTGGACCCGAGCATCCTTTTTATAAACTTTAAAATAAATCTAAGTCTTGCTAAAGCCATTTAAATGAAGCACCTGAAAACTGTTCTGTTAGCCTTAAAATATACATATATTTAAAAAAATCACAGGGGGAAAATTCCTCTGAAGACTTACCCACATATAGCTAATTCCCATTCAGTCCTAACTCTTCAGGTCTTTGGTATTCTCTGAATATGCCTCAGGTTTTTTTTTTTTACAGATGTTTAATTTCTAAATTAGATAACATATATAGATATACATACATCTCACAGAAAGAGAGAGAGAGAGAGACAGACAGACAGATAGATAAATAGATGATAGATAGATAGAGGATGGATGATAGGTATACATGTGAATTAGGGGAAAGTTCAGTGAGATGCTTTACCTCAAATTAGTGCAGAGTTCCTGTCATGCCCCTGGTGGAGACTGACTCTGAGGGAGAGGAGGAACAGCCAACAGGGAGTGGAAGGGTGGCTCCAGAGGTTGTGGAGGAGGCTGGGGAAGGACAGAGGCTGGCTGAGCAGGCAGAGGAGGACCCAGGCCCATCCCCTCTTCATCCTAGGGCATGTAGGGAGGAGAGCATAAGGGAAAGATGTGGTCTACTTGGGAGGAGAGGGCCTTGATCCTCTTCATGGGATGCAGGTGTAAGAACTGCATAAGAGTTTGGACCTGCATGCTGGCAAATGCTGGAAATAAAGAGTGTTTTATTCCTGTATGAAGTTTATCTTGGTTGGCGTTCTTCCAGCGGACTATACCTGGTTATCTTCTTGAAGTTTGTAATTAATTATCCTAGTCTGTTGTGGAACTTTTTTCAATGCAGTTTGGTTTTGGTTTTTTTATTGCTTCGTTATCTGCTCTTTTAGTTGGACTGTATTTCTTTCGTTTGGAATGTTATTTTGGAAAGAATTTAATCTTCAACTGTGAACAATTGAACAGTGAAGCCAAGTTTATTTACATTTTGGTTTTTGTTACATTTGTGGGACACTCTATATCATCACAGTTCCCCAACTTGACAAGATATACTACACTTAAATTCTTAGAACTTCTAACATGGATAGCATTTATACTAATTAGTGATCATAACGGTTCAAGTCCAGAACACATGGACGACACCAAGTTAGGTTAGGATGGGATCATATAATATAAGTATGTCTTCAGACCATGGTGAAATCTATTTTTGGGAAAGAGTAGGAAGGTAGACAACCCTCATGGACACACTACTGGACAAAGGTGGACTTTACTGATTTTATCTGGGAAAGATTAGCATCTTCTGCTTCTTATTAATCTAAAGATGCCAGGATTATTTTATATGCCTCACTAATAGTACAGATTGCACACAGACTGTCAATTGTTCCTGATAGCAATCAGATACGCTTTAAATTGGAGATATTATTTGCAGGAAGGAATGAAGAGAATGAGATTCATTCAAGTGGAAGATAAAGGCCTGGTTGCCTAAAGGGAACATTTCTTTGGCAAAGCATCAGAGGGTTAGCATGAAATATAAGATGTTCAGATTACAGGTTGCATATTAGAATGTGGATTTGTATTATTTGGGCTGGGAACAATGAAATTCAAAAGTTATGCTCCACATGGAAATTTATACTCTATAAGATATTAATATCTATATGGAATTGATGACCATCTGGTAATGACCACGGCATATGAAGATTCTGACCTGAAATGTAACTGCAATAATGCATAAAGATTTTAATGAATGAATGAAAATAGGAAGGTTTTGTGTCTGTTAAAATAGGAGAAAGGGGAAGGATGCAATAGGTCTAAATGAAGATAATCTGATTATTTTATAATTCATGAGTAAATGCATAAAAATGAAGATGTTGACTTAATTATGGATAAAAGTCCTAAAATATATGTCAGAAAGAGTAAATTGGTGTCATGTAGATTATTGTAAACATGTAAGTAGAAATCTACTGTTTGGTGACAGCTACATGTTACTTTCCATTGGACAGAAATAAGCAAGATTTGTGAAAAAGTATGCTACATTCCAAATTTATTTAATCTAGAGAAAAATCATTCTTCTAGATGACATGAATGAATGCATTGGAACTGAAAAGCAATTCATTTCCAGAATCACAGTGACTATGTGGTGAATATATGCTTAGAAAAAGTCTTTTTTTTTTTCAAATGTCTGGGTTAAACATAAGTCTAATAATATATACACATGGAAAAGGAATGACTATTAATCTAAAAACATGATTGATTTGATTGTTTATGATGAAAGAATGATATGATAAAAGGTTCTGAATATAAGGCAAACCATTTTTTCATTGTGCCAAGGATGGATTTTGGGAAAAATAGACAAGCAAGAAAATAAAAGAAGTAAAAGAAATTAGAGTACATATAAAAGACACCAGGAGGAGAAAATATGATACCTCTATAAATAGGTATACAAGGCAAGTTAAAGGCCCTGTCACACTGCCCAACGGATGCAAAACGTTAACAACGGACGAGAAAAATGTTACATCCATTGTTATCCGCTCTCAGAAGGGGCAAAAATTTGCATAACCGGAGCGGATAACACAGACGGGGGGAGGACGCAGGGTGGATGGAAAGCGGATGCGGAATGGAAGCCCAGTGGATGGAAGTGGATGGGAGCGGATGGCACATCCTCTAGGCTTCCGGGGGGCCTCAGCAAAGCGGACGCAGAACGGATACAGCGGATGCAGAGCAGACGCTGAATGGATGAAGCGGATGCACAGCAGAAGCCTAGCGGATGCACAGCGGAAGCCTCGCGGATGCACAGCGTTAATTGCACATGTGGGGAGGATGCATTGCATCAGCCCCGCAGATATAACGGAAGCAGCTCGGAAGCAGGTCGCCATTCAGAGGAAAGACCTGCTGCCGGACGGATTGACTGCCTTGCCTGCCCTGCCTGCATGTCTGCCTGCCAGCCTTGCTGTCTGCCTGCCTGCCAGCCTTGCTGCCAGCCAGTCTGCCTGCCAGCCTGCCAGCCTTGGTTCATGCCTTCCTGCCAGCCTTGGTGCCTGCCTCCCTGCAAGCCTTCCTGCCAGCCTTGGTGCCTGCCTCCCTGCCAGCCTTCCTGCCAGCCTTGGTTCCTGCCAGCCTCCTTGCCAGCCAGCAACCCCACAACCATGCGGAAGCACAGCAAGCCTCAGCCATCTGCTGCCAGCCCTTGCAAGAGGGACAGGGCTACCACCCCGCCCCCTGGCCCTCACTCTGGTTCTGCTGGGGCTTCTGCAGCACGGGCTCGCTCTTTTGGGGCTGGGGCTTCTGCTGCTTCTGCTGCTGGAGGAGCTGATGACAAGCACTCCAGCACCAGCCACCTCCACAGCACCTGGAGCCTTCACCCATGAGACTGAGCAACCAAGAGGAGTGCCAGAGACTCATTTTTGTTTCATAACTTCTTCTTAAAAAAGTCTATTTTTGATTCACACACTTGCTTCATTTCTTTTTTTTAATAAAGTCTTGGTGGAAACTTTTAGACATAGTTTAAGCCTTTGCATGCTTGTGGGATGGGTTAAGATAGCAGTGGGATGGGCAGGGATACCATTGGGATGGGCAGGGATAACTGTGGGATGGGCAGGGATACCTGTGGGATGGGCAGGGATACCTGTGGGATGGGCAGGGATATCTTTGGGATGGGCAGGGATACCTGTGGGATGGGCAGGGATACCTTTGGGATGGGCAGGGATACCTGTGGGATGGTCAGGGATACCTGTGGGGTGGGCAGGGATACCTTTGGGAAGGGCAGGGATACCTGTGGGATGGGCAGGGATACCTGTGGGATGGGCAGGGATATCTTTGGGATGGGAAATAGCTGTGGGATAGATAAACCTCCAGTGCAAGCATAGTGGGACTGTATGGTTCACCCTCCCAGGTGCCACACTTATAGCCCTTTTTTATCAATAATAATGTAATCAATCATCCACACATGTCAACATAAACACAACTCTTTATTAAATACCCTGTTCATTGGAGGCCCACCCAACATACATGGCCCAATCTCATCAGTGTGATGAGACAGGCTGAAGGAAGCACCCTTTAATCTATCATCCTGTCCTGCCACTCCACTGCTCCAGCTGGGGAGTTGCACCAGTGTTTCAGGAGGTTGCGCTGCTTCTTCCCTTCATATGAAGCACTGTTGGGGCCTTGCACATCCTCAGTGTCTATCAGGTTTTGCCCTTGCTTCCATTCACCAGGCTCCATGTCCCCACTGCCTTGCTGGAGGTCCACGAGCCTGTTCTGCAAGACTGGGTAGCGGGTGCGCATGAGATTGTGCAGGATGCAGCAAGCTTCCACGATCCTCCTCACGGTCTCTGGGCTATGCTGCATGGTGGTGAGAAGTACCTGGAACCTGTTGGCCAGGATGCCAAAGGCATTCTCCACCAACCGCCTTGCCCTGGACAGCCTGTAGTTGAAGATCCTCTCTTCACGGGTGAGGTATTTGGAGGTGTAGGGCTTCATGAGGTAGGTTCTGAGGGAGAAGGCATCATCCCCCACGATGAAGTAGGGCACATCTTGCATGTTGTTGGGCAGGGGGTCTGGATCTGGGAAGCCCACGATAAGGTTGCGTTCCAGCCTACCCTTGAGGTCACTTGCGTTGTATACCTGGGCATCTGAAGATGAGCCGTTGCCTGAAGCATCGATGTACATGAACTTGTAGTCAGCATCGACCATGGCAAAGAGGACGATGCTGAAGAAGCCCTTGTAGTTGAAATAAGTGGACCCTGAGTTGGCTGGCGCTTTGCAGGCCACGTGCTTGCCATCGATGGCTTCAACGGTGTGTGGGAAGTTCCACCTCTGATACCACTACTCTGCAACTTTCTTCCATCCTTCTTCAGTGGAGGGGCACTGGAGGAGCTCCTCCAGGTATTCTTTGATGATGGCCTGCACCACTTTTCTGACCACAATGCTGATGATGTTGTGTGGCACCCTCCAGCCATACTGCATGCTGCTGTAGGTGGTCCCTGAGGCCAGGTGGCGCAGAGTGAGTGCCACCTTGAGCCCAGGGTCCAGGCTGGGCCGGAAGTTGGTGTTTGCCTTGGTCAGCCTGGGTGTCAGCCGCTGCACAACTTCTTCAAACATGGTTGGAGGCATCCTCATGAAGTTCTGGAATGCACGAGTGTCTTCGTTCTTGAGCTCCACCATCAGCTTGTTGTACAGTCCGTCCTCTGCTCTTCTGGCGAACCATCTTCGTACCCAGAGGCTTCTTGGCCGCCTCTTTTTCTTCCCATAGTAGAGTTCACAAAGCCTGTAGATGGCTTCGCACTGTTGCAGAATGATAGTGGCTGCCAAAAGGACTTTGTTACGATCCACGGTGGACATGACTGGATGCTGTGGAAGAGGAAGAGTCAGAGGAAGGTTGCAGAGGTCTGCACCGCAGGGCTGCTGTTCTGAAAGTGAGATCCAGATGTGTTGCTCCCCCTTTTTATAGGCAGTATAGGTGTCCCTTTGCATCCTCTAGGCATCCTCTAGGCATCCTCTAGGCATCCTCTAGACATCCTTAATATCCAAGATAAGTCCCCTCTGCGAACATTTTTTTCGTTTTACATGTTTTGTTTCCGTGCTGCATCCGCTAGGCATCCGTTCTGCATCCGTTCTGCGTCTGTTCCGCTTCCTCCCTGCGTCCGAGTGGATGCGAGTTGCGCGGATGCATAGTGGATGCCTAGCGGATATAGCGGATGCATAACGGATGCAGAACGGATGCCTAGAGGATGCAGAACGGACGAATTGGGTACATTTTCCATGCAAAATTTTGAGCAGCTCAAAACTTTCTGAGCGGATGAAACATCCATAAACGGATGCTGGACGGATAGAGAGGAAGCAAAACAGAGGCAGTGAGTACATCGCGTTAACCAACGGATGGCAAGCTTTTTTCTCTGTTTTACATCCTCTTTGCATCCGTTGGTGCAGTGTGACAGGGGCTTAATCTCCCAACAGAATAAATGAGCACAAATATGAATAAAAGGAAAACAAAATATGTGAAGTATGTTTGAACAGAGTAAAAAGAATGTAACAGCAGTTTGTGGTATTATTCTAAAGGAAAATATGAAAAGGTATTGTATGGAATAATGATATGAAAGAGAGTGTGGATGAAAAAAATCCATATACAAACATGACAATGGATAAATCCATTTATATGAGTGTTGGCTGATAAGAGAAAGGCATTGTACAATGCTGTCAGACGCAAGGGTTTAAAGAGATACTGTGAGCTGATCAGAATTTATTCTTTACTGTTGCTTGCCTATTTATGAGAATCGCACCAGAACAACTACTTACTCTTGTCACATAAAGACTTCAGGAATTCTAGAGAGGTCTGACCCCTGTTCCATCCTTCCCTGAAAGGACTCCGAGGTTGCCAGTCTTTTCACTCCTTTCTTTCCTTTACTTTAGTGGGAGATTCTACCTCAGATGTGTCTAGAGAGAAAAACAGTTGTGAAAAATGCAATCAAAGTACTCAAAGAACAGTTAAGCCTAAAGGTGTAGAGAAAATGCAGAGTGATTTTATTACCTTTGTTTTAGTTTTGGACATCAATATTAATGGCTAAAACAAGAAGCCCCAGCAAAGTAAATGGAATTAAAAGAATAAAAGCAGTGATATAAATTGGGATACAGCAAAAGTGAGCATCTTGGAAGAGGTATTTTATCAATATATATGGGAATGATATGGATATGTGTGAATATAAGGAAGAAAATTGATTGCATATTTGTTGATCTAGGGCAAGCATATAACAAATTGAACAGGCTACAATTAGGGAATATTTTGCAGGCATATGAAGCTAAAGGTGGACTGCTGAATGTGATATGAACAATGTATATGATAGAACTTGTGTGAGGATAAATGGAATGCATGGGCAATGGTTCAGCATTGAGTGAAGAATAAGACAGAGATGTGTGGTGTCCTCTTGAGATCATTTAATATGTTTATGGGTGAAGGAGGTAAATCAATGGTTTAGCATCTTGACCCCTTAAATTTATTGACAATAATTTTCCTTATGGAAAAGACAGTAGAGGATATAAAGAACAATGTCCTTCACTTAGTCAGTTCCACAAGGATAGAGGCATTGTTGCACTGGACAATTTGCAAAGTATGCAGCAGATATGGGCTGAAGGAGAAAATGTAAAAGCTTCCTTGACAAAGAATTAGCAACCTTGTCTAGATGTTGGGAAAGGCTTCAATATTTCTTATGTTGGACATATACTCTTCTAAGTTGTAATCATGATTTCATACTAGAATCTCTATAGGCATCTTATGAAAAAGCTCAGATGGGTTTTCACTGTTCCAGGAATTAAGTTCTCCAAAGGAGGAAGGAATATAATGGTAAGAAAAGAATTTGCTCCAATTGTGTCCACTGATATAATAGAAAAAAACAGTGGAGATCTTGAGGGACGTTGTCATGCCTCTGTTGAGTCTGAATCAGAGGAGGAAGGTGAGCAACTGACAGGGAGTGGAAGTGTGGCTCCATTGGCTGTGGAGGAAACTGGGGAAGGGCAAAGTCCAGCTGGGCAGAGCAGGGAAGAGGTAGAACAAGGGAGAGGGAGTTCAGAGGAAGACCCAGGCCCACTCTTCTTCATCCTAGGGAACACAGGGAGGAATGGAGAAGAGAACAATGTGAGTTGCCTGGCTTATGGGGGAGGAAAGGGTCCTGATTAGCCAGACCTGGGAAGAAAGTTTAAAAGAAATGCATGCTGAGTGCAGCAGCTCCTGGGAACAAACGTGAGTTTATCTTGTGTTGACTTTGCTTATCTGTGTTCCTGGCATCCTCCCAACTGTGTTAAGTTATTGCTGTGCCTTCACATCTGGAATTGTTGCTCCTGCCCTATGGGATTAATTACCTCATTTTGCCTTGATTGGACTTCTAGTTACAATTTTTGTTGACCATGTTTTGGACTTGATTCACTGCAGCTAAAGGCTGTTCTTGAGAGATTTTTTTTCTCCAGTCAGAAGATAACCAGGACATTGGGGGCAAAGTTGTAGATAATTAAGGGACTCCTACTGATTTTCTGACTGTGTTGCCTTTGTGCCATGCCCCAGGTCATCACAGATGACCGTAGCAAATTTCCATAGCAATGCAAGTTGAATTCTAACAGAGCTTGAGGTAACCCCACTTCTATCCTGATCAGCATGAGTGCCATATGGGAGGCCATAATCCTCCTTAAAAACGATTCCAGAATACTTTCAGTTTGAATAAAGACCTTCTCATTCCATCCCCACATCTCATCTCCATTTCATGCCCACTGTGGTTTTTTTTTGGCTCGACTGGTAGCATATTTCAGTGAGGCCCAACAACAGGTACTGAAAAGTACTGCAGTTTCCCTGCAGGAGCAGGCTGAAGACCTAGAAGTTCTCTTGAAGTTGCTGCTCCTGGTTGATCATCAGATGGAAACTGTGGCTGGGGAAGTCTTTGCCCAGCTTTGGTGGTTTTACCAGCTGTGGCATGCTTTCAACAGAAAGCTCTTATGACATTGACTCATGCCTTTATCATCTTGTCCTTAGATTACTGTAATGTGCTGTACCATCTAACTATTTCTGCTGAGATTATTTCATGAGGTGTTAGTAGATTTCTAGATCCAATTCAGAATGTTGATATTATTTTCATGAAGAAGAACAAAAGAGGAATAGTTCATATTTCTATTGAATCTCCCTCACCTTTTATTGTTTTCAAATAAGTGAACTGTCTAGCCTCCTTTTCTGTTGCAAAAAGTGTTATTGACTGTCATAGTGGAAGCTATCATATTCAGTACTCCACGAGGCTTAGATATTTAGTCCCTGGGAAAGATTATGAGGATTTATGAAGTAAATTGTGCTGGTATGGTGTTGCCAAGGAATTTGGAGGAGAAATGTCAAAAGTCCCCAAATGATTGGGCAGTCTGTTTCTAAAAAAAAAATATTATTTGATTAAATTACATTAAATGAAAACTGTGTGTACATATGGTCTTCTGTGAGCTTTTTGTCATAAGCCATGGCTCAGATGCTGTGTGTGTGTGTGTGTGTGGGTACACACATATACACATACATACTCACACATGCATGCAAACACACACATACATAGACATTGAATGATTCTATTCCATAGTTTTCTCTTTCAAAGCCTAAACTAGTGGGGAGCATCAATACCAGGAGCTTTTTTCAGAGAAATTGTAAGACCTCCCGGGTTTACACAGATATTTATAACTCTGAATTCCTAATAAGTTTACAGAAAATAGTTTTTTCCAAATTTAATTCACCCTCAAAATTCCTAATTAACATGATGTTTTCTCATACTAAGATTATATTGGCATCTATCAGGTTGAGGAAAGCTTGAACTTAAGCCCATGTCACACTGCACCAACGGATGGAAAGAGGATGTAAAATGGAGAGAAACACTTGCCATCTGTTGGTTAATGCGATTCATCCGTTCTGTACTCACTGCCTCCGTTTTTCATCCTCTCTATCCATCCATCATCCGTTGACTGAGGTTCCATCTGCTCAAAAAGTTTTGAGTTGCTCAAAACTTTTTGAGCGGAAAATGTATCCAACGCGTCCGTTCTGCATCCATAACGCATATGGGGAACATCCGTTCTACATTGGTCGTCATCCATTACGTGTCTGTTATATCCGCTAGGCATCTGCTGCACATCCGCGCAACTCAAATCCGCTCCAGCGGAAAATGGACACAGGGAGGAAGCAAAACGGACGTGGAACAGATGCGCAGCATTAGTAGCACGGACGGAGAAAGGATGAAAGCGGATGCAGCTCACAAAGAAAGCATTTAAAACGGAAAAAAGGTTCACAGAGGGGACCTATCTCGGATATTAAGGATGTCTAGAGGATGGCTAGAGGATGCAAAAGGACACCTAGTGGAAAACCTATGTTGCCTATAAAAAGGGGGAGGAACTCACCTGGATCTCACTTTCACTCCAGCAGCCCTGCTGTGCAGACCTCTGCAGCCTTCATCTGGCTCTTGCTCTTCCACAGCATCCATTGATGTCCACCATGGATCGTAACACAGTCCTTTTGGTAGCCACCATCGTTCTGCAACAGTGCGAAGCCATCTACAGGCTCTTTCAACTATTCTACGGGAAGAAAAGGAGGTGGCCAAGAAGTGTCTGGGTCCAAAGATGGATCGGGAGAAAAGCAAAGTACAGACTGTACAACAAGCTGATGGTGGAGCTGAGGAACGAAGACCCTCGTGCATTCCAGAACTTCATGAGGATGCTTCCATCCATGTTTGACGAAGTTGTGGAGCGGCTGAGACCCAGGTTGACCAAGGCAAACACCAACTTCCGGCCCAGCCTGGACCCTGGGCTCAAGGTGGCACCCACTCTGCGCCACCTGGCCTCCAGGACCACGTACAGGAGCATGCAGTATGGCTGGAGGGTGCCACAAAACACCATCAGCATTGTGGTCAGAGAAGTGGTGCAGGCCATCATCAAAGAATACCTGGAGGAGCTCCTCCAGTGCCCCTCCATTGAAGAAGGTTGGAAGAAAGTTGCAGAGCAGTGGTATCAAAAGAGGAAATTCCCCCACACCGTTGGAGCCATAGATGGGAAGCATGTGGCCTGCAAAGCTCCAGCCAAGTCGGGGTCCACTTATTTCAACTAGAAGGGCTTCTTCAGCATCATCCTCTTTGCCATGGTCGATGATGACTACAAGTTCATGTACATCGATGCTTCAGGCAATGGGTCAGCTTCAGATGCCCAGGTATACAACGCCAGTGACCTCAAGGAGGGGCTGGAATGCAACCTCATCATGGGCTTCCCAGATCCAGCCCCCCTGCCCAACGACACGCAAGATGTGCCCTACTTCATCGCCTTCTCCCCCAGAACCTACCGAATGAAGCCCTACACTTCCAGACTCTTCATCTGTGAAGAGAGGATCTTCAACTACAGGCTGTCCAGGGCAAGGCGGGTGGTGGAGAACACCTTTGGCATCCTGGTCAACAGGTTCCAGGTACTTCTCACCACCATGCAGCATCGCCCACAGACCATGAGGGGGATCGTGGAAGCTTGCTGCATCCTGCACAATCTCATGCACACCCGCTGCCCAGTCTTGCAGAACAGGCTCGTGGACCTCCAACAAGGCAATGGGGACATGGAACCTGGGGAATGGAGGCAAGGGCGAAACCTGATAGACACTAAGGATGTGCAAGGCCCCAACAGAGCTTCATATGAAGGGAAGAAGCAGCGCAACCTCCTGAAACACTGGTGCAACTCCCCAGCTGGAGCAGTGGAGTGGCAGGACAGGATGATAGATGATTAATGGATGCTTCCTTCAGCCTGTCTCATCACACTGATGAGATTGGGCCATGTATGTTGGGTGGGCCTACAATGAACAGGGAATTTAATAAAGAGTTGTGTTTATGTTGACATGTGTGGATGATTGATTAAATTGTTATTGATAATAAAGGGCCATAGGTGTGGCACCTGGGAGGGTGGACCATACAGTCCCACTATGCTTGCACTGGAGGTTTATCTATCCCACAACTATTACCCATCCCAAAGGTATCCCTGCCCATCCCACAGGTATCCCTGCCCATCCCACAGCTATTACCCTTCCCACTGCTATCCTTACCCATCCCACAAGCATGCAAAGGCTTAAACCATTTCTAAAAGTTTCCACCAAGACTTTATTGACAAAAATAAATGAAGCAAGTGTGTGAAGCAAAGATAATCTTTATTAATAACAAACTGTCAAAGAAAAATGACCCAAGTCAAGTGTCCAAAGCAAAAATAAAGTCAACAGGTAGCCACCCAGTCTCTGGCACTCTTCTTGGTCACTCTGAGGCGTGCCCAGTCTCAGGGGTGAAGGGTCCAGGTGCTGTGGAGGTGGCTGCTGCTGGAGTGCTGGTCTGAGGTACCACTGGGGTGCCTGGCCCTGAGAGGACAACAGGGGACGGTGTGTTGAGGAAGCTCTCAGACAGCTGGCTAAGCCCCGTGATGTTGAGACCCCCATCCTCCATGACATGGGGTGTCAGCCCCAATACCGATGACAGATGTACTGAGGCCAAGCTTGGCTGTGGGGTGGAGGAAGGAGAAGTGTAGTGGGGCTGTCTGGTCTGCAGCTGGGTGAGGACTGGCTTCGGTGGCATCTGTGGCATGGGTGGTGTTAAGCCTGGGTTCCCCAACCAGGGTTAGGTAGACAAGCTAAACAGAATGTGCAGCGTTAGTCAGATAGGCACACAAATAAATGAGTGAGCTAAGCTTGTATGTTTATTAACATACAGTAAAAATAACAGATACGCTTGTGCTATCAAGAATATATTTTATTCCAGTATAAGTTTATAGCATAGTCAAAAACAGTCCAATATTCATTTACCATGTAGTCAGTCCATTCAGGGATATTCAGTTAGCAAAGTCCATGTAGAATATCCAATTGTCAGTTCACATAAATCAGTCCGTTGTCTCTCCCGTTCGAGCAATGCAGTCTTGCTTCCAAGCAGTAATCAGGGATCATCAAAGCCAGAGAGAGAGAGAGCAAGCTGTAGCCTTGCTACTTTTATATGGTTTTCATAACCACATCCACAGTTGCTATTTTACAGTTAAAGCTGCATACACTAACTATGATTTATAGTTATGATTTCACCTAAACCAGTTAGGGTGAACAATGTTATCCCTAACAGGTGGCATCTGTGGCGTGGGTGGCATGGGTGGCATGGGTGGCATGGGTGGCATGGGTGGCATCAGTGGCATCAGTGGCACCGGTGGTGTCCGATGTACTTGTGCCTGGACTGGGAAGGGCTGCCTGTGCTGATGGACCTCCTGGTAGCCATAGCCTTGGTAGGTGAGGGCCTGTGGAAAGCCTTGGAAGGGCAGTGACATCACCTGGGGTGGAGGAGCAGGCCTGGACTGGGTGGGAGCAGGTTCATCTTGGTCTGGAGGGTTGTGAAGAAGATCGGTGATCCTGTCCTTCACCACCTGGTACTGGGGTTCCAACATGTTCATGAGGGTCTGGTTGACGTAGGTGAGGAAGGGCTTGCGGTTGGAGGATGGGGCATCGGTGTGTACCAGCTGAGAGAGGATATCTATGCTGCTCCTGATGGTGTCTCTTATCGCCAGCAGGACAGTGTGGCTCTGCCCCTCCGGTCTGCCTCTCTGCCTTTCTGTGGAGGTGGAGCTGGGGGTGGATGCGGGTTGGGCTTTGGTGGAAGTTCCATCTCCTTTCTCCCACTGCGTCAGGAGGTCCTCCACGCGCTCTGCCAGGGGTAGTACAGTTGTCGGGGGGTACTCCATTGTGGCATGCTCCACAGATACCTGCCTGGACACAGGAGCTGACTCTTGGCCAGAAGAGGACTGGCTCTCAGCAGGCTGCCTGAGAGAGAGGGTTGTGAGAGGGGCTGCTCCTCGGTGGTGGATCTCACCCTCCAAGAAGCTGCACTTGGCCATCACGTAAGTCTCCCAGTCCATCAGCTTGACCGCAGCCTGGCCAGATTTCTTGAGGTGCAGCTTCCCGTACCAGGTGTGCATGTGCTTCCACCAGCCGAGGAGCGCCTCCGAATTGTAACCCAGGCTCTCTGCTTTCTCTCTCCAAGCAGCCTGCTTCCTCTTGGTGTCTCGATAGAGCCTGTGTCCCTTCCGCCAAAGATATTCATTCTCCCTCAGCCACTCCAGCACCTCCTCCTCATGTTCCTCTTCTATGGTGTGTTGCCTCCTCTCCCGTTCACGTGTCTGCCTCTTCCTCCCTTTGGCAGGGCCATATGGGCCCTCATCAGTAGGGCTTTGAGGTTGTAGGGGCTGCTCCTCCACACCACCACCACCAGCAGGAGCAGCAACAACAGTAGCAACAAAAGCAGCAGCAGCAGCACCAGCAGCACCAGCAGGACCAGGAGCAGGACCAGCAGGACCAGGAGCACCAGCAGGACCAGGAGCACCAGCAGGACCAGGAGCACGAGGAGGACCAGGAGCATGAGCAGGACCAGCAGGACCAGGAGCAGCGCCAGCAGAGTAAGCACCAGCAGGACCAGCAGGACCAGGAGCAGCGCCAGCAGAGTAAGCACCAGCAGAAGCACCAGCACCAGGAGCAGTGCCAGCAGAGTAAGCACCCACAGAAGCACCAGCACCAGGAGCAGTGCCAGCAGAGTTAGCACCTGCAGAAGCAGCACCACCAGAATAAGCACCTCCAGAAGCAGCATCAGCAGAAGCCCCAGCACCAGAAG
Organism: Laticauda colubrina; assembly: GCA_015471245.1. Classification (NCBI taxonomy): domain Eukaryota; kingdom Metazoa; phylum Chordata; class Lepidosauria; order Squamata; family Elapidae; genus Laticauda; species Laticauda colubrina. Next base: position 18,524,547 of record BLBF01000002.1, read on the forward strand.
AGCGAGCCCAGACAGCAGAAGCCCCAGCAAAAGCAGAGTCAGGGCCAGGGGGTGGGAGGGTGGCCCGGTCCCTCTTGCCAGGGCTGGCAGCAGATGGTAGAGGCTTCCTTTTTTCCCCATGGTTGTTGGGTTGCTGGCTGGCTGGCTGGCTGTCTGCCTGGCTGGCTGTCTGGCTGGCAAGCTGTTTCTGGAAACAGGTCTTTCCTCTGAATGGTGATCTGCTTGCGAGCTGCTTCCCTTTATATCCGCGGGGCTGATGCAATGCATCCTCCCCACATGCGCAGTGAACGCTAGGCATCCGCTAGGCATCTGCTAGGCTTCCGCTCTGCATCCGCTTCATCCGCTCTGCATCCGCTCTGCATCCGCTCTTTCCATTCCACGTCTGTTTTGCTGTGCTCCCCTGGAAGCCTTGCGGATGTGCCATCCGCTCCCATCCGCTTCCATCCACTAGGCTTCTGTGGAGCATCCGCTTTCCATCCTCCCTATGTCCTTCCCCCGTCCGTTCCTTTCTGTGTTGTCCGCTCTGGTTATGCAAATTCGGGGCACTTTTGAGAGCAGATAACAACAGATGGAACATTTTGCTCGTCCGCTGTGTCCTTTTTACAAACATTTTGCATCCGTTGGCCAGTGTGACAGGGCCTTTATTTTCTGCTGAAATCTCTTTGTTATTTCTGATAGAAATCAGCACAAAAAGATTCACTGCACCGGCCCTGGTCGATAATCATCCAGTATTTGAAAACCTCCATGAAAGGAAAGAAAAACTACTCTGTGGTTTCTACTTTTCCTCTGACTAATAGCTCTTTGGGTCAGGAAGTTCTTCCTCGTGACTTAGATCAGGGGTGTCAAACTGAAGGCCCATGGGGTGGATCTGGCCTGCAGGGTGCTTAAATCTGGCCCATGGGGCCAGCCTGGAAATATCAAAGGACTGGCCTGCAGTGCCTCTGCCAGCCAAAATGGGACTTACAAGGCCCCTGCATAGCCCACTTTCAGCTGACAGAGTGCTGCTGGAGGCCAGGGAGGCTGAAAATGGGTTACATGGAGGCCTTGCTGTCTGTTCCATCTCCCTTCCCATCCAAGCCCATGGATTAGCCATACAATGCTGATTCGGCCCTTGAAGAAATCTAGTTTGACAACCCTATCCTTGATGGTTCAAAGTTCAGTGTGTCCTATGAACTAAATCTGATCTGACATTCAGATGTAGAGAAACATTTGAACAACAAAGATGATAAAGGGTCTGGAGGCTTACTCACATGTTGAGGGAGCTAGGCATTCTAGCCTATCAAAGAGAAGATTAGAGGAGGACATGATAACTGACTTCCAGGACTTGTGGGGTAGTCACAAGGAAGAGGGAATTAACTTATTCTCTAAAGCACCAGAGGGCAGGACAAGTAGTAATGGGTGGAAGCTTGTTAATGAGAGATCCAGCCTAGAAGTAATGAGAAATTTTCTTACAGTGAGAACAATTAATCAATGGAGTTGTGGGTGCTCCATCACTGGAGATTTTCAAAAGTAGATTGGACAACTATTTGACTGGAATGGTATAAGGTCTCATGCCTTGATCAGAAGACCACCGAGGTTCCTTCCAGACCTATGGTTTATGACATTGCCAAAATAGCCAAGGCGGTCTTGCTTTCTTCTGGCCTGGGTTTATTATTCTGCCCTGATGGATGAGATTCCTCTTATCTTGACACTAAAGTCCTCTGTTTTGAAACTGTTTATGAGAAGCAAACATCATACCAGGAGCTGATTGCCAGACAGTAAGTAAATCACTGTAAAGGAAATGAGTCAAGTGCTGCCAACCTTTCCTCTTATTGTCATTGTTATGATGTAAAACATTCCACACACCTAATATTGTATCCAAATTTGGGCACAAATGTCTTTGCCCAATAATCTGCTCACTAGTCAAATCTGGGCTAATGCAAGATTAAAAAGGTGTGTAGCAATTATACACAAACCATATATCTTATTCTCTGGAGACCAGCATAAATGCCAGATGAGAAGTTTCATAAACATTTGGAGTGTAGGAAGGCCTATGGAAGAATAAGCTCACTGGGAAAGTTAAAAAGGAAAGGAAAAAAAGCAAGCATATACATATACAAGGACACAGACTTTATCATTGTTTATTCCATCATTTCATTCAAATGCTTATTATGAACTGCTATATTCCAAGAAATTAACCATGGAAGACAGACAAGCTCTTTAGATAAAACCCAAAAGGCAAGTTTTTATTTTTTTTAACCGAGGACCAGATGTATTTCTGGGTTTTGCCCTTGTACATATTTAGCCAGGCTCTTGAAGTGGCAAAGATTTGCATGTTTATTTTGCAATACTAATGAATATGTTTTTGATTTACATTTTAGAAAATGGAAACTTTTATCTTCTCTGAGCTTTGTAACGTTAATGATTTCCAGATGATCCCAGAGTGTCCTCTTTTAACCCTTCAACATTGAAAACATATCAGGTTTTTTTAAAGGCCCCAAGATCTCTAGTAGAGGCATTTTCCAGCCAAACCCAGGAGATATATGTGACTCTGTTTATTGTTTATTGCTGGAATGAAATGAAATGAAATGTGGGGACTTTAAAACTATTCTATCAAGTGAAAACATATGTAAATGACAAATGATGTTTAGCTTGGTTTTGAGGGGAATTCTGGGAGACATCTACAGACAAATGTCTGAAAAACTGAATATGTATTAGAAGCGAAGAAACAAAAACTAAGAACTCTTGCCTTATGGACTTCACATAATCCTAGAGTTAGAATGGACCTTTGCTAGATATCTTGTCTTACAATGTACAGTAACATACCCAGACTGCCTAAAAGAGTACATAATGGAAGTGGTCTGTGATGAGCAGTTCAATAGTTACATTTCATAAGAATTTCTAAGAGGAACTCATTGGCACTAAGCTTAAAATATGGCAAAAGTGACATGGGGATTACATAGCTATTTGCCCATGTCCCAAAGCTGGCTTACTTCAACATTATAAGTTTACAGATACATAGCATTAAAATCTCAAAAAGGCCTGTTTTATTTAATGCAGAGATCATATCTTTTCCAGCTCACTTGTAAAACTGACACACAAACAAATTTTGCTTCAAATATCCATCATCATCATTGATCAATTATCATCATACCTATTTAAAATTTCTTGGATGGGCAGGAGAAAAAGACAGGAGAAATTCTGAAAGCTTGGCTATGGGTACATCAGAAATGAAACACAGGTACAAAGCAGTGATGGGATTCAATTTTTTTTCACTATCGTTTCTGTGGGCATGGCTTGGTGGGCATGGCAGGGGAAGGATACTGTAAAATCTCCAGTCGGAGGTGGTGTTTGCTGGTTCTCCAAACTACTCAAAATTTCTGCTACCGGTTCTCCAGAACTGGTCAGAACCAGCTGAATACCACCTCTGGTGCAAAGCACTTGTGACAGTTATCAATTATTGTCTTCTCTTTTTCATTCTTTTTAAACAAATGTGTTTATTATTTCAGCATTTATGCCTAGTGTCCCAAATCAATGTGATTGCTTGGATCAGTTATTGGGACTGATGTGCTAAATAGTGATATCAACTCTCAGGAATGACATTGTCTCTTTAGGGACCTGCCACATTGCTTTTTTAAATTATTTACTATTAACACTCATTGGAAGAAGAAACTTAGACATCCGAGCTGGAATGTTGCAATATGTATAAACATAAGCCTATTTTTTTGCTCTTTGAAATTGATTTGTAGGAACATCATCTCTTCTAAAATCTGGTTAAAAGGAACTCACACTGTTACTTTCTTATTCTTGCCTTTGATTAGCTTTGAAATGCTATAGAGAAAAATAAGGAATAAAATATAACCCATATCATTTTTCAAAGCTATCTCTCTCTGCAGTTGACCAGGAGCCTATCAGCAGAAGAGGGGGAGGGGAAGCAGATTATTAAAGGAACAGCAGAACATCTTAAAATTCAGAGATAACAACAACTAAGAGATGGAGGTGGCTCAGAAATTAGTCTGAAGCAGATTCTCTTCCAAGTTTTAATGAGTTAAGTGAAACGAGGTGGCAGACAGTGCAACTTGTAAGAAGCATGTGCTTTCCATTGGGAAATGTGAAAATCATTTAAAATCTCAGCCTGTTGAGGTAATGTACAACAACAAAAATGGGGTGAGTGTATATATAGCAGTGTTTCAACCTCAAGGTTGGATTAATGTAAAAAGTTACAGGAAGAGCTGCCCTGGAAAGAGATTGGGTTCAAAATGTATGATTTAGATTGGTTTACCAGTCTCCGGGATTTTCTACATTGCAGCCATAAACCTGTCTCCCATGCATAAACCAGCTGGAAATAAAACTGGCTTAAGAAATAACTTTCCAGATTCAAAACTCTTCCTTCTCCTTTGATCGCTATCCAGAACATGTTTATCATGGTTCCTGATTGGTTGATTTCCTTGATGCTTTATCCCTCCAGAATCATTTAAAAAAAGAATTCTGTAATTGTTTAACTCTTTTTCTTGTGTTTTGGGTTAGAGAAATGATAGAACTGTCAATTTCATTTGGTTAAAAAGTCGCATACTTTTATTGTAAACTTGTAAAAACTTTTCACTGGTCACCACTGGATTATTGATATCCCCAGGAGAAACATGGAGGAATGGTTTGGAGATGTTTGGGCAAGAAAGCCAGTTTAATTTATGCTCTGCTTTTAATGGAAGTTGGGTCTTCAAAGATTTCCCAACCTGTAGAGGAGAACTAGTGTAGAAAATAAGAAAGATGACTGTGATGGAATTCTGCAGGTATTGTTTCCTAGGCAAAGGAGACTGAAGTCTGTTTTGAAGCCTTAAGAAACAACCAGAAACAACGCAGAATTTTAGAGCTGGAAGGAACTTAGGAGATCTTCTCTGCTCAAGGAGAACTTATACCATTCTAGTAAAAAAACTATTTTTGAAAACCTCTAGTGATGGAGCACCCACATGTCTGGGAGGCAAGCTATTCCACTGATTAATTGTATTCATTGTTAGAAAATTTCTCCTTACTTCTAAGTTGGATCTCTCTTTAGCAAGCTTCCACCCTTTATTTCTTTTCCTGTGCTCTGGGGCCTTAGAAAAGTCAGTCCCCTCTTCCTTGTGACAACTCAAATATTGGGAGACAGCTATCCTCTTTCCTCAATTCTTTTCTTTGACTGGCTAGCATATCTAGTTGCTTTATCCATTCATCATACAATTTAGTCTCTAGATCTTTGTTTTACTTCCAGGGTAAGTTTTCCAGGGTCTTGGCAACTTTTTGATAGACCTCTATTTTTCACTGAATTTTTGAAGAAGTGTGTTAAGGAAAATTGGTCCCATAACAACTCCTGCCGGGTGGAAGCATTGCATAGTATCCGACACTGTTCAATATAAATCCTAAAAGAGTTAGGGAGGGTCCAAAGAGAAATTTTAAGGGAATAGTGGATTGATAATCTTCCACCATCTTCCCAAAATAAAAGCTCTACCAGAAGCATTCAGTCACCAGGAAAGATGAACTAGAAGATGCATTCATAACTTCTACTTTGATAGAGATGACTTCACAGATAGTTGGATGCAATTTTGTCTGTGAAGGATTTGTTTCTTCTGCGAAAGAAGGGAAATATATGTTTTTAAAATTTTAAGTACTCAAAGTCTTGGAGTATTCTGGACTGTAGTGTTTAGTACTTAAAGTTCTATTAAATGGAATGGATTTTCTCCAACCCTCCTTCCCAAGGGAGACTGGATTGTTATGAAAATGCATTATTGAGAGAAGCTGCTTTGCATATTATTGCACAGTCAGTATGGAATTACTCTTAAGAGCCATTCTGTTATCCATCAGATTCTTAAAAGCCAACAAATGAACAGTAAGCTGTGATGTTAAATCTGTGAGCCATACAATGTAAAAATGGTCCTGGTGAATGAGTCGCACAATAACATCTGAAAATGTTACCACAAAGATCTGGTAGGCATTTTTTCTTCCATTTGTTCTTGCAAACTGTCAGCCCTTTTTCTTGTTTATTGCTGCGGTTCCTACTCAAAGATGTAAATGTTGACAGTTCCTCCAACTTCACTCCTGGTTTTCTGTTGTGGTGACTGAGAAACACTGTTCAGAGTTCATAGGAACTTCAATAAGTTTTATTTATGCAAAGGATTTTAATTGTTTCAAAGACAAACACATACAAAAAAATTCCTCATATTGAGCCACGTTGCACCAGGATCAGTTATTTCTAAAAAAAAAAGAAAAGATCCCAGCCACAAAATTATGTTATGAAAGAAATTGTATCTTCTGGAAAAAAAACTTCCCCAGCAGCAGAATTTGTGGCCTTATTAAGGATGTTCAGTGCTTTAGAGGAGATGCATTTAATGCTCCTTGCTTTTCTTTGGGGAAATATCTTACTGATGATAATTGGAGTATAGCACTATCAGCCTCCCATATGCACGACACAAACACGACAAAATAAATAAATAAATAAATAATAAATAAATAATGCATATACCCACATATATTATATGACACAGAGAAACAACACAGTCTACTTTGGATGTATACATGTACATGGTGAGCAAATGAATTTAGTGAGTTTATCAGATGGATGACATAGGGAACAAAGCTGTTACAGAATCTGGTAGTCCTGCTAGAAACCTCTTCCTAGAGGAGAGCAACAGAAATAGACCGTGTAATGGGGTCTCTAACAATGCTTCGAGCAATAAGCACATAGTGCTTATAAGCAGTATCCTGAATAACAGGCAGAGAGCTTCCTATAATTTTCTTGGCTGTCTTTAACCGCTTTCTATCTGAGGCACTGCTGCCACCGAACCAAACAATGATGCAGTTTGTTAAAATGCTCTTAATCATGCCTCTATAAAAAGTGACCAGGACAGAAGGAGACAGATGTGCTCTCCTCATCCAATGCAGGAATTTCAGACACATTTTCTGTATCGGGGGTATTTCTCCATGCCCTGCTTGTGAGGTGATATTTCTTCATGTCCTGTATGTGAGAATCTGGTTGACCATTGTAAGAAACAAAAGCTCTGACTGAAAAGGTATTGGTTTAAAGCACAAAGCTATTCTTATGTTCCTATCACAACTCTATTTTGTCAATGTCTCTGTTTGAGTCTTATGACCCAACACATGAGTCCTTTGATTAAAAATAATTCTGCTAACAATATGCAAATGATGTCAATTTGCCAATGAGAATTGGATGTTCAACGGGACTGCGTGAAGTAAGAAAGCCTTTGCAGGCATAAATATATATGAATTGGCTTCCATGGAGTCTGGATCCAAATAATACAGAGAGTGGTTTGCAGTGGAAGCCAGTGTACCAACTACCATTTATTGGGAATTTTTTTTCCTGATTTTGGTCATGCTTGATATGAAAGTTTTCCAGGAAATAACTATATTTTAGCAATGTTAGAAAGAGGTGGAACTTCTGTGGAAGGTTCATGTGATGAACATTTTAGTTTTACAAATAACTTAACAATGTCTTTCTTAAAATTCAACTTCCAGAAGTGCACATGTCTCACATTTTAAAACTAATACTGTGCTGAAATCTTTCTAGGGATTTCTCAAAAATGTTCTATTTTTGCTGAAGAGGGTTCCATGTTTCTACTTTATTTTCAAGGAACATGGCAAGACAGTCATGGTGGCAGAAACAACAGTGTCTTTCCTCCAACTGGCACCTTTTAAAGGACCTGCCTTGCTGCACAAGAGATGTCAGAACTTTAAAAAGAGGCCTAATTGCAGCACAAAATGATACTGTCATTGGAAAACTAGAAGGAAAAAGAAGAGATCTAGAGGGAAGGGAGTGTAGAATGAAGACATGAGGTATCTAATTGAGGTTTTGGAGGCAGCAGAGAGGATGGGAGGTTGAAAATAGCAATATTGCTGTGCAGTAAAGGAAAAAAATGTAATTGCCCAGGCAGCCATGGCAGGCTTGAGCAGAGACATATGATCCAGAATACTATTACAGTAGGACAGAGTAATAACAATGGAAAACACTGATGAGCACTTGGAGGAACATGTAGCAGCAGTAATCAAGTTAACCATGGAAGCTGGACAAGGCAATGAAAGTTGGACACACAAGTTTCCTTAGTCTGATTTACAGGACTGGGCAGGGAGAAGATAAGGAAAAGAAACATAAGTTAAAATAAAAGTTAGGAGTAATTTAAGGTATAGGTTAAGGAGTAGGATTTAGAAGTGGTGATAAGACAGAGCTTTAAAATAGAAAATAGGACAGCACATGACTGCATTAGGTGAAAAATGCTAAGGAGGATAAAAAATAGAATAAAGCTTCAGAAAATAAGCAAAGGTAGGGAAAAGTAATCTAGAAGAAAAGAGGCTAAAATCTTCATTTTACTTTCAACTCTTTAAGAACATTTTGATAATGGAACAACTTTGAAATATTTTCATCCTATTCAACAAATTTTGGCATAAATTTCTGTTTCAGCAAGTTGAATTAGAACTGGCAGAAAAATAGATTGGAAAATTAAAAACAACATGGATAACAAAGCCCATGTGGAAATGATCTGCCTGAATAGAGGTTTTTCACTTTATGTTGTGTATCAAGACTCAAAGCATTAATTCACTCATGCTTTTAGGGTGAAAGATGTCTGTGATGAGGACTTGTATAACATTAACACAGTGGGAAGTCCTATAACCTTAAAAGCATCCTTGTGCTTCTAAACATAGGAGAATAGAAGTGATGTGACTTGTGAAATAACCACTCTTCTGGGGATAATTGGAATAGAGAGCTATGTTTTGTTCTTGCCTTTATTCCTGTACATTTTATGATGAAGTGATTATTATAATTCACCAACCAAGAAAGATAGGTAGCATTAATCAACAATTTAATTTTTTTTATGGACAGAGCAATTACTTTAAATAGTTTGATGTCAAGGTTGCCTGCTACTCTCCTTTTATTTAATTCTCATTTGAAGTAATGCTTTCTTAATCTGAAACAATAAAACAGGGCATATCAAAAAAAGCAGTAGGTCTTTGCTAGCCTCAGCCAGTAAATCTATTAACATCTGCTAGACATCTTCCATAGTTAGCTTGCTTTAAATCTCCATTAATAATGTCACTGACTCTTTCATTTATGGCAATTTTGAACTTTCATGAACATTATGGAATCCTTTACCTGGAACTGTATATTGCTAATCTTTCCTAAGAGCTAGTAGTCTTTGTATTGTCATTGAAAGATTGTTATTGTTTGGGTTTTATTTTTGTTTTTCAAAGTAGTAATTGTGAATTTGAGATTAGGAGACCATCAGTAATCCTTGTTCTTCCAAGTTATTGTGGACAAAATTAAAGTCGCTTAGGAAAATGATAAAATAGAGTTTTCACTGTACTTTCCACATTGTCAAAATCATTTATATGATATGCTAATGAAATAATCCATTTCAACATTTATAGCAATTTATGAAAGTCAGAGGTAGAAACGTTTAAAGGTACCTCCCAGGCAATGTCATTCACACAGAGAACAATACAACAGTTATGTTTGAAATATAGAAATGCTTTTAGGTGATTTGGGGTGAACTGATTGTAAAATGAAAAGAAGCAAGAATTCGTAGGAGGGAAAAAGCTGAAGGAATTCATGCTACTTATTGAATCCACAAAGATCATAGATGGCATCCATACATGGAGGAAGATGCTGTATCCTTAATGGCTACTATACTAATCAACTGGATGAAGAAAATCTTTGACTCAACAACCAGAATGTGAAATGGGCAGACATACATAACAGATTCAGACAGATGATGGGTAGGTAGGTAGTTAGGTAGATAGGTGGATAGATGGATGGATGGATAGATGGATAGATGGACAGATGGACAGATGGACAGATGGACAGATGGATGGATGGATAGATGGATAGATGGATAGATGGATAGATGGATAGATGGATAGATGGATAGAGGGATAGAGGGATAGAGGGATAGATGGATAGAGGGATAGATAGATAGATAGATAGATAGATAGATAGATAGATTGATAGATAGATAGATAGACAGAAAGACAGAAAGACAGATAGACAGATAGACAGATAGACAGATAGACAGATAGACAGATAGACAGATAGACAGATAGACAGATAGATAGATAGATAGATAGATAGATAGATAGATAGATAATCCATCCATTCATCCATCCATCCTAATACAATGTCTTTACTTTATCTCAGCATATCATGATTTAAAGAGCCAGTTTGGTCAGTGGTAAAGGCAACAGGCTAAAAAAAGGGAAGCCATGAGTTCTTGTCCTGCCTTAGCCATGAAAGTCAGCTGGGTCACCTTGGGCCAGACACTCTCTCCCAGGCTAACTCATCTCACAGGGTGGTTATTGTGGAGGAAAAATAGGAAACAAAGGTTTATTGGATGGGTTGGCCATTTTGAGTTAATTGTAAAAATAATAAAGGCAGGGTACAAATAAATAAATGACTTATTCTTTACAACATATTATATTCAAACAATGCATAGTTCTTTTTATTTTATTCTACATACTGGAAGGATTAAGCAAATTAATAATCTGTTTGCAGTAACATGTACCAAGACCAAAACAATTCATTAATTTAGTATGGCATTTAGGTAGTTTTGTTTTAGATACCACATCTTGGTGCATCTTACATATTTCTTCCTAGTGTTCGCTCAAACTTTTAATGGAAAATTATGGCTCTATGAATATCAAACTTTTTGTCCAAGTCTGAGGGCTGAACAAGCATCATTCTAGGAAAAGGTTTCGGAACTGAATTGGCTTTTACTCTCTCAGTGTGTTCAGTTTTTCAGCCAGACTTTGACAGGACTTTAAGGTAAATGAGGAAACCTTTGCACATAAAAAAGCTAATATGAATTTTTCCACAATAAAAGTGATATAATAAAGGAAAATATGGCCGTGGTTGAACAGGAAGAAATGTGACCACCGTCCCTATTCTTTTGAATGGAGCATCCCCTTATGCAGTGAGAACTGTCTTAGAAATAAACCTGTGCCAACCGGAAATATCTCAATGGAATCACCATAGCAACATGCAGATGTATTGTACATTCCATGCTTCATCTATCCAGGGGTTTTGACTCCAGTGCACACCAAAAGTAATGATAAGTGCTGAACTAGCACAGCCTGCGAAGATTTACAAAATACAGCCTGAATCAGGGATGGGATTCCACCAGTTCACACCTATTCGCTAGAACCGCTTGTTAACATTCTAAGCAGTTTGGAGAACCGGTTGTTAGAAGAAATTACTGGCCTAATCCTGTAAGGAAGGCAGGAAGGAAACATTCTGGTGTTGCTTACAGAAACTTACTCTCTGTTAACCCTTATTACTCTCCGTTAACCCTTATAATCCTTGGCAGGACTAGACCTCCTGTCTCAGGAACTTCTCTGGAGTTTTTTTTCCCTCCTTTGCTGCTACTTTGCTTGTGTGGAGTGACCATTCAAATGGCACTGAAAAAAGTGACTTATGACCATTTTTCACACTTACAACTGTTGCAGCATCTCCACAGTCATGAGAGGCCAGGTGAGGAGATGCTTGCCTTGATGTGAGTGATATTGAGCTGGCCACGCCCAGCCAATAAAATGACCACCAAGCCACATCCACCCAGTCACATGACCACCCAGCCACTCCCACCAACTAAGCCATGCCCACAGAACCGGTTATTAAAAAATTTGAATCCCACCCCTGGCCTGAATTAAAGCACTTTAAAATGAGCTTGGTGAAAGAATCAATAGTTAATAGATGATCAAGGCCAAGTTTTCTATAAATGATCAATTAATAGATGATCAAGGGCAAGTTTGCTGTGGTACTAAAGAGAAGAAGGAAATTATTTGAGACTATCATGGGAAACTATATACACAGGAGAATATTGATGAGAAAAGAGTCAAACAGTACCTACAGAATGCCAAGTTACCCCAGACACCTAAAGAGATTGAAACAATGTTAGAAAGCAATATAACAATGATGGAGTTAACTGAAGCCCTCAAGAAGCAAAATAATGGAAAGGCACCAGGCCCAGATGGACTTCCGGCAGAATTTTACAAAACATTACAAGAATTGTTGAATCTTCCATTGCTAGAAGTTATGAATGAAGTTATGTTAAAGAAGAGGATACCTAAATCATGGTCAGAAGCTTATATTACACTTGTTCCAAAAGAGGAGGCCGATCCATTACAAATCAAGAACTATAGACCTATTTCCCTACTAAATGCAGATTATAAAATTTTTGCTTCAATGTTGGCAGAAAGACTTAAAAATACTTAAATAATTTTATCCATCCTGATCAAAATGGATGTCTGCCAAAGAGACAAATTAAAGACATTATGAGAGTAATCTTGGATGCTTTGGAATACTACGAGGCACATCCTGAAAAACAAATGGCTCTGATATTTCTAGATGCACAGAATGCATTTGAGAATGTGAATTGGCGATTCATGTTATTACTGCTGGAACAGATGGGCTTTGCTAGAAAATTTTGTTCAAGCAATAGAAGTTATATATCATAAGCAAACGGGAAAGGTAATGATAGAGGGAGAACTGACAGACTCTATTGATATAAGAAAAGGAACAAGACAAGAGTGCCCACTATCACCTCTGTTGTTTGTGTTAGCTTTGGAAGTGCTAAATAGAAATATTAGAGATGAAAAGAATATAAAAGGGATGGAAATTAAAAAGGAAGAATTTAAGTTGCAAGCATTTGCAGATGATCTGGTTTTTATCTTAGGAGACCCACTAAGGTCTTCTTTAAGACAGCATCAAACAGCATCAGAAACAACCTCAAAACTGATAGACAACCAGCACACTATATATACATATATGGAAGATGGCCTGATGTTTTTATGTTTGTTTTAAAACCAATAAAAATTTAAAAAAAATGAGCTTGGTGTACAAATGTACAGGGAAGAAGAACAATCTCTGCCCTGAACCATTTCTCTCAAACCCAACTTCTGGGAAGCCTTCCGAGGTGTGCTCAGTCTTTGCAAGAGCTGGCAAAGAAATGTAGACCTAAACTATGATAGTTAATATGAACAAAAATGTCCTGCTATGAAAAAGCTTTTCATCCTGCTTATATACACATTTCTATGCCTTAGCCTTGAATAAAATGTAGCTGAGTCTTTTAGTTTTATGCTTGAAGCAAAACCACAATTTCTAGATTTCCTTAAGTTCTTGTCCATATGCACACACATTTCAAGAGCACCTGAAACAAAAGGGACTCAGTCCAATACACAAACCCTGTTAGAAAGGGGGGACAGGGACATCTTTCACCAATCTTCTGTGACGGAGATAATTTCCATACAATAACCCCTGTTATCTCCAGTTCCCCTATATCAGTACCACTTCACCAAATGTATGGACCCAGAAAAATATTCCTTATGAAGGTAGCAATAGGACACTGACTTCTATCCATTACCTCCTCCAGAGCTCTTACAATGAGCTGTAGTTTAAATTTGTCAACCCATCAACTCTGATGAAATGTTAGGGGCAATAAAAGGGAAGGTGGTGGGCCATTTCTGGTCTCTCAGCTGCAACTTGGCATACACTTGCTTTATAGATAGTAATAGGTAGCATCAAGAGCACAACCAATTCATTACCTTGTTCTAATTTCAGTGCTCTGGTTTATAAATAGGGCTGTGAGTGGCTCTATGTTACCTGGATTGAACTGCCAGAAGGAAATTGAATGGCAATTGCTGAGGAAAAAATATGATTTTGGTAATCTGTGGCATTTACTTCTTTGGGGCTGAGCTTCTGGTAGTCATTAGGAAAACAATTTGCCAAGCTAGATGGCTTTTTGTGTTCTTAAGTGAACACAAAGGCTATTGGGGATGGGGATGGAGGATTCCTTTTACTTTTGATAAACCATTTTCAGACAAAATTAGTAAAAACCAGAAGTAATTCTCTATAGAAAGCCTCTCTAGGATATGTCTTCTTTCTTGACTCCATGTTAAGAGTGGAAGAAAGAATTTATCTCCCCTAACAGTTCCATAGTGAATCTTTTTATTTCAATCTTTAAATCACATAAAAAGAGACTGTTTCAGCCTTAATGAGCACGTGTTATTGTTCATTTGTTGATCATGTCAAATTCCAGCTTAATAAGTTCCATATTTCCTCATGCAGCAAAAGCAGTGTAGCTGAACAATTTTTTTTTGAAATCAAACCTAAGTTTGATTTATGAAGGCTGTGGAAATAGCTTAGTATTCTGTATTGGAATGAGAGAGGGGCACTGGTTTTAGGTAAAAAAGCATATGTTGTCTAAATAGCAACTTTCTACCATTTCTGCTGCTTATTCTAGATCGGGTCTCCAAACATGGCAACTTTAAGACATGCTCGCTGGAGAATTCTGAGATCAAATCAAAGTTGTCAAGATGGGACACTTCTGTCCTAGACAGAAAAGGAAAAAAAATCCATCCCTTTACACCTAAAGAGCTTTGTTTTGTGTACTGTACCACCTTTGTCCAACAGCATAATAAAGTAAATGGTCAGTCTATTCAAATTCAGGTGTACAACAGCTGTTGCATGACACAGTGTGAGAATTCTGGGTCACAATTTCCTCTTCCTACACACCTGGGGATCTCAGGCTTTAGTGAGCCAAATACAGCCCATCTGTTCTGCTGTTTTCTGAAGACTCAAGAGAAAAAGGAGAAACCTTTTTCCTCTGCTAATCAAAAAAGCCAAAAATAAATTGATTGTTAAGGGCAATGTGATTTCTGCATGCCTGAGAACTGGACTAGAGAATGGGACAGAGGTGGTATTCAGCCAGTTCTGACAGGTTCTGGAGAACCAGTCACGGAAATTTTGAGTAGTTCGGAGAACTGGTAAATACCACTTCTGGTTGGCCCCACCCCATCTATTTGCTGCCTCCGGAGTCCCAGCTGATCGAAGTCCCAGCTGATTGGCTAAGTCTCCTTTGGCTACCCTGCACAGGAGAACAGAGTTGGAGAGCAGGTTAGAGGGGTGGGAAAGGAATGGGGATTTTACAGTATCTTTCCCCTGGAATGGAGTGGAAATGGAGATTTTTCCAGTATATCCTTCCCCTGGAGTCGGGTGGAAATGGAGATTTTACAGCATCCTTCCCTTGCCATGCCCACCAAGCCAAACCATGCCCACCAAGCCAAACCATGCCCACCAAGCCATGCCCACAGAACCAGTAGTTAAAAAAAATTGAATACCACCACTGGAATGGAGGCATGAGCACTTATATCTGCATGCTTGTTCCTGTGTAATCCTGTATTCTGATAAGCTTTACTCTTTGTCCAGAAAATATCCAGACGTTTCAGTGTACCTGCTTTTAGCTATAATATTTGTAACTGAATGTACACCATATATCACTACCATTTCATCACTGTCCTGCTTCTGGACACCCTGGTGTCCATTAAACTGTCTAGGTACTCAATTATTACAACCAAGTGCCTCCATGGTGTCTGAGAATTGGATTTTAGCAATTACATAGTAAGAATGGCCACAATGTACTGTACAAAGTTAGCACCCACCCCTCTCCTAGAAAAGAAATATTTTGGGAAATATTAAAAAGGCAGAATATTATATTTCCCTAAAGGAGAAGCATGTTCTAAGCAGCCCCTACTTTTGTTAATAGTCCCAGGGGGCCTGGGCCAGCTATTTATAAGACAGAAGACCTTCAGTCTCAGGGTGATGGGATTAGACCTCACTCAAGATCTGAACCAGGGCAAAGCCATTAAGCCACAATAGGAATTGTCCAACACCCTTTCAGAACACAAGCCTCTTCATTGCATCATCACCCAGCAAGCTACAACCAAGCTGGGGAGCTTAGACTACCTCAGCTATCACCCCACATGGCCCCATGGGAGTCTGACTACAGCCAATAGAATACATACAGGAACAGGAAACTCAAGGGCAAGGCCCAAGAAAAGGTATAAATAACCCTAATTCTCAACTCCACATGATCAGCTGCCCAGTACCTCAAACTCAAATCGTTCCAATCAGCCTTCATGTTTCCAATGTCTTTCATCCCACTTGGAACTGAACCAGATGGATATTTCTTCAAACAGTACATAACAAGGATAGGTGTTCTTTTAGAAGCAAAACATCCCATTGTTATTCTCAAAATCACCCCATATTCCAATTTGACATTATAAAATATCTGTGTAGTGTCAATGAACTGCTGCAGGCTGAATGTTGCCCAACTAGGACTTGGGATTGCAAGTGATGGATGTAAACAATGTAAACTGTTAAATAATATTAACATCACTGCAGAATGTATGATTAAAACTTTGGGGATCTTGATACATTTTAAACTTGATCATTTTCTTTCAGAGCTTTCATTATCCAACTAGGTCACATCATCAGAACTAGAAGGGAGTGGGATTTGCTCTTTGTTCATATACTGGTGGCTTGCCCAAACAGTGTTGGTAACATTCCCATGAACACTGACAAGTCAAGCCACCTTATTTAGGCAAAGAGCAAACCCCACTCCTTCTAGCACTGATGATGTGACCTAGTTGGATAATGAAAGCTCTGCAAGAAAACAACCAAGTTTAGAGAGTATCAAGGTGAAACTTCTACAAGAAAACAACTAAGCTCAGACAGCATCAAGGACTTAAAGTTCAACCATGACCTATTGAGAATATTTTTTTTTTTTAAATTTTATTAATTTTCTACAAACAGACAAACGTACAAAACATTAAAAACATCTACTCTCATATATACTTCCGGTGTATCGGTTGGTTCATCAGTTTTGTGCATTCATTTTATAGTGTCAATTACAGTTATATTGCATAACCACTCATATTGTCAATCCATATTCTAATATTACTAAAAAAAAATAAAAAAAAATATTTTTCTGACTATACTTTTAATCATTCATGCTTTGTGAGATAACAATACTTCAAACAGTTTATTCTATAACTTATCATATAATCATAACAAATCAATCCTAAAAACCCTTCATATATATAATACTAATGCTCTATTATTGTATTTTATCATCTAACCATTGATAAAAAAAACCCCAAATTGCATAAAATTGTTTATCTTCTTGTTCTCTAATTTCAAATGTCAATCTACTCATCTCAGCACATTCCAATATTTTCTTAATAATTTCTTCCTGCAATGGTATTTTCTCATTCTTCCA
>BLBF01000002.1:18551615-18584115 GCA_015471245.1 Laticauda colubrina
TCCTCCTCCTCCTCCTCCTCCTCCTCCTCCTCCTCCTCCTCCTCCTCTTCCTCCTCCTTCATTTTAGCTGTTGTCTATCCTCTGCAAAACGAAGGCCTCTTCTGCATGTTTCCAACTAATATGCTCCTGAGTTTTCTTCTGCCAATTGGATCTACAATACTTGCTGATGTCCTTGAACTATCTTGCTTTAGGTCTCTTTCATGACTCTTTTTATCAAGTGGGATCCATTCTATGACTGCCTTGGTTTATCTGCCATCAATTCTTCCTGCTATGTGACCAGCCCATTTCCACTTCAATTCTTTTGCTCTCTTGATGATACTGTATACTTTCATGTGTTCTCTAATCCATGTGTTATTCAATAATATTAAAGGTAAGTATGTAAGCCATTCAAAGTAAGGCTGCCTTTTGCAGTTGACTAAGAGTGACTTTGTCAATGCTGATGTTGTTCAAGTATTCCAAATGTTTTGGGATTGCACCAAGACAAGTATTACTACTATAGGTACCATCTTTGCTTTCTTTTGCCACAGTCATTCTACTTCCATTTGCACGGACTCTCTATTTTGTGATCTTCCTCTTCCTCTTCCATAGAATAACATCTGGCTACTTACATCTGATGAATCCTAAATAGGATAAAAGTGATCACACAGTGATTACCCACTGCTGATCAATAATCAATGTAACTGAAAACATCGTATAGGATAATGCCACATCCGTATCTCTTTTTTTCTGAAGTTTACAGGAAGATGGGCTTTACATATTATTCTATGGACAAGCCAGATGGCATAGGGTTTCTTCTCCAACCTATTATCTATTGCCAGCATTTGCTTGAAGCAACTTCAAGCATCTGCTTGAAGATACTTGAAGCAACCACTGGTTGGTAGGATCATCCCTGTACTAGGAAGCTTAAGAGAGGCTGTATGCAATTCAGTCTAGATCAGGTGTGTCCAACCCATGGCTCTCAGGTCACATGCAGCCCTGAACAGCTTAATAATGCAGCCCCATAAGATTGTAAACTTTTAATTTTATTATGTGATTTATATACATTAATTATATTACATATTTTATATGTGGCCCAAGAAAATTCCTTTCTTACTCAATGTGTCTCAGGCAACCCAAAGGGTTGGACACCCATGGTCTAGATCAGTGGTCCTCAGACCCCGAAGGGCTGTGATGTCATCACAGGGGGAAGGTCTGTGAAGGCTTTGAAGAAATGTTATGATTTGAATTTGGAGTTAAGTCTGGGTGGTCTGTGATCACAAAAGGAATTTTAAGAGGGTCTACGGTGAAAAAAAAAATTGTGAACTGATCTAGATTATATCATCAAAACTATTTTCTTCTGTCCTGTCTAAAACTACTGCCAAATTCTATCCATTTTGCCAACAATATTTTGCTATATGCATTATATTTACATGTTCTTTCCTCTCTAAACCTTGTTTGTCAACTTTAGAAGTTGAAAGATATCTCGATTTCAAATCCCAGAATTCCCCAGTCAATATGTCAGGAAATTAAAAGTCCACACATCTTAACATTGCCAAGTTTGAAAAAAAATTACTCTATACCAAAATTTAACAGAAAGTATTCAAGGCTGCCTGAGGTGCCCTTTTCTGCACCATGCCTCTTTCATGTTTAGAACTGGAAATTTTATTTGATAGTTTCCTTGTTATGCTTTGCTTAAGACTTATAAGCTCAGCATGCTTCATGAGGAAAAAAAAACCCCAAACTGTAATATCAATTCAATTATTTGATTGATGGATTGGCTGCCTAAGTCCAGCAGACTATTTAGGTTATGCCTGTTTTGTTTTTGGCAAAGATATTGTGTCCTTTAACCACTGCACTCCTGTATAACCTGCAGATATATTAAGCCAGTTCTTTAATGCTCCAGTTAATTTCACATTCACCATACCTTGTTTGCACTTTCCCCTTCCCATGTAAAGACATAACAAATAAGAAGCGCTTGCCTATTGTTCCATATATTGTTCGAAATGGCAGTCTCTTGGCAGCTTCTGTGAACCTGCTTCTGAAGATGGTTCAGAGTTTGCTCAGAGTAGGACGGCTTGTTGCATAAGTGGAGTTTGATATTGTGAGCATCTGGAGCCTATCAAACAGACTATCAGATGAAATCTGTAATGGCTTCTGTTCACAAGTAATTGAGGAATTACATTGCTCCATTAGGTAGCATGGTGCTCCAATTTATAATAGGGTAGACTTCTATTTAAGATGTCACGCAGCTGATGAACCATGAAAAGGGGAGATGTGAAGATTCTTATCTATTAGCATTAAAACAGAAAACTCCACTGTTTATCTTATTCCTTGTTAAGAGGAAATGCTTTTCAAAGTTTAAATTATAGCAGTTATTTCCAAACCTCTAAATTAGTATGTATAGATAGTCCTCGACGTATGACCACAATTGGGCACAAAATTTCTGCTGTTAAAGTGAGACATTTGTTAAATGAGTTTTGCCCATCTTATGACCTTTCTTGCCACATTGTTAAGTTAGTCACCTGGTTCTTAAGTGAATCTGGCTTCCCCATTGACTTTGCTAGTGAGAAAGTCACAAAAGGTGATCAGAGTAGAATAAAGATACCTTGGAGGTATTCTAGACCAGCCCCCCCCTGCTCAAGCAGGAGAACTGATATCATTTCAGATAAGTGGCTGTCTAGTCTCTTCTTAAAAACCTCCAGTGATGGAGCGCCCACGATTTCTGAAGGCAAAGCTGTTCCACTGGTTAATTGTCCTCACTGTTAGGAAGTTTCTGCTTAATTCCAGATTGTTTCTTTCTTTGATTAGTTTCCATCCATTGTTTCTTGTCTTGCTTTCTGGTGCTTTATAGAATAATTTGATCCCCTCTTCTCTGTGGCAGCTCCTCAAATACGGGAATACTGCTATCATGCCACCCTTAATTCTTTTCTTTAGACTAGCCAAACCCAAATCCTGCAGCCATTCTTCATATGTTTTAGTCTCTCAGCCTTTGGTCACATGATCTTGAGATATAGCAGTGGTCATAAATATGAACCGGCTGCTAAGAGTCTGAATTTTGATCACATGATCATAGGGATGCTGCAAAGATCATAACTGAAAAACAATTGTAACTTTGAATGGTCACTAAGCTAACTTTTGTAAGTCAAGGACTACCAGTACAGATTCTTTTACACATTCATCTCTACTTTTTTCTTTTTTTGATGATGTACTTTCTTTTTCTGGAATAATCTGAGGGGGTGAAGGATTTTGAAGCAAAAGATAACTCCTGGCTGGAAACTAGAGAAGGACCATTCCTTGCTGCAACATTTGGGCATCTTATTCAAAATGTTTTGCATCAAAGCAGCGATCTGTTTCCCATCATTGTCATGGGTTCCAAAAATATTTTCCAATGAAAGATTGAATCTTCATCTATGTGATCTTTGTAGGCATTGTTCTTTTTCATTTTGTGAAGTATTTTTCTAACTATCCTTTCACCCTGTTCCCAAAATAATTTACGAAATGAATTAAACAGTTAAAAAGTAAATAGAAAACAATTACAACAACAACAACAAAAACCCTAGTCATACAGCCACAATAAAAACAGTCAGCAATTGTTCTACAAGGCAGGGATACAATGAAGAAACTGCTTCCTGCCATACAGCATTGATGTTTTTGAACACTCCTGCAAATTCTGTAGGCAGCGATGAAAATGAAGAAATGGATCATTGAACTAAATTATCCTATTTCAGGCACATTAAGTGAAGATCTGGTTCTCTGGAGAAGGCTCTAATGCTGGGAAAGTTGGAAGGAAAGTGAAGAACAGGACAACTTGGAGCACAGTGGATAGACTCAGTTACAAGGGTGATGGATGCACCACTGGAAGACCTGAAGGACCAAGTTTGGGAGTGATTGTCATGGAGAAAATGTATCTGTGTGGTTAACGCTGATGTTGTGGCAACGCTTGGCTTATGTCCTGCATGAATTCTTTGGGTCCTCAGATCTTGGGTTAAAGGAAAATAGAGTGAAAAATTTAGACTTGCTATCATCAGAGAAATGGAGCAGAAGACATTTGTGTGGCTGGCCTGGGGTTTTATTATATAGAAAACATGTAGAATAGGATAAGAACAGTGGGTACCTCAAGAGTGGTGTTTGTCAAAAGTAGAAACTCAGTCATTGTTGACTATTGTATTGAGCCAAACCATTGACCACTAGAAATGT
The DNA here is from genome assembly GCA_015471245.1 of Laticauda colubrina. Taxonomy (NCBI): domain Eukaryota; kingdom Metazoa; phylum Chordata; class Lepidosauria; order Squamata; family Elapidae; genus Laticauda; species Laticauda colubrina. The sequence continues at coordinate 18,555,792 of BLBF01000002.1, forward strand.
GTTCTAATCACATATATTCATTGATGATTCTAAATTCTGACTGGGATTATGGAAGATGACGTACAGCCAGGAGTATCAGGTGTGGGTAGTGACCATGCTATATTATTGTGTAAATGTTGTACATTTGTGAAATCATTATGGGTTCACTTGGATGACAATAAAATTACTGAATTTGAGGGATCAGATACAGAACCCTTCAGGTATTTGGAAATAGCGATTCACCTAGTCTTTTTGTTTTATTCCTTTTGTTTCATTTAGTTTATTTCTGTTCTCATATCTTCAGTAGAGTAGAAACTACTTTTGAGATTTGGCTCACCTACTATTCTAACCCTTTACTACCTGTTTTCTGTATAATAAAACCTCATACCAGCCACACAAATATCTTCCACTCTTTGAGAATGAATGATGGTTGGCCTAAACACAATGAGTCCATGTGGCCAACACATTATATGCACATTATTTGCAACATATGTATGCCCAGTGATCAGACTGAAATCAGATTGGAAAACATGTACAGATAATCCTTGAATAACAATCACAACTGGGACCAGAATTTGCTAAGGAAGGTGGTTGTTGAGTCATTTCCAAATTTATAACCATTTTTGCTATGGTTGTTTAGTGAATCATGGTGTCCAAGGGTGGGATTTTAACAGTTCACACCTATTTGAGAGAACCGGTTATTAACATTCTAAGCAGTTCGGAGAACCGGTTGTTAGAAGAAATGACTGGCCTAATCCTGTAAGGAAGGCAGGAAGGAAACATTCTGGTGTTGCTTACAGAAACTTACTCTCTGTTAATCCATATTACTCTCCATTAACCCTTATAACCCTTGGCAGGACTAGACTTCCTGTCTCAGGAACTTCTCTGGAGTTTTTTCCCCTCCTTTGCTGGTACTTTGCTTGTGTGGAGTGACCATTCAAAATTACAATGGCACTGAAAAAAGTGACTTATGACCAATTTTCACACTTACGACTGTTGCAGCATCCCGACAGTCAGTAGAGGCCAGGCGAGGAGATGCATGCCTTGATGCGAGTGATATTAAGTTGGCCACATCCAGCCAATAACATGAATACCAAGCCACATCCACCCAGTCACATTACCACCAAGTCACGCCCACTAACTAAGCCACGCCCACAGAACCAGTTGTTAAAAATTTTGAATCCCACTCCTGATGGTGTCATGAAGTGACTCCAGTTTCCCCCACTGACTTTGTTCTCAAAAGCCAACTGGAATATCAAAAAGGATGCTCAGATGACCCCGGGATGCTGCAATTGCGGTAAATACATTCTGGTTGCCAAGCTCCCAAATTTGGATCATATACCTGTGGGAATGCTGTTATGGTTGTAAGCACAAGGATTAGTTATAAGTAACTTTTTTTTCCAGTGCTGTTGTAACTTTAAATAGTTGCTAAACAAATGATTGTATATCAGGGACTACGTGTACGTAAAAACTCTGGAATAAATGTTTCCCATAATATAATTTATCTTGAAGTGTAGTAACATTTTATGCTGACATAGTCACACATTCTACTAGGATCACAGTGTCTATTAAATAAAGAATAGGTGTCACTCACACCTCACATAGGTGTCACTCACACCTATGAGTGACACAGCTCTGTCGTTCCTTTTAATGGAATTCAGGTAGACCCAAAATAAGTTCTTTAGATTAAATAAGTTCCTTGCTAATTGATCTAAATAAGTTGAATAACCATCAACTGAACCAATAAAAGGTTGTCACTGCAAGTTTTCAAAATTTCTCATCACATTCTTTTTTTTTTTTTTTTCATAAAAGACCAATTGAAAATATGATTTTAGCAAATAGATATATAAATAGCCTGAACTCGCAATGGGCTTTTTGAAATAAATCACTGGCTATTTCTTTGAGGAATGATGTTTTAAAAACATTTTCTATTCTAACATTGGTCTTTATCATTGAGGCTATTAGTTCTGAGCTACAACAAACTGAAGGCAGGACAAGAAGCAATGGATGGAAACTAATCAAGGAGAGAAGCAACCTAGGACTAAGGACAAATTTCCTGATAGTTACAGTAAGAACAATTAATCAGTGGAAGGACTTGCTTCCAGAAATTGTGGATGCAGCAACACTGAAATTTTTTAAGAAGAAAGAGATTGGACAGCCATTTGTCTGAAATGGTATAAGGTTTGTTTTGCTGCCTGAGCTCGGACTAGAAGATCTTCCTTTCAAATCTATTCTATTAATCTGGGTTGACAATACATTTCAGCAGATTTAATTCCTTGAGGCGCCTAATGGATGTCCAGATGCCTATACCCCAAATCTGAAAGCCATCTTTATAATGAAATCCATTTTCTGAATTTCTTGTTCCTATCTCTTGCTTCTGAACCTGTTTATTACTTTGGAGAATTATATTTCCACCAAAATGAAGCTATATTTTCATCACATTCCAATACGTTAAATTTGTGTTTCTGCCCTATATTAGCCTGATAGAGGCTGGCAAACATTCTGATTGATCTTTTACCTCCACCCCAAAGATTGATTTGGCAACCTGAAAGGGCCTCTACAAGAATAAGTGACAGTGCAAGGTAAAACTTTGTAAAAACTATGTATTAAGTTTGTGAAATTTGTGGAATTTTTGTTATCCCAACCAACATTGCTATCCTGAAGATATTTGGATGCCGATAGAGGAGTATAACAGATAATAACAGATAATCAGAGCTGGAAGGGACCTTGTAGTTATCTAGTTCAACCCCCTGCCCAAGCAGGAGACCCTGCACCATTTCTGACAGATGGGAGTCCAATCTCTTCTTGAAAGTCTCAAGTGATGGTGCTCCCACAATTTCCGAGGGCAAGCTGTTCCATTGGTTGATTGTTCTCACTTTCAGAAAGTTTCTCCTTATTTTCAGGTTAAATCTCTCCTTGTTCAGTTTCCACCCATTATTTCTTGTCTGGCCATTGGGTGCTTAAGAAAATAGCTTGATCTCCTTCCTCTTTGTGACAGCCCCTCAAATATTGGAACCCTGCTATCATGTCTCCCCAAGTCCTTCTCTTTACTAGACTAGCCAAACCCTGTAACTGTTCTTCATATGTTTTCGTCTTCAGTCCCCTAATCATCATGGCTGCTCTTCTTTGTACTCTTTCTAGAGTCTCAACATCTTTTTTGTAATGTGGTGAACAAAACTGGATGCAGTACTCTAGGTGCGGTTTTACTGAGGCTTTATAGAGCAGTATTAATACCTCCCTTGATCTTGATTGTAACCTTCTGTTAATGCAACTTAGAATTGCATTAGCTTTTTTGGTTGCTGCTGCACACTGCTGGCTCATATTTAGCTGGTTGTCCACTAAGACTCCAAGATCCCTCTCACAGTAACTGCTATTAAGCTTGGTTTCACCCAGTCTATATGTGTGCTTTTGGTTTTTCTTGCCTAAGTGTGGGACTTTACTTTTCTCTATACTTAATTTCATTTTGTTAGATATGGCCCAGTGTTCTAGTCTGTCAAGATCCATATGGATTCTTCTTGGGTGTTAGTTACTCCTGCCAGCTTCGTATCATCTGCAAATTTGGTAAGTTCCTTTTCTATTCCCATATCTAGGTAGTGAATGAAGATATTTTATTTATTTATTATATTTATTTGTTTTGATTTGTCAATTGCTTACAAGATAATAGGTATAAGTATATACATAGTTATGAATACATGAAATGGGTACATAGAAGAAAAAATAAAAGAAACAACAGGACAGGGACGGCAGGCACATTGGTGCGCTTATACACGCCCCATACAGACTACTTAGGAAAGAGATGAGGTCAATAGTAGACAGTCTAAGGTTAAAGTTTTTGGAGTTTGGGGAAGAAACCACAGAGTCAGATAGAGTATTCCAGACATTGACCACTGTTGTTGAAATTGTATTTCCTGCAATCAAGTTTGGTGCAGTCAACCTTGAGTTTGTATCTATTGTGTGCTCTTGTGTTGTTATGGTTGAAGCTGAAGTATTCATTGACAAGTAGGACATTGCAATGTTTGATTTATGTGCCATACTTAGATCAGACTGAAGATGGCATAATTCAAGGTTTTCTAGGTCTAGAATTTCAAGTCTGGTGGCATAAGGTATTCTACAATGAATACAGGAGTGGAGAACCCTTCTTGTGAAGTATTTCTGGACTTTCTCAACTGTGCTAATATCAGATACATAATCTGGGTTCCAGACTGATGAGCTGTATTCAAGTATTATCTAGCAAATATTTTGTATGCTCTAGTTAGTAGTGTGATATGACCAGAGAAAAAGCTACGTAGGATTAGGTTAACAACTCTTAATGTCTTTTTGGCTATGTAGTTACAATGGGCTCTAGATTTAGATAATTAGAGATGAATATTCCAAGGTCCTTTATAGTCTTGACTATTCAGCTTATATTTTATTTTCTGATTTTTTTTGCCAATATGTAAGACAGAGCATTTATTTGTTGAGATTTGAAGTCGCCATTTGTTTGACCATTCTGATACATCGTCAAGATCTTTTTGAAGGGTAGCAGTATTGTCTGTGGTATTGAACAGATTTACATCATCAGTGAAGAGAACGCAGTTGCTCCTAATATGATCACAGAGGCCATTTATGTAGAGTATGAAGAGAGTTGGTCCTAGAACATTGCCTTGGGGGACACCACTATTGACAGGTACAGAATTTGATAGGACACTCTCAATTTTGACCATTTGTTGTCTGTTTGACAGGAATGCTTCTATCTAGTTATGCAGTTGTCCAGAGATATCATAGGATTTTAGTTTCAGGAGTAGTTTGTTGTGTATCACTGAATCAAAGACTTTACAGAAATCTATGAAGATTGCATCTATTGTTTTGCCAAGTTTGTCTGATCGAGTTGTGTAGTCCATATGTTTTTACAGTGTAAGAGTTGCAGATTGCAGGATAGTTTTTTTTCTGAAACCAAATTGTTTATTGTTTTTTGTAGGTTGTTTGTCTCTAAGTGGAGGATAACGAATTGGTTAATAATTGAGTCCATAACTTTATAGGTGACTCAGCATAAGGAGATTGGTCTGTAATTTTCAACTAGGCTGGGGTTTCCCTTTTTGAAGATGGGGATGACCATGGCTGGAGACCATAGGTTAGGCAAGGAGCTGGTGCTGAAAGATTTTTCAAAGATTATGCTTAGAGGTTTGGCTATGGGAGTGGAAAGCTTTTTGAAGAAGTAAGCACATATTCCATCCGGTCCAATAGATAGAGATGGTTTTAGATTGCGTAATGCTTTTTCAACATTGTCTTCTGTAAAATCAATATGTATTAGATCATTGTAGTTGTCTGTGGTTCGGCTAGGAAATACTGGGCATGATCCATTGCTGTTTACAAATACTGAGCCAAAGAATGTGTTAAAGAGGTTGGCTTTAATAGTGTCATCGTTGTAGTCTTTACCATTAGGTCCTTTCAGGGGTGGGATGGACCTTGAGTCATTTAGTTTGTTGTTCACAAAATTGTAAAAAGTGCGGGTGGAATTGTTGCACAGAAGGTTTTCCTCTTGTTTAATGTGATAATTGGTGCATTCCGTCTTTATCTGGTGGCATAAATTTTTGTATTGGCTTTTGAAGTTGGCAATGTGACCAGATTTGTTTTTCCGCCTGAGTGATCTGAAGTGATTGAAGCTTCCTTATTGTTATGGGTAATCTGGGTTTTTTTTTTGGGGGGGGGGGGGGTTGTTATTGGTACATATAGTTTGATGACTCTTTTGACTTCAAGTAAAAATATGTTGTAATGGTCTTCAACAGCATTGCATCCAGTGAATAGAGATTGCAAATCAAGGGATGAGAGATTGTTGTCTATAAGATCATAGTTGCCTTTTTTGAAGTTATAATTGGGGATTATGTCATTGTGATGTTTTTGTGTGGACTTATGTTGAGACAAAAGTCAGTCATATTGTGGTCACTGTTGGAAAAGGATTCTTTAGTTTGTGGTCCATAAATTAAATTCAAACTATTGCAGAAGATGAGATTGAGGCAGTTGTTAAGTCTAGTATTGTTGGTTACTAGTTGTTCCAGTCCCAGATTTGTTCCTGCATTGTAGAAGGTTGAATGTATTGGTTCGGTTTTACATTCATTTAGAGTCCAGTTAATATGAGGTGGATTGAAGTCACCAAGAAAGATAAAAGCGTGTGGGCAGGATGTTGCCCATGTTAGTAGTGTATTTAGGAACAAATACAAATATGATGTCAAATTTAGCCATATTTAGTAAGAGGAGAAATTTAGGTATTTTATTTACAAGGCTTCTTGCATTGAGTATCTTGCATTTAAGGCCAGCTGTGGTTGGAATTGAGGTAGTTAGGTGCATGTGTACCTAGTCTTGGGTGATGGTGGATTAGTTGAAGTAGGGTTGTGGTTGAAGGTTAAAGCTGAGTTGTGGGTTGTGTGACTTATTTTTGATACAGTCATCATGGTAGTCAATGTACAGGTCCTTATTTCCATTGTCTACACGTTTTTTGAGTTCTGTGCAGAGTACTCGGGAGTGGGCATGTTGCTGTATGGTTAGGTCATGGCGAGAATGGAGGTTTTTATGGTTGGTGTTGCTTTTGGCAAGTGAATTTATAGTATAAATGAATTTACATTTGCTTGATTCATTTTTGCAAGTGACCCTGCAGAAGCATGGGGCCATCTCTGTTTTTGAGCTCTCAGCCAATGTGGGAAATGTCAAGTATTTCATCAGGGGGGATGGTTGATGCTTGATGATGTTTTGGACAGTTGTGATGTCATCATTGTCATTAATGTCCTCTAGACCAAATAAGATGGCATTTGGATATTTCTGTTCGTGCTCAACAGTTTCTCTGATGAGGATTGGGATATCATTATTTGTCTGATTTATGTTTTTTGTGGATTGAGTTATGGATTGGGTTGCGGTTGTTGGGTAAAGATGTGGTTTATAGCTGTTGGATGTTCAGGTTTTTGTGTTGTGTTTTTTTTTTCAAGGTTGGATAATCTTTCTTTTAAAGTATCCAGGGATGCTACTGTGGTGTCAAGGGATGTTATTCGTGTTTCTATGGTATCAATTCTTTCAAACAGATCCAGTTTGGGTCTGCATGATTTGCAGAGGTCTGGAAACTCATTGGATGATTCTAGGTATTAAATCAGTTGCTCGGGTAATCCCAAGCAGTCATGATGAGTGTATTTGTTACGTAGAAAACATTTGATGGAATTTTCATTATTCTTTAGAGTTTTATGGCATTTAAGGCATATGCAGGAGTCTTGTGGTTCATTGGTGGGGATTATTTTCTCTTTAGGTTGTGGTTTGGCATTGGATTTTTTTTTCTTGGCATGGTAGGTTTGTTAAGATGGTACATTGATTAAATTAATGAAACAATTTTGGGTAAACAATATAGTCAATATAACACCAATCAATCAATTGCAATAATCTCTCTAGTAAAATAATTTTGCTAAGCAACAATCAGCCTAATCAATTAATTACACTAATCGCTAATCAATTAATTACACTAATTATTAGTCACACTGTTCAATTAAATTTACTAAATAACTAATTTTACTAATCAATTAAATTACATGAATCTTGATCTTTTAAACTAATCAGTAATACACCATTTGCACTAAACACTCTAATCACACTAATTAATTAAAACAAATCAATTAAACAATTAATAAATTATTTTATAAAAATTGATTATCTAATCATTGATATAGGTAGTAAGGTAGAAAAGTTGTAAGTTGTGAGGTAATGAATTGATCAGTGTTTGATTAAGGTAATGAGGTAGTATTGAGAGTCTGCAAGCAAAGGATTAATTGTTTTACAAGAAGCTGTTATTTACTGGGTGGGAGGAATTTATTGCTCTGATGGCTGCTGCTATTAGGCTGTAAACAATAGGTTGTAATAGGATGTTCAAAAGCACGCTGGATTATTGTTAGAGAGCAAAACTCATTGAATTAAAACACTTTAACTACAATCAATATGTCTCTGAATAAGATTGTTTTCCAATAGTTTCCAAAGTTCTTCAAATTGAGTAGTAGTAAAAATACAGTCCACAAATTTGGGTAACTAATCCAATCTGTCCTTTACTTTTAAAGTTACTTCTAGCTGCAATATCTTTTTTTTTTTTTGTTAAATCTGACAGTCACTCCCAATCGTTAATTGTAGCTAATTTCCTCCTTTGAGTTCCACTTTCCAAGGAAAATTCCACTGCAGAAATTGGAGTGATTTTTACCAAGACTAAGCAAGCTGTTACAAGATCTTTCCTTTCTTTTTCACTTCCATCTCAGTGCCTTCCCAGTTCCAATTCAGCCATGCTGGCAGTTCTCTTTTTAGTTCGGATGGAGGGTTTTTCTTCAGGTCAGTCAAGGAGACTCTACTCTCATCTCTCTGCCTTTACCAGGGTGTCCAGGGTGATTTCTGGCTCCTAAGAGCTTCAGGGCTTGAAGAAATCAGCAGGACTTCATGTAACTTCTGCTCATCCACACCGCATTGTTGCTTTACCCTTTGCCCAAAGTTATCTATCTATCTATCTATCTATCTATCTATCTATCTATCTATCTATCTCTCTCTCTCTCTCTCTCTCTCTCTCTCTCTCTCTATTTATTTGTTTGTTTGTTTGTTTGTTTGTTTATTTGTTTATTTGTTTGTTTGTTTGTTTGTTTGTTGAAGAGTACTGGGCCTAAGATGGAACCTTGTGGCACCCCATTAACATAATTGTAATTCCAGGTTGAAATGAGGGGACCTTGGTGTTCTTAGAGTTGGTTGTTTTCTTACAAACATTTCATTACAAAACTAGGTAGTGTCATCAGCATGTACAGTTAATCCATAGTATGTTATTTGGTTGGTATTTGCTGAAACAGCACTTACTTTAAAACATGGGTGTCAAACTCACAGTGTCATGCTGCCACCACGTGACATGTCATGATGTTTTCCCCTTTTGCACAACTGGGGTGGATGTGGCCTGTGCATGACGCATCCGGCCAGTGAGCCTATTGCTGCTTTAAAGGAGGCCTGTTGCCACATAGTAGAGAAAAAGTAGGAGGCACTGACAGAAACACCTAAAATGTGTTAAGGCAAAACATTACCAATACATGTCTTTTGAGATTCTCAGTCATCCAGATCATAAAGGTATAGACTTTCTGTTTTTTCTTTGAAAATGTTTTGCTTCTCATCCAAGAAGCTTCTTCAACTCTGACTAGCTAGTGGGAAATGGAAGGATTGATAGTCCTTGAAGACAGTTGGTCATTTGCATTCTTTTAGCCAGTCGCTAAAAGTCCAATTGCCTCTTGAAAAAACACCTTTGGGACATTACCAATACAGAATATATCGATCAATCCGGGAATGATAAGAGTTTCTTTTCAAGGATAGCCTAGAATTGTATTTTTCCTTAATTACAAGGAGTCTCAAAAGGCTGGATGAGCTTGTTGTGGGCCCTGATTTGGTTACTTATGCAGAGTTCAGTCATCTGATGCAGAAGCAAAAAGAATTATTCCAATATAGATGAATGCAATAGCCTCATATTCTTTTAGAAGTTAGTAAGAACTGTTCGAAGGGATGTGGTGTCTCAGTGACTAAGATGCTGAGCTAATCGATCAGAAAGGTCGGCAGTTTGAATCCCTAGCACCATGTAATGGAGTGAGTTCCCGCTACATGTCCCAGTTTCTGCCAACCTAGCAGTTTGAAAGCATGTAAGAATGCAAGTAGAAAAATAGGAATCACTTTGGTGGGAAGATAACAGCATTCCATGCATCTTTGGTGTTTACTCATGCCGGCCATATGACCATGGAGATGCCTTCGGACAGCGCTGACTCTTCGGCTTTGTAACGGAGATGAGCACTGCCCCGTAGATCCCGAAATGACAAGGGGAATCTTGAAGAACTTTTTCCAAAGTAGATAGGTTCTTCTCCATTAAGTTAATCTGTCTGAGTCTCTTTCTCCCTAACTCACTTGCTACTTTGTTGCTCTGAACATCAGAACATACAAGAACACACACATGCATGCACACACAAACACACCAGTGCAAGCTTTTTCATTTGTCCTAATTAGGAGCCCTTGTCTTAGCTTAGCCTGTTTCAAGGTGGTTTGAAACAAAAACACGTTGCAACTTTTTGGTTTTTTTCTGGCACAGTTTGCCTTTGTGGGGAAAATACCTGTAGAACTAAAATAAGTGATGGACACCAGGAGATCATATGCCACTAGGTAGGTTCTGGTATCTGATCTTGTCTATCTACATTGGACAGGTAACTGGTTTCAGGCCTAATTAGTAGCTTCACATGATATGTTGAGCCAAAAGCTAACAACTATATTTTAACTTAGCATGTTGTATTAATTCAACCAGTATGGTTATATATGTGTTTGCGAGTGTATGCGTATGTGAGTGCCTGAGTGCAATACAAAAGAAAGGCCTCTTTACATAATATAGGAAACCACATTGAGTCCACTTGGATATGCTGCCTCATAAAAGTTTGAAAAAGCTACTGCAGTGTGCTATAAGCAAACCATATGCTCTGTAAATGTCTATATTTATATGTGTGTGTATACATGCATGTGGGTGTAGAGAAGTGCAAAGATTAAAAGAGGGAAAATTAGTAAGAAAAGGGTGTTATGAGAAAAAGGGTCTCCGTTATCTTTCACTAATCTCTTTTACCCATTCCAAATTTTTATGGAGTATTTATCACTTGATCTTGAGGGGTGCAGTGGCCTAGGGGTGGAGCTCTCGCCTCACAATCAGGAGGCTGTGAGTTCGATCCTAGGTAGAGACAGATATATTTCTCTCTCTGGGAACACTAAATAAAATTCCACATTGGTGACAGGAAGGGCATCCAGCTAGTAGACACAGCGCTATTTCAGTTGCCCAGCTCCATTCAGTCTACCCTGCAAGGGATTATGAGGTTGTTAAGAGAGGATGATGATTCATCACTTGATCTTGTCAATAAACACTTTAAATTACTGGCCTTGGATGCCTAGCAGTTTAAGTGTGGTGACCCAGGGTGGGGTACAAAGCAAACACAGTCACAGAAAACAGGTGAAGCCCCTTTTATTCCTTCACTTTGCTTTGAAGCTCTGAATATCCTTGATGGAAGACAAAAAACTCCCACACAAATAGTTACAAGAAGGAGGAAAAAAGCAACACAAACTAGGCAAGATAGGGGCTGGAAGATGTCCACAGATAACAGAACACACACTGGGAAGGATGCCAAACTCAGAGAGGAACCATAAACTAGAGATATTTCCATGCTTTGTTTCCAGCGCTCACCTGTATGCATGTCCATTCTCTTATTCAGTTGTCACAACTGCAGCCCATGAAGAGGATCAAGGCCCTCTCCTCCCAAGTAGACCATGTTTCTCCCTTATCCTCTCCTCCCTGCATGCCCCAGGATGGAGAGGGGATGGGCCTGAGTCCTCCTCTGACTCCCCAGCCAGCCTCTGCCCTTCCCCAGCCTCCTCCACAACCTCTGGAGCCACACTTCCACTCCCTATTGCCTGTTCCTCCTTTCCCTCAGAGTTAGTCTCGATCAAAGGCATGACATTTGGCATAAAACTTGGAAGCATGGAGAAACTTGGTCATCGTGCTATTATGAGCCGTGGTGGTACAGTGGTTAGAGTGCAGTACTGCAAGCTACTTCTGCTGACTGTCAGCTGCCTGCAGTTTGGCAGTTCGAATCTCACCAGGCTCAAGGTTGGCTCAGCCTTCCAGCCTTCTGATGTTGATAAAAGGAGGACCCAAGTTGTTGGGGGCAATAGTCTGACTCTGTAAACCGCTCAGACAGGGCTGTAAAACATTGTAAAGTGGTATATAAGTCTAAGTGCTATTGCTATTATCTGTGGAATAACAGAGATAAAGTGAGTGTGCAGCTTTTCTTCTGCACTCTCTTTTTTTATATAGAAATACAATGTACTGAGCCCCAATTGCACAAATAATTTTCCATGTTCCCTCTAAAGACCAGAGCCTGTCATAAGCAATCATGTGGAGAAAAGCAATCAAAACACAGGGATCAGCTTTCCAGAGTGTCCTTTGTTCCATTTGGTTCTCTGACCTACAACCAGATGAAAAAGAACAATTCAGGCTTTCTTGTGGCCAAGCCTCATATGCTATGGTACCAGTGCTACAAGCCAAAAACATAAAAGTTAACTTCTGGAATGGGCTACGGGTTGACAGAATTGTCCATGTGTTATCTATAGAGCTCTGGAATGTGTTCTTGTGGTATTGAGTTTCCTTGCCACAAACTGCAAGAGCAGAATTAGTGTTTTGTATCCATGACATACTCCGTTATCTCCCACCAACAGTGAGCTCATCCAGATGATACCAAGGGAATTCTTGCATTTTATCAGTGGCGCCTTCTTGCACCATTTCCAGTTGCTTTCTTGAAGATATAATAAAAGATTTATGTCTGGGGGACTCAGATGTGGTTTTTTATGGAAAAGCCAAACTACTTCTTTTTTATTTTTTATTTTTTTATTATATTAAAACCCCCCAAATGGATGCTTAATTGTAAACAGCGTCAATGAGCCTTAAAACTTAAAATCCTCCTCCTCTTTCTTGATTTTTAAATGTACTTAATGAAAAAAACTGATGATGATTTGCTTTGTAAGCTGACACATTATAGATACGACCCCCTATTTACTTCAAACCATCCTAGGCAATTCTCTCCTCCCCTGATTTCATTCCAAATTCTTTTGAGTTATTAATTTTTTTATACCAAATTAAAACAATTTACTGCTAAGCTGCATTTCTCATTATCAGACATCAAAGGCACTTTCCTTCCTTTGTATATTTGGGCCATGCGAAGGATCACAACAATGCCTGGAATGCTGCACATTTTAATTTCGGCTTAAATTTTCCCTCTTTCTATTTGCAGTGCAGATGTCAATTTAGACTGCAGCTCTTTCATATTTATCCACCCTCCCGGGAGCCTCCACAAATTCCCATATTGATTTTAGTGGAAATTCTACCCAAAAAAATAATACATAAAAGGTTTTGGAAGACAATAGGATCTAGGCTGGTTCTCCCACAGCTTTGTTTTCTCATTTGCCTACTCTAGGATTCTTCCCACTTCAATCCAGCACATAAGCAGGGGTAGTGTAGCGGTTGTGTTATTAGATAGCAATAGCATTTAGCCTTATATACCACTTCACAGTGCTTTACAGCCCTCTCTAAGTGGTTTGCAGAGTCAGCATATTGTCCCCAACAATCTGGATCCTCATTTTACCAACTGTGGAAGGATGCAAGGTTGAGTCAAACTTGAGCCAGTCAGAATCAAATCCCAGGCAGTGAGCAGTGAGTTAGCCTGCAATAATATTGTATTTTAACCACTACGCCACCATGGCTCTTATGGGCAATGGAAAACCAGATTCCAGTGCTCTGTTAGCCATGGAAATGACTTTGGACTCCAGTCTTTCTCCATCAGTCCAACCTTCTTCACAAGGGAATTATAAGGAAAATGGGAGAAGAGAATGTTGTAGGCAGTGTTCTGTCCTGGGAATAGAAGTACTCGAGACCGGTGATCATCAAACAGCTCTTTATTATAAACCAACTCAGTGACTTCGTAACAGAACATTGCCGGAGCCGCGGCAGCCTTTTTTATAGCGGCTGCTCGCAGCTTGCGGCCAATGACAGCTCTTTAAGATTTCCTGCCATTAGGTGGGCCAATTGTAACAGTACTTTATTAACCAATCATATTGCAGCCTGCTCAGCCAATCAGATTAAAGTATTTGGAGTATTCTAAGTCTTCTACACAACACTCCTCCCCTCTTGGTTTCGTCCAACATGCGTAACATAGTCATGCAGGTAGGTGGATCTTTTACGGGTCCTACTTGACCTGCGCAGCTCAGTATCAGTGTGGTCTTCCATCGGTTCAGTCAGGATCGCCTTTTCTCCGTGTCTTCTTCATGGAACCTCCTGGAAGGGTGAGTCAGCCTTGCCGCTCCTGCCTGGGTTTCTCAGGCTGGTTGAGTTGGCTCTGCTGCTCTCTCCTGCTCTGTCCTGGTTGGTCGAGCTAGCCTGGCTGCTTCCTTCCTGGAAGGCCTCGCCTTGCTTCCCTGCTACTGGTTCTCTTCTCCGGAGGTCGTATATGGGTAAGTGCTCTTTTTGTCTTACAGGGGGGTTCTAATTCGGGTTTGTGTTGTGTCTTTTGTCATGTTATTGGTGGCTCTTCTCTCCCTTTTTTATTATTTTGTGTTTCCCCCCCCTCCTTGGCTGTTGGGGGTGGTATTTGCGGCAGTGCTTTGGAACTAGGCAGGTTAGTGTTGCATTCCAATGTCCTAGAGCGAAGCTGGTCGATGTGTCATTTCCATCTCTGCCATCGTCTAGTTCAAATCAGTATGACCGGGGCCCTGTAATTTGTGTAATTGTGGCTGGAAGCCATAAGGGGTCCCCGGTAAGATTTTTGGCATAGACTAGGTCTCCAGTGGTAAAGGAGCGGTATTTACTTGAGGAGTCAGAGTTTTTTTCAGAGGTGTAGGTGGGGTGTAATCTATCTAGGTAGGAATGCAATTTTCTGTCCATGAGGAGTTCTGCTGGGCTTTTGCTGGTGGTTGTGCTAGGGGTGATATGCTGAATTGTTAACAGTTTGTTTAGTCTCCCTTGGATGTCCCCAGTGTCCAGTTTGCCTAGGGCTTCTTTTGTATAACGAACCATGCATTCAGCTCGTCCATTTGAAGCCGGATGAGCCGGCACTGTTAGGGCATGTCAGATGCCTTGTGCAGCTAGGTATTGCTTGAAAGCTAAGGCAGTAAATTGGGGGCCATTGTCAGATACTACTACATCTGGCAGTCCATATGTAGCAAAGAGTTTGTTCAATTGTTTTATAACTGCCTCAGTAGTTGTGGACACCATAAGAATAACCTCTAGTCAGTTTGAATAAGCGTCAACAATTATCAAATATGTATTCCCTTTCGTTGGCCCTGCAAAATCAATATGGAGTCTCAACCAGGGGTCTCTGGGAGTTTCCCATTCTAGGACTGGTGCAAGGGGGGGGTAGCCCTTGATTTCTGGCAGTCATGGCATGTCGCCACCCATTTCTCAATGTCTTTGTCCAGACCTGGCCACCAGACGTAACTCCTGGACAGGGCTTTCATTTTTACTATGCCTGGGTATCCGTCGTGCAACATGCACAATACTTCCCCCTGTAATTCGTTGGGAATTACCATCCTGTCCCCCCACAGTATACAACCCTTTTCAAGGGACAGTTCAGTCTGCCAGGTGCAAAAAGGTTTAAAAGTCTCGCCTCTATCCTCATCCAGCCAGCCCTTACCTACCCAATGCAGAATCGGGGCTGTCAGTGGGTCTTTCACGGAAGCTTTAGTGACGTCTGCTACAGTTAGTGGCAGATTTGGCCATGTCTTTATCTGAAGAGTGGAGATGGTGGGAGCTGGGTCATCTTCCTTGTCAGGCAGAGGGGAACGGCATAAGGCATCCACATGGGTGATGGTTTTTCCTGGGCGATGTAGGAGTGTGTAATTGTATGCAGTGAGGAATTCTGACCATCTCGTCATTCTTGGCGATAGGATGTTCGGGGTTGGTTTGTTCCCTGCCAGAATTCCTAGCAGGGGTTTGTGGTCTGTGATTATAGAAAATGTCCTACCATATAGGTATTTGTGGAATCTCTTGATGCCTGCTATTATGGCGAGGGCTTCTCGGTCAAGTTGGCTGTAGTTCCTTTCAGATTTTGACAGCTTTATAGAATAGAAGGCGACTGGTACTTCTCTGCCATCTGTTAGCTTGTGACCCAGGATGGCAGCAGGGTGTTGCTGTACTGTATTAAAACGGTGTTGGATGTTAATAAGTCCTTAATGTTTTGGAATGCTGCTTGTTCTTGGTGGCCCCAATTCCAGACAGTTTTTCATCTAGTAGTCGATGTAATAGCTCTGCTATGGTTGCCTTTTTGGGCAGGAAGACATTGTAGAAGTTAATGAGACCTAAGAACGCCTATAAGTCTGTTTTGTTCTTAGGTCTGGGTTCGTCTTTAATTGCTTTTACTATCTTTTCAGTGGGGTGTATCCCTTTCTCATCTATAAGGTAGCCTAAGAATTCGACTTGATTGGTGGCTAGTTGACATTTTTCTCTTTTGACTTTAAACCCTGCTTCTCTGAATCTTTCCAAGACTTCTCTCAGTCTCTCTTCTAATTGATGTTTGTTTTTCGTGGATAATAATACATTGTCAAAATAGGGAACGACCCCTTTTAGTCCATTTAGAAGGTGCTCCATTAGGCTTTGGAAAAGGCCTGGGGCAACACTAATGCCAAATTGAAGTCTGAATGCCCCTCTATGCGTGACTATAGTCTGTGCTTCTGCAGTTTCAGGGTCAACCGGTAGCTGTTGGTATGCTTGCGCGAGATCAAGTTTCGCGAAAATTTTTCCTCCCCCTAATGAATGCAACAGATGTTGAACTACTGGAACAGGGTACGTGCTTTGCTGGAGTGCATGATTGAGGGTGGCCTTATAGTCACCACAGATGCATGTTGACCCATCTGGTTTGACAGGAGTCACGATGGGAGTTTCCCACCTGGCATGGTCGATTGGTTCTAACACCCCTTGTGCGATGAGTTTGTTAAGCTGCTCATCTATTTTCAGCTTTAAGGCAAAATGAATGCATCTGGCTTTGAGCCTGATGGGAGCTATTTTAGGGTCTAGGCTGAATGTTGGAGGGGTCCCCTTGTACTTGCTTAGGGTCCCGTCAAATACGTCTCGGAACTCTTTCAGCAGGCTCTCCTCCCAATCAGTCTCAGCGACGCTGTTGATTCCTGTCACTCTGATTCCCAGGGGCATGAACTATTCGATTCCCAGCAGGCTAGGGTGATCATGGTCACCGATTGTCAGAGGAAGTACTTCAGCGTGGTTTTTGAATTCTATTTGGAAATGTCCAAGACCCACTACCGGGATTTGGTTTCCCTGGTAATCTTTGAGTATTAGGCTTTGCTGTTCCAGTTCTCTTCGCTTAATGTCTGGTATCAGATTTCTGATGGTGTTCCATGATACCATTGACAGGTATGATCCAGAGTCTACTTCCATTTCACAGGGCTTTCCTTCGATTTTTACGTTTATTCGGACCTTTTTTGCATTTGCTGCCCTGGCATTTCCTATGATTATTGTTTGGTATATTTCTTCTTTGTCATTCATTTGCTGGCTTCTGTTCTCTCAGCTGTGCCCCCATTTCTCACAAAATCTGCAAATGGCATCCAGGAATCTGCATTCAGAACGCGGGTGGTCCCCTCCGCATCCAGCACACTGGAATTCTTGCCTCCTTCCTCTTTTTTTCCCGCCATTTTCTTTCTGACTGAAGCCTGTGTATATTTTCATTGTTGTCATCGGAGTCGCTCGGGAACTCGAGGTCTTCATGGTGGGCAGTCGCGGTGGTTTGTTTTTGTGTTCCTTCCACCTTCTTCTCTCGAGCTTGGTTTTGTGGTTCTGGAGTTCTTGAGTTTATTTGGCGCGTGGTGGCTGTGGATTTCTTGGCTGCTTCAGCGGCGGTGGCTTCTGTGATGGCCTCAGGCACTGTGCTATTCGGTCTGTTTCGTAGCTTGCTTTGGAGTGTAGCATCCTTCAATCCGAGGACCATGCGGTCTCTCATGGCTTCGTCCATGTTGAGAAACTCACAGGCTCCTTCGATATCTATTAGGGCTGCTACGAAATCTCTGATGCTCTCGTCTTCTCGTTGATCTCACTTATAGAATTCATGTTTTTTCATAAGATTGGAGACCAGAGGCACGTAATGGGCTCATAGCATTCGGTTTAATTCTGGCTATGCCATTTGTTTTACATCCTGCGGTTTGGCTAAAGCCTTGGCCATTTTAAAGATGGCAGGGCCACAATGCGTGAGGAATACTGCTCTCTTCCTCTGGTCAGTTATTACTTGTAGCTCATTGCTTTCTAAAAACATCAGGAAGTGGTCAGTGTATGACTCCCAATCTTCTTCAGCTAGGTTGAATGGTGCGGGCGGCGCATTGTTACCGGCCATTTTGGTTGCTCGGTTCTTGTTGCCGCGTGCTTCGGTCTCACTCTTCTAAGACAATCTCATCCTCGTCGCCAGTGTTCTGTCCTCGTAATAGAAGTACTTGAGACCGGTGTTCATCAAACAGCTCTTTATTATGATCCAACTCAGTGACTTCGTAACAGAACAGCTTTGCCGGAGCTGCGGCAGCCCTTTTTATAGCGGCTGCTCGAGGCTTGCGGCCAATGACAGTTCTTTAAGATTTCCCGCCATTAGGTGGGCAAATTGTAACGGTACTTTATTAACCAATCCTATTGCAGCCTGCTCGGCCAATCAGATTTAAGTATTTGGAGTATTCTAATTCTTATACACAACAGGCAGCATCTTGTGCTTCTGAATATGCATATGGTACATCCAACAAATATATAAATAAAAAGGGTCCTCATTTGTTTCCAAAAGGAAGAGAAAAAAAGGGCACAGATTCCAGAAAAAGGAGTCTTGTAGTTCAACCACCAAGATAGATTCACAGGTTGAAGCATCCTTCATTATTGTGCAATATCATTTTCTCTATCCAATGGATGGTCTTTCAGTCTAGACTTAAAGTCTAGATTCTTTTAATTTGTCCTTACAATAAAGTGCAGCTAGCTCACTTTGTCATGTTTCCAGTCTTGTTTATGTAAGAGAACTAACATCAATCTTGCAAGTCTGAGGTACAAAGTTTTAACAGTTTCATTCATTAGGGCAGGAGTTCCTTCCTAAGTTTCTTTCCTTGACCATTAAGTGACTGAGGAGGAAAACATGGAACAAATAGAAACTCGCTATAGAGAAAAACATAGTTGTCTCTTTTACATGTCTGTAAGATCTATTCTCACCACCACATTGTGCATAATGCAGTGATGGGAGCAGTCTGAGAAGATGCCATTTTTCCACAAGATTTCTCCTTCCATGAGAACGAACACTTGGTTTGTCCTGCTCTTCCTCCCCTCCCCCATTCCATTTTGTTAGTCTGGCAAAATTACACTATGCTTCATTAGCAACCCTCAGGAGACCATTTCTAAACAAATGAATTTAGTTACCCTAGATGATGGTAGGTGGAATTAGAACAAAAGTAATGGGAGTGTGATTAATGTGATTTCAAGATGTAACTCATACAAAAGGCAGAGGAAGGCTGGAACAGGTTGCAAATTGAATTTTACACAGGGGTAGGGCAGGGAAAAAGGAAGAGAAGGGGAGTGAGAGAGCAAAATATGGCTAGCAGATCAAAGTGCATAACATTGAAAGGAAAATAAAAGACCAGAGTAAATAAAAATGGGATTTAATGATGGCTTTCTTTCTTTCACACAATACCAGTAATTAAAACTAATTTTAAATATAGGTTTCTAAATGTTTTATTCAGTAACCAATAAATCTTTATGAATCAATAATATTAAAATAAAGAGTTGGGGAGAATAAGAGATAGCCTGAATTATACAGTCATTCCAGTTTCAGCCTGAAAATGAAATGCCAATCTTGTTTAACAGAGATAAGCGCATATTGTTGTTTTGCATATTCAAAGGATTTACAAATTGGGGATCCTTGATATAAACATGTTTGGCTGGAGCTATTGTTCCAATGCTAACTCCTTTATCTAAAAGCAAATTTAGGTACATACTTATTCATTTATTCATTTATCCAATCAATATCCTGCCTTTCCTTCAGGAACTCAATGTGTTATACTTACAGCTCCCACCCATTTGTTAAGATAGAGATAATGTTTGACTATTTCCAGTTATCTGCCAATTCATTGGTTGTCCAAGTGTGATATTTCTTTAGACACTTGAAGAGAGCTATCATGTCATTCTCAGTCCACTTTAACTGTTTCTCAGGATCTGAGTATGATTTATTTCAGGGTAGGGATATCTTTATCTTATTGACTTTATAAGTTCAGTAAATAAATACACAAATGAATAAATTTTAAACTATTTAAAAAACCCAATGTCTTTTCTCAAGACATCTCAATTCTTTTCTCTAATGTTTGAAGGTCCTTGAATTTTCCCAATTGGCATTGTTCCAGTTTCTCCAAATCCTTTTTTAGATGCAGTGCCCCCAAACACAGTGTTTGGCTATCATTAATATCTGGTTTATAAGTTTGGTATGGTTGGTGAGGTCAGTCCTCTCTCTCTCCATCTTAGATCAGACCTGGGCATTTTACAGCCCTTGGATCACATCTGGCTCTTTGGCTATCCCCGTTCAGCCTGAATGAATGTATGGGATCCTGTGTAGCTTTCTATTTTTACCCACAATGCATCACACCCACAAGTTTCCTTCTTTGGTACAAACTCAGTCCTCAGCCAAAATATTGAAACGGAACTACTCCAGTCCTCTAATTTAGATTTAATTTAATTTATAGTCATCAGTAATTATTGGAAATGGCAGGAATGTATATAATGCAATTATATTGGAAATGGCAGGAATTTACCTCATATAATTTTTAATTTATATAATACAAATCTTTTTAAAAAGAAAATTAATGCATAAGACCTTTATAAATCTCCTGGAGGTTTTTTTTTCCCCATGATTTGGGAAAAGGAATTTATATCTGAACCATATCTGATCTGTTGCAGGTCAAAAATATAATACGAAAATCAAAGGAAATATATTACAATGAAACATCTCCTCCCCCTCGCCCACTAACTCTTTCCAGATCCATGAGCCACAAATCCATTAGTGCTGAGTGATGACATTATTTGCGATTTAAATTGTTCATGGTGGGGTATAGCAACTCACATGTGGATTTTGAGTGAGAGGAATGCAAATAACCCGAAGTGGTGGTCCTTGTAGGCAAAGTCTCTGTTAATGGCTTCTATCAGCCATTAAGAAGAGACAGGAAAAGCACACCCATCATCACAATTTATGAATAACTAGAATTTATTAACAACTAGAATGAATCTACACTATAACATTGTGCATGGGATAGCGGAAGGTATATATTATGTGAAATACTTTGTCAGTACGTAGGCTGTGATCTTTTTCACACAAATTGGCCAAGATGCTATTACTTATGATGTAGCACCAACTTCAGAGGGAATGCAGTTGTGTCTATTTCTAATAGGGACTAAGTCCTACTCATTTCACAATACTTCCAAACAACTTTTGAAAGCATGCATTGACAGAATAGAATAGTAGAGTTGGAAGGGACTTGGAAGTCTTCTACTCCAACTTCTTGTTCAATCAGAAGACCCTATATCATTTAAAACAAATGGTTGTCTAATCTCTTCTTAAAAACCTCTAGTGATGGAGTCTCCACAACTTCTGGAGACAAGCTATTTCACTGATTAATTCCTCTCACTGTCAGGAAATTTCTCCTTAGAATGGATCTTTTTAAAAAAATAAGTTTCCATCTGCTGCTTCTTATCCTGCCTATATGTTTTGGAGAATAGATTGAATCCTTCTTTGTGACAGCCCTTTGAAGAGTGCTAACATAGAAAGCTTTTTTTTTTGTTTTGGGGTGGTTTTTTTCTTTTTTGCACTGATTGCTCTAAATCAGTATTGTCTCCCTAAATCAATCAGGCTATTCACAATTTAAAATAAGCTAACATAGATTTATAAAAAATAGGGATGCTGGGTACCATTGTGGTTTAGTGATTAAGAAGATGGAGGAAGACTGAAGAGACCTGGATTGGAGTCCATACTAAAGTATGGAAGATCTCATTGTATGGTTGTTTGGGTAAAGTTGTAGAAGGAAACAATTTCTATACTGGGAAAGTAAATGTAACAAAAGAATGAAGAACAGAAGGACTAGGAGTGATATGACAGCAGTGTTCCAATATCTAAGGGGCTGCCATAAAGCAGAGTGGGTTCTTTATTTTCTGAAGGCAGGTCAAGAAGCAATAGATGTAAAATAATCAAGGAGAGAAACAACCTAGAACTAAGGTGAATTTTCCTGACAATTAGAACAATTAGTGCAACAACTTACCTCCAGAAGTTGTAGGTGCCCCCAACACTGCAGGTTTTTAAGAAGAGATTGACAACCTCTGATATGGGCTTGGGTTTTTTTTGTCTAAGCAGGGGGTTGGACTAGAAGACCTCCAAGATCGTTTCCAACTTTGTGTTTCTGTTATTCTGTCTCTTCCTCTGGAATGGAAATAATGCATTTGAGGTTGATGGTAATCAGCAGGTTCTGACCAGCTCTGGAGAACCGATAGCGGAAATTTTGAGTAGTTCAAAGAACCAGAAAATACCAATTCTGACTGGAGACTTTACAGTATTCTTCCCCTGCCATGCCCACCAAGCCACACCCACAGAACCAGTAGTAAAAAAATTTGAATCCCACCACTAGATAAAGCAAAGTGCTTATTTCAAGGAACACATGCAAAATCAGCCTCTGTCAGCCTTCAAGATTTTCTCCCTTTGCTTTGCATCTTTCGGCTGTCATAAGTAACGAGTGGAGGAGGGGGGATTTGGTTATGGGAAGCTAGCTGGAGGTGTTACAAAACAGAACTGTATTAGCTGGGGGGGGGGTAGATTCTTGCTTAGGCTTCTATCCTATGCTATGCGCAGCTGCAACTCTTTCTCAAAATATGTCAAGGTCAATGGACAGAAGCCTCATCACCATCTGGAGATGCCCACATGATGATATATACAACATTTAATTGGATGAGCCAATTGAACGATTGGGGTGGGAACATTGCCATTACTTTGTATATGTGATTTACATGCCCATTTTCTCAGATTCAGAATAATGTCAGCTGGTGCTCCATTCAAAATCCAAGAAAGAAATATTTAGACTCCAATAATTAGAGAAAATATATCTTTTACTGGAAATCAAGTGGTAGCAACAAAAGAATTCTGAATTCAAAAGGGATTAGAATGTAATAGCAATGAAAAGCTCACTGATTGGTTTCAAACAATGCACTACTTTTAAATTCACATTAGGAAAACTCAGTTCCTGCTGCATGCTGTCCTCCTTCACAATAATCCTATTACGATGACAATAGAGTAACAGTGTCATCCTCTTTAATTAAAACAATGAAAGCATGCTCCTTCCCTCTCTCCCTTTTAAATATGTGTGAGACATCACAACACACTTCACAAAAGAGGTGGAGCTTGTACAGAGTTGGTGCAACACTGGTTTCAACATGCCCCAAGACACTCCTTCCATCAGATAATAAACTTGGCTTCAAGAACATGCTGTAGTAGTTGCTGTGGTAAAAGGCTTTCCATCCTTTCAGTGGGTGGGATTCAAATTGTTTTACCACTGGTTCGGTGGGGGTGGCCTTGTGGTTGTGCTTTGCCTAATGCCAGTGCACAGCTTTCCCCACACCAGCTGAGACCCACAGTACCAATCAGCTGAGAGGAGAAAGAAGAGAAAAACACAGGGTTGGGTGGGAGGGCCCACCCTGTACTTTTCTCTTCTTTTTCCTCTCAGCTGATTGTCAGCTTTTTTTACTACCTGTCTGGCCGAATCGGTTGGAACCATTACCATACCACCACTGCATTCTTTCCATTATTACCACATTTCCATATTACTTATTTTGGGGGGAAAAGATTGGGAAGGGGAAGGAGGAGCTTTTATTGTTATTCTTAGAAAAATATATCTAGCAGGCAACAACCCAATGCTTTGGAAGTGGGCCATGTTCAGATGACAAAGATAAAACTAAGAGGGGGTGACAGTTGGGTCTGTAAGGGGAGGAAGGCCAAGGAGGGTGTTAACCAGTAACTTCACCAGTTGACTTTTTAAGAGTTGTGAGGAGATCCAGATTGCAGAAAAAATAATAATAAATAGAAAATTTATGTATTTATTTAAATGGGAAAGTTGGTCATAGCCAATATGGCAACAATGGTCAGAGTGTTTCTGAATATTTCAAATTTGCCCATCTAACTCAAAAGCTTACCTATCCCTTCTTGACTTTCATGGAGTTATAGACACTTTTTCAATACTGGCACAGTAAAAAGGAATTATTTATACATTTCTATCTCCCTCTACCTCTACCTCTGTCTGTCTGTCTGTCTGTCTGTCTCCTGCCATTCCTCTAAGAGCTTAAGCTTCTGTGTAGCGCTCTCTCCTTCCATTTTTCAATAACAACAATCTTCTGAGATAGGCTGGATGAAGAATAAATCACTGGCTCAAAGTCATCGAATAAGTTTCGATGGTTGAGCATGGACTTGAATCTACATCTCCCCCATGCTATCAAAATTTTAATGAAGATCAATATAATTACTATTTCAATAGATGTACTTATGGAGCTAAATTGGAATGGAACTTGCAAAGGTTTTGATTTTTACATTTTCCTAAATTATTAAACCTTAGCCCTGTTAAGGTTGAGCTCATGTGGTCTAAATTAATCCCAACAATTAAAACCAGACCCTTTTATCTAAAGAAGAATATGCAAATCTTGCTTTCAGCTTTACAAACAGCCAGGCTAAAGGCGCTTTACGTTCTTCAGGATGAACATAACTTATTTCCAAGCAACAGTATCATAGCAATTGGCAAGGTAGGAGGTGTGGGGTGAAGTCCAAGGAAGGTCATACTTAGGATAAGAAAGGCCGTTGTTTTTGTATTGTAGGGCTATGCTGAAGAAAACATGAAAAAAATTTCATTGGCACTTATGAAGCATCCTTAAAAGTAATTGTGTGTCCTCTGGAGGGGTTAGCACAACTCCTTTGAAGTCTTTCCCTTAGCTGGCTCTGTGTGTGAATTGGCCAGTAAAACAGCTGTGCATAAACACAGATGTGCCTACAGTCTTTGAAGGGGTTGCATCAGCCTTTTTGGAGGACGCAGCAACATTAATGCTCTGAGGAGTGGTTTCCTGATGCCAACATGCTTTGCCAAGCACACTTATTCAAAAGCTTTTTGAATAGCTTGGACCTTGGAGTCTTAGTGGACAATCACTTGAATACGAGTCAGCATTGTGCAGCCGCCACCAAAAAAGTTAATACAATCCTTGGTTGTATAAACAGAGGCACAAAATCAAAATCACACGAAGTATTAGTACCACTTTATAAAATGTTAGTAACATCACACCTAGAATACTACATCCAGCTTTGGTCACCACATTACAAAAAGATGTTGAGACTTTTGAAAAAGTGCAGGGAAGAACAACTAAGATGATTAAAGGCCTGGATATAAAAATATATGAAGAATGGCTGCAGGATTTGGGTTTCTCTAGTCTAGAGAAAAGAAGGATTGGAGCGGCATGATAGTAGTATTCCAGTATTTGAGGGGCTGGCACAAAGAGGAGGGGGTCATTTTCCAAAGCACCATTAGGCAGGATAAGAAACAATGAATAGAAACTAATAAAGGAGAGATGCAACCTGGAATTAGAGAGAAACTTTCTAATAGTGAGAACAATTAACCAGTGGAACAGCTTGCCTTCAGAAGTTGTGGATTCTTCATTACTGGAGGTTTTTAAGAAAAGACGGGACAGCCCCTTGTCTGAAGTGGTACAGGCTCTCCTGTTTGAGCAGGGTTTGGACCAGAAGATATCCAAAGTCCCTTCCAGCTCTATTCTGATTGATTGGTTGATTGAAACAAAACTCTCATATTACATTTTCCCAGAAGAACAGCACCCAAAGTACTGAGCTCCTAGATTTTGGAGGATTTGGGCAAGGGAGCCACTTTGCTTGGAGATGTTACTTGGATGTTTCTAGTGTCAATGGTGGTGATACAGTCGGATTGGGCATTAGCTAAGCAGTGAAGCTGAGCCAGTACCACACCTCCTTTCTACTGCCACTGCTTCTAACAATATACTCTTGTTCCTAATGAACAACGACAACCTCCATATGCTTCCTGTACAAAGGGATGATCTTGTTTTCTGAGTCTTTACATCCAGACTTCCTCAATGCATGTCCCAGATCTCTCTTCCTGATAATCTGGCAGGAGAAGGCTGATATAGTTCTCTGTTCCTGGTTCCAATAGATATTTTGCAACCACATTTTTAGACTGCTGTTTTCTCCCGTTGTTGCACCTCCAACGAAGGATGGGAAACAGGTTTGAATTAACTATTAGCCAGCTGGAATTTTCTTGAACCAGAACCATTTATGATATTTTAAATGTTTGGCTGACTCCTCCACCTTTCCCTGGCGTGTCAGTACTTCTTCCTATTATCTGGAACGTCTAAGGAACATATTCTGCTTAAGGGAAGCCTCTATTTGCAACTCTCGCAGTCTGGACATAATCAAGGAAAATTAAAATGCTTACTAGCTAATGTTACAGAAACGGAGAAGGCAAAATAAGAGATTCTTATCTTTTTTTTACTGTGAGTTTTCTTTTGTTTTAAAAAAGCAATATTGCACTCTGGCTGCATCATGGTTAATGCTGAAGTAAAAAATGGTAAGGTTGACTGAGCATTTGAAATGTGTCAGAACAAACTTTTTATTATATACATTTGGAATTAAATAGAGTGTTTTGCTGGGATGTTGGTGTTGTGGATATAAATGGTGAACTTTCCCTCCTATTTTTTTTAATCTATATATAATTTGAGGAAAGTCACCATACTGTTTCATGAACTAGTTATCATATTTACCAATGAAACATTTCCTTCTCCTTGTTACTAAAGATTTTTGTAAACCATGTTTTATTTGTAGATATTTGATAAAACATAACTAGCTCTTCATATGTGCTTCACAAATCCCATAGTTCCCAGTGAATAAGGATTATGGCAGTTATAGTATAGCATCTGGAGAGGAATGAGCAAGAACAAGTTTGGCCATAGTAGTTTATAGATTATTTTTTTTAAAAAATAATATCTTTTTAAGTGTTTACTGATTCAGATAAAAACTGCTAGTAAACATGTTAAAGACTCTAACAATTATTTTAAAAATAAAACACAGGGATTTTTTTTTTCTTTATTTGTGGAATACTCATTTTTAGTTTGGAGATTTTTGAAGACAAAAGACTTGGGAAAATGTTCACAATCACTTTTATTGCAGTAATTTTGGTCTCTGTGATGGAATAAAGGAAATGAAATTTGATTGATTTTTTTTTTAAAGCAATCTGAGGAGAAACATTTGAATTACAGCTAAACTAGTTTCTAGAGAGCTAAAAAGGCCTGTTGGAGCTGGGAAAAAATCCTTATTCCAGTTCTTGGCTGTTTCCAATTTATACAAGAGAAACTGAGAGAAACGCTACGTGCTACTTGATTAAAAAGAGAGAAAAACCTTATTCTTAAGCCTCTTAAAGGAACAACAGCATCTTTAGGTTTGGCCAAAAAATCAAGAAGCAAAGCCCCATTCCTTTTGTGATGTCACAATTCAATGGGACAGGGCTTGAATTACACTGCCATAACAAGAATGTTTGTTTTGGGGACTCCTTCATGATAATGAAAATAATTTTTGTTCAACTAGGCAACACTTTAGCAAATAATTCGACTTCTAGAACGTTTGCAGCCATTGGTCATCTTTCATTCTTGAAGAACTATTTTTTAATTGTTTATTAATCATTAACAAAAACATTAAAAATATAGGTTTTTTTTTTTTTTTAAATATCCACCTACCTAAAGCTGCAGTTTGGGAAAATATGAAATTTGGAGATAATTTTATTAAATAGGCTAGGTTGCTCTGCACTTCAGGAAAAGCAGGAATAATTGTCAATGGTGATCTAAGAAAACACTGTGAGATACAAAAAGAGACAAGACAGTCTCTTCTTCAGTATATTTTATTCTTGCAGTAGTTCTTGAAATAGATATAAGGCAAGTTAAGATGATTGTGGAAGTAAAAATTAAAAGAGAAACTTATAATTAAAGGCCATTGGTGGATTACTTCATGTTGATTTTGTGTGATCTAATAAGGGGAATAGAATTATTAATGAGAAAATGAAAAGTATTTGGTACAGTTTTAGTTTTAAGATTACTAATCAGAAGAAGAAGATATTAATAAAAATATGAAAGCTGAGAAACAAACAAAACTGATGAAAAAAACAGGCTTTAAAACTGAGAAAAAAGTAAAATATTTGGATATCAACATGACAAATGCAAATTATATCTTATTTCAAAATAATTATGTTAAAGTATACATGAAGTCTAAAAAGATATGTTCAGATGAAAAAAAAATGCATTGGCACTGTTGGGGAGAATATATCTGTGATGAAAATAACTACTTTTGCTTAGAATGGATGTCTTTATTTGAGACAATATCTGTTTTGACTATTGATGTATTATTTAAATAGTGGCAAATGGATATAGGTAAGTTTGTATAAGAAGGGAAAAATCACAAGTTAAATATAAGGGGTTGTAAGATGCAAAGGAAAAAGGATTTACCTGATTTGAAATTGTATGTTGTAGCTTGTTATTGATTTGGATGAAAGAAATGCTGAGAAATTGAAGACTTAGAGTCTGAAGAACATGATCTGAGTTTTGGATGGCATAGATATTTGTGGTATACTAAAGTTAAGGTCAATATTCATTGAAAAAAACATTACAGTGTATTAGATGTGCCATATTGAGAATATAGAATAGATACAAATACAGGTT
>BLBF01000002.1:18585554-18619542 GCA_015471245.1 Laticauda colubrina
TTGGTTTTAAATTTGAGGCTAGCCTACTGCTGTGCTAGGATATTTTTTTCTACATCCTGATTGGTTGGGAGCCTTGGTCTGTGTTTATTGGACTTGGAGTTTGTTTGATTGGTGTTTCTGGTTTCTTCTGTCTGTTTTGTGGCTTTGATTGGCTGGCAACACTGTGTTCCTGTATTGGAGGCTTTCAGTGCAGCTTGGCTTCATGAGAAAGGATGGCTATTATCTATTAGGAAGCTAGGTTTTATCTGGGTGCCTGGTTGGGGTGTGAGCTGGAGGTATCAGGGGGAGTCTGTTTGTGCCCAGGTGTTTGCCTGGCTTGTGGTGTGGAGATCTTTCTATTTGAGAGTGCAGGCTTCCAAATGATTGACAATCTGGTGGAATCATCTCTTCTATTCTTTCAGGTCTTTTTTCAATCTCTATGGCTTCTCTGATGATTCTGTGGTTGGGGTTTTCTATAGTGGCTAGGGTTTTGGTGCCATTGAAGTTGATGTTGTGACCTGTGGTTTTCATGTGTTGGACGAGTAAGGAGGTGTGTTCCAGCTTTTTTACTGCATTTTTGTGTTCATCCAAGCAGGTACTTATTCTTCTATTGGTCTGTCCAATGTATGTGGCCGGGCATGATGCACAGGGAACTTCGTATATGCCTTGGTTTTCCAGGTCAATTTTGTCTTTGGGGTTTCTAAGGATGGCTGCTATTTTTTTGTCTGTTTTGAAGGCAGTCTTGATGTGATGCCTGTGTAGTATCTTACTGATTTTTGTCTGTAGTACCTCTTATGTAGGGCAGGACAGCTGTTCCATAGGTCTGTTGATCTTCTAGGTCTCTATTATGTCTTAGTGTGTTTTTGTGGATCAAGCTAGTGATTTTGTTTTTGTGGCAGCCGTTGGCTGTCAGTACTTTAGTCAGGGTGCATAGTTCAGTCTTTATATGTGTCTTGTCTGCCAGGCGTTTGGTTCTGGTGATTAGTGTTTTGGCCACGGAATTTATCTGTGCTGGGTGGTGGTGGGATTGGGCCTTGAGGTAGTGGTTGGTGTGTGTTTTCTTCTGGTATATGGTGTGTCCTAGTGTGCCATCTGTTCTTTTGTAGATTAGTACATCTAGGAATAATTGTTTATTTCCGTTTCCATGGTGAACTTGATTTTGGGGTGTGTGCTGTTTCGGTGTGTTAGGAAATTGTTTAGGTTTTCTTTTCCATGGGGCCAAATCACAAATGTGTCATCAATGTATCTTAGCCATAGTTTGGGTTTGTGGGTGGCATTATCCAGGGCTCTGGATTTGAAATCTTCCATGAACAGGTTTGCAATGACGGGTGACAGTGGTGATCCCATAGGGGCTCCTTCAATTTGCTTGTATCTTTGTCCTTTGTATATGAAATATGTGTTGGTTAAGCAGTGTTTTGTTAGTTCCATGAGGTGTTTAGCTGGTTGGTATTTATTTTTGATGATTTCAAGAGTTTCTTTTATCGGGACTTATAGACTGAACTATTTTTTTATTTGTGAGTGCAGGCTTCCAAATAATTGACAGTCTGGTGGAATCATCTCTTCTATTCATGCTTTCAGGTCCTTTTTCAGTCTCTATGGCTTCTCTGATAATTCTGTGGCTGGGGTTTTCTACAGTGGCTAGGGTTTTGGTGCCATTGAAGTTGATGCTATGACCTGTGTTGGACTAATGAGGAAGTGTGTTGCAGCTTTTTTACTGCATTTTTGTGTTTAGTCGGTGCTCACAGACTGAACTATGCACCCTGATTAAAGTACTGACAGCCAATGGCTTCCACAAAAGCAAAATCATCAGCTTGATCCACAAAAACACACTGAGACATAATGGAGACCTTGAAGATGAACAGACCTATGGAACAGCTGTCCTGCCCTATATAAGTACCTCTTATGTAGGGCAGGACAGCTGTTCCATAGGTCTGTTCATGGAACAGCTGTCCTGCCCTATATAAGAGGTACTACAGACAAAATCAGTAAGATACTACACAGGCTTCACATCAAGACTGCCTTCAAAACAGACAGAAAAATAGCAGCCATCCTTAGAATCTCCAAAGATAAAATTGACCTGGAAAACCAAGACATATATGAAGTCCCCTGTGCATCATCCCCGGCCACATACATTGGACAGACCAATAAAAGAACAAGTATCTGCCTGGATGAAGCCATAGAGATTGAAAAAAGACCTGAAAGCATGAATAGAAGAGATGATTCCACCAGACTGTCTATTATTAGGAAGCCTGCACTCACAAACAAAAAAATATCCACACCACAAGCCAGGCAAACATCTGGGGACAAACAGATTCCGCCTGATACCTCCAGCTCAAACATACCCCAACTAGGCACTCAGATGAAACCTAGCTTCCTAACAAATGATTGCCATCCATTTACTCCTAGCCAAGCTGCACTAAAAGTCTCCAATACAAGAACACAATGTTGCCAGCCAATCAAGACCCAAAAAAAGCCACAAAACAGACAGAAGATATTAGAAACACCAATCAAGCAGAACACAGCAAACTCCAAGTCCAATAAACACAGACCAAGACTCCCAACCAATCAGGATGAAGAAAAAACCATTCTGACACAGCTGTAGGCTCGCCCCAAATTTAAAACTGAAACAATTGTTAAAGTCTGACTCACAGATGAACACAATACAGAAGCCTGATGATGGCAGGTGAGATTCTGCCGAAATGTTGCTACAACTTTAAAAGCACAACATTTTCCCAATGACGTGGGAAAATACTCGAACAAAGCTAAATACCATACATGTAAGTACCCACGAAAACTTAAGAATATATATATATATTTCAAAAATTATGTTGAAAATGTGAACAATAAGAAGGGTCATTTTTATCATGATTGATGATGCAATATAGCTAGAAGATTTTGAGTTCTGATGAATACAATGATTCAGTAGCTTTTAAAGATTAATATGCAAAGCTTTTCTTCTTGAGACTGATGGTTAAACAATTGGAAAAATGTCATAGAACTTTGTTTTCATATATGATAACCACTGTGAGATTATTCTAGGCAGAATGGGAGAAATATTTGACAAAGCCTACGACCGAGGAATGGTTGGTGAAGATGATAGAACTTGCTAAGATGACCAAATTGACCTGTTTGATTAGAGAAAAGACATTTTCTTTCCATCTAACTCGACCACCCTGTAGCTTGACAAAAGGCAACGGCAATTAAGCGCAAGGGCAAAGGATGGGAAAATTGGTGTCTAAGACAGGATGAAAATTTCCACATCCTGTTTCCCTCAATAGCCAACCAGATGTTCCTGGGAACTTACCAGTTTATGCGATATGAAGATCATCATTCTCTTGCACTCATGGCATTTTAAAGAATTTATACTTTCATCAGAACTCATTATAATTGCCCCTAAGACTTTCTTTCATGGATTTGTCCATTCTCTTGACATTTATGTTACTATGTAGGGTCTACCAGAAAGTGGATTCCATATTTAATAAATCATGTTTTTGTGAAGAAATATTGTTTTCTACTCTGGTTTAAGAACTTCTTTCTAAATTTTCCTCATAGCATTTTAAAAAATGTATTTCATTGTTGGCAGGAGTGAAGAGACTTTGGCTAAGATTGTTTTGCACCTTCCAAACACTTGGGAAACTTCTTGGCTTTCCAGATTTCTGAATATGGGGAAGAAAATCCACAGGAGAAAGGGACTTCCAATGAACTGATATACTAGATCTGTGATGGCAAACTTATAGCATGCATGCCACAGGTGGCATGCAGAGCCATTTGTGTGGGTACATGAGCCCCAGCCAAACTTACCTTACAGCGCATGCATGGGTGCTTCCTAGCTGATTTTCGGCCTCCCAGAGGCTTGAGGGAAACCTCTGCAGCCTTTGGAGGCCAAAAAACATGCCCATTTGGTCACTTCCTGTATTTCCGGAAATACCAGAAGTGATGAAACGGGCTCATTTGAGGCCAAAAAGGCCTCAAATGGACCAAAAATTTGCTGGGAGGCATTTGCATGCCCAGTGCAGGTAAGGGGGTGGCAGCGGGGGGAGTCACACGCACACGCACAGGGAATGTGGGCAGCTCTGCGCACATTGCCTTCTGGGTGCTGGCACATGAGCGCCGGTGCACATGAACATGCATGCAATTTTTGGCACAGGAGCCCAAAAAGGTTAGCCACCACTGTACTAGATGTTGGAATACCTAGAGCTGGAGGCTCCTGGAGAGATAATTGACACGAAAAGAGGACATTTACATACATACTTTGTCTATCATGTGATGAAAGAAGTGCAGGAACACCACACTCTGCTTTAAGAATTTCACCACTGAAATTTGAAAGAAATGTTAAAATTGTCTTTCATCCAACTGGAAGGAAATTTTACTGCACAGTATTAATTCTGAAGCAAAATGGAAGGCTCTATTGAATTCTACTGCATAGTGCAATATCAGGAGTTTTCAATTCAATGTATTGAATGTGTTTGTGTTTATTTTCATAGTCATAATGTACACTGAAGATGGTATTTAATTTTGTCATACAAGGTGCAATGACAATAAAGTAAACTAAACTAAACTAAAGATCAAAGGAAAATTATATCAAAGTAATAATATAATATACTTTGTATTCTATTACCAGAATGGAATTTCTCTCAATAACAAAACAACGAGCTTATACTACTGCCTAAAATTGTCTACTTGGAGGTCTTGTAGCCATTCAATGGAATACTTTTCAATTTTGGCAAGTTTAAGATGTGTGGACTTAAACTCCCAGAATTCCCAGGCAGTATTCTGAGAGTTGGTCCACAACTCTTAAAGTTGCCAAGTTTTTAAAAAATTGAAATATATTGGGTTTCTAAATCCATTGCACAGATGAATCTTACATTAGAACATTCCTAATTGATACAGATACTTAATAGGACTGTGTCAATGGTGGGAAAAATCAGATTTGAAGCAATCCAGATATTTGATTAGAATTATCTGATCCAGCTGATTCAATTTGGAATTCTGAATTGATTTAGAAAAATTGATTTCTTCTCATGTACAAAGGCGCCCATACCCAAATCAATTCTATGAATTTGGTTTTTATTTGAGTCTGATATTTGATGAAATCAACTTTAAAATAAAAATGAATGGTATATTCAAATGTAGCTTGACCACTGTTAGAAAGTCAACAGCTTAAGAAAATCCTCAAATTTCCCCAAGGAATTCCTTCCACTTACTGCTTTTTTTTTATTTGAAATGTGGATTATTATTTTATTTATTGATTAGACTCTCATCCCATCTGTATTCTTTTATAAGTAATTCAATGCATACCTAAAACTTCTTCCTTCTTCCTTCTCCTATTTTCTCCACAAGAAACACCCTAGGAGATGGTTTTGGCCCTCAATCACCTAGCTGGCTTTCATGCCTAAAGTGGAATTAGGACTCACAGTCTCCTGGTTTCTAGGCCATCATCTTAAAACATTATATCAAATTATAGTGCAACATAAACCAGTAAAATATAATCATTGACACCGGGCAGCAGAAATTATTTCTTTTGCTTAAGATGACAATCTCTGAGGTAGCAGAAGAATATTTTCCAGTGCAATGGCCTATAGGTGGAGCTCTTGTCTCACAATCAGGAGGCTGTGAGTTCGATCCTAGGTAAGGTCTAATATTTGGAATAGACTCTCCTGTTGGAGCACGGGATTGGATTAGATGACTTCCAAGGTACCTTCCAACTCTGTTATTCTGTCTATTTTCTTATTCTTCAAGTTCTTTATATGTCCACATCAAACATGTCAAGTTCTTTGAAGTTTTGCATAGAAGACTTGTTTCTGTCTTCAGCTGCCCTCTGAATCTATCCCAGTCTCTCTAAATTGGAAGTTTTTACTAAATTTAGGATTGTTCTTTACTTTGTAAGGTCATGTTCAAGGGTGTTTCCACAAATACAGCCAACTAGCCTGGAATGAAAGCTAAATTTGATTTTATTTCATTGATATTTGAAGGCAATTGAAATTAAATATAAGTTAAATTAAAGGAATATATTTACCCTTCTGTTATTTGTTTAATTATTTTTTCTGAAGCCTTATTAAATAATATATTAATTGTTATAACAGCAACAACAGCAACACAACTGCCTCTGGTAATCATTTTTTTGAGGTGTAGTGTGGTAGTGTCCAAGCTTTTAAGGCTGAGTGTACTGCTATTTTATATTTGGTAGATTGCAGTTTCCAGGAAGTGATAAAGAGTGTTTTATTTCAGCAATATTAAATAGACTGAGAAAATTATTTATTTGAGCATTCCTACATCATCAAGGCTCATGTCCTGGATTTCAATGTCACCTATCCTCTTTACAAAAAAGATAGCAAAAATATTTCATGAAGCAGTACAAATTTGGATAGTTAATATCACTGAATAATTTACGATGGTAATGAGAATGCTATTGGCGCAAATCTTAGTAGAGCCATATATTTTGTAAGGGAAAGAAATAAAACCCTCTTCAACATGAGGTCTCAATAATGCCTCTTGCTGGCTGTCATTTTGTTCTTGAATTATGAACTGCAGATAGATGAAGCTTTATTACTCTGAAAACAGAGGCAGCAGAAGATATGGCCTGAAATGATATTGGTTGTGATTTTTATTTTTTATCTTGAATGCCAGACAGATTTTTTGTAAAATATGTTATTGAAGTCTCCCATCTTGCCTGAGAGAGAAATTGAGGGAGAAGCATTTGTTTTATTTGATTGAGAGGAGAACACACTGAAGAAATTTTTCCAGGATTGGTTTTCTTTACAAATGAATGTACAAATGTATGTTGGAAACAAACTTGTTCCTTTAGTAGCAGCAGCATCTTCAATAAAGGACCCTGCAAAAAAAAAATCAAAATGGAGGTTGTGATACAGATAGTCTTCAACTTACAACCATTCATTAGTGACTCAACAATGTTGCTCAGCAATGAAAATTCTAGTCCAAGTTGTGGGATACATTGAGGACTACCTATAGATGATCAAAGCAAGAAACAAGTTCAAAAGTGGTGGGGCTTTGATCCCACAGTTGTGGCTGGTATATTGATTTTTTTTTCTTCCCAATATGTCCCTGCCAGCAGCAAAACTGCTGAGCTTTCAGAAGGTTCCCAAAGAAGTTGTTTTTCTCCTGTTCTGCAACCTTTCCATTCCTTTTACTTTGAAAAGACTGTAAGACCTTCTACCGCTGCACCATAGAGAGCATTTTTAACATACTGCATCTCTGAATGGTTTGCCAGTTGCACAGTGGCAGATAGGACAGCACACCAGAGGGTTAATGTCATTGCCTAGAGGATCATTGGTTGCCCTCTCCCCTCTTTGGAAGAGCTTTATAGCTCCCGCTGCCTTAAGAAAGTTCAAAACATTCTCAAAGATCCATCTCATCCTGGGAACTCTTTTTTTGAACTATTAACATCTGGCAGACAGTACAGGATAATAAAAATAAGGACAATTAGGCTGAAAAATAGCTTCTATCCCAGGGCAGTAGCTCTTTTGAATTCTGCTATATAGTGCAGTTTTGGTGCGGTGTCGGTGTCGGAGTTTTCAATTTAATGTGTGGAGTGTGAATGTGTTTATGTTTATTTTCATGGTCATGATATGCACTGAAGATGGTGTTTGATTTTGTTTTATGAGGTGCAATGACAAGAAAGTAAACTAAACAAATTAGCTGCTTTGCAATGATGTTTCTTCAAAAGAAGAGGAAAGAAAGAGGTGTCAAACCATCAAGAATTATTAAGGTTCTTTTGATATTATGTCAGTTGGATCACTTCTTGCTTGCCCATATCAAATGCATCCTCTCCACCACCCTGTACCCCATTATCTTATCTTCATGAAGTGCTGAACAAAGAAATATTTATGTATGCATAAATACAGGAGCTGTGATAGCTCAGAGGTTAAAAGATGCTGAACTTGTCAGCTGGAAAGCTGATATTCTAGGTTTGATACCACACAACGGGGTGAGCTCCCATTACTTTCCCCAGCTCCTACCCACCTAGCAGTTTGAAAACATGCAAATGTGAGTAGATGAATAGGTACCACTTTGGTGGTTAGGTTACAGTGTTCCATGCACCTTGGCATATAGTCATGCTGGATGAAAGTGTACTATACAGCACTGCCTCACTCAGCTAAGAAACTATCCCCTAGAGTTGGACAGAACTGGACAGGGGAAAACTTTACCTTTTAAAATACAGGAATAAGGATGAAGTTGTTACCAACCACCTTAATCCAAAACTTACCTTCTAGAACAGTGTTATCTATAATGACTGCTGTTGAGCATATAGGCAATATTGCTTATTGGTAATTTTTATTAGCATGATAACTGAATCAATCTGGATTTTCTTTTTAAAAAAAAAATAATTGAAGTGGCTGGTTAAAGCAGCAGTTTTATCTACAATAAAATTCTTAGAAAAAGAGAACAAAATAAAGCACCCAAACCCGCAGAATGGCGGAGTGAGTGGAACATACAAATATAGCAATGCTACTAGCATCGCGCATATGTTGCTGTAGCTTTTTTAAAAAAATAATAATTAAAGCAAGCCTTAAATTTCTACTTCCAAATTTACAATGATATCTTTCAGGCTGTTCAAAGAATAGACCACAATTCTCCAGAGAACTAGCTTTTTTGAGGAAAGAGATTTTATATTTGAAACTGCCATTGAGTGTCACTCTCATTCCACTTTTTTCCACTGACTATTGATCTTCTTGCTGTTGTTATTATGGGATGTGGCAGAGAAAAAGAAAATACCTCACAAAAAGCACCTTTCTTTGCTGTTTTGCTGCTCCACTTACTTTCTTAGATGTATTGATACATTGTTTTAGTGCTGGGAATTACACTGGGAGCTCATACAGGTTAAGAAGGCTTGTTTAAGCCACTTTGTGGCATCAAAAAGCATAGGATTCTAATGATGTATCAGATGAACTACACCACTACTTTTTTTTTCAAGAATAATTCTTTAGGTTAGGGCTGTCAAGCTCACAGCCCACAGGCCAGATGTGCCACATGCTGCCCATGCCCATGCCCAGTTTAGCGAAGGGGGGGAGTCACAATACATCATGTGATGCCACCATGACGATGCAAGTTTGACACCCCTGCTTTAGGCCATATTTATTTATTTATGTCAAAAGCTTACAATACAGAAATAAGAATAAACATAAGTTTAAATATAAGAAATAGAAACTAATAATTGGGGACAATAGGACAAGGACGCTAGGCACGATTGTGCGCTTATGCACGGTCCTTACAGACCTCTTAGGAATGAGGTGAAGTTAGTTTGAGGGTAAAGGACTGGGAGTTTGAACAGGTAACAACAGAATCAGATAGTGAGATCCAAGCATTGGTCACTCTGTTGCTGAAATCATACTTCCTGCAATCAAGTTTGGAGTGGTTTACATTAAGTTTATATCTGTTGTCTGCTCTTTGTGTTGTGGTTAAAGCTGAAATATTCATTAACTGGTAAGACATTGTAACATATGATTTTATGTACTATGCTTAAATCCCATCTTAGCCGGCGTAGTTCAAGGTTGTCTAAGCCTAGAATCTCAAGTCTGGTGGTGTAGGGTATTCTGTTGCAAACAGAGGAATATAATACTCTTCTGGTAAAATACTTTTGGACTTGCTCAATTGTATTTATGTCTGATGTACAGTGCAGATTCCAGACAGCAGAGCTGAATTCAAGCATTGGTCTAGCAAAGGAGCTATGGCTCCTTCCTTCATTTCTTTTGTTTATTCTCAGAATAGGATTAATAATTATTGTTGCAAAGAAATACTGGATTGAACCTCTAAATTCAGGGCTTGACAACTTGCAGGCAGCAAGCTATACATGGCTCTCATAAACCACCCTCTGAATATTAGCATCAGGCCTGAGATTATGCTCTATTGCAGGAATTTTCAAACATTTTCAAGTTACAGAATCTGTTAAAGATAAAATCTGGTTTAAGGGGCAAAACTGCAGGATTCTGTAGAAGGCAGGAAAATTGGCAGTAAAATCAAGATTTCACTTGTTGGAATTTATTTATATAAAATTATATATTATTAAATGTATTTGAATTGCGCCAAAGCACATGTCCAAAATTATTGTTTCAGAAATTTGTTACATTGAAGGGAGTATAAGTAGTAACTTGTTTATTGAGAATGTAATATTCATGTTTCTCTAGTGAAAAAGGAAAAACTGAATTTCCTAATTGTTTGGGAGGCTAAACTTTTTAACCAAACACATCAAAATTCTGCAACTGGGATGTGACTGCTTTTGCTTGGATAAATGTTCAGATTTGGAGCAATTGATGTTACTATACAGTACTTGTAAGCAGATATCAATTTCTGTAGTTAGCTTATTCTTATTTTTTGTTGCTGCATGTAGAGAGGTGTCCCCTGCCCCAGTGATACATGGCTGCAAATGGCATCAGGTCTTTTAGTGCTGGAATGGCAATTTCAGGGTGTTCTTTTAAAAACTGCATCCAGAAATGCACAATTCCTATATGTGGAAATGTTGCATGCAGTGGGAAATGTCTGTACATTTTCCTGTATCCTTTAATAATTGCTTGCTTGCTTGCCTGCCTGCCTACCTGCCTATCTATATATATATCCATGCACCCATGCACCCATCCACGCATCCACACACCTATCTGTCTGTCTGTCTATCTATCTATCTATCGGCAGAAGGTCACCCAGCTGGCTTTCATAGCTAAGGGGGAACTTGAACTGTTTTCTAGCCTGGTGCTTTCATGACTAGACCAAACTGACTCTCTGATGGTAATCTCTCTAATGGATAAATTAATGGTTGCAATAGAATGATTTGGGATCTAATCAAATACTTTTATTGGAGGAGCAGATTCCTTAATTAATACTTCTTAATATGCCTTAAGCACTCATGATTATTTATAAGAACATACCTGCTCAACACATGAAGTTGAACTGCATCCATTTTTACTTGGAAGTTTAAATCTAGCTAATGTACCTTGTAATGAAACATTAATATTATTCAGAGAATTAGATATATTTTTCAAAAATATCACCATATGTGAGATCATTTAGAAAAAGTCTCTTGCCTGGGAAAGCTGATGGCCTGATGTGCACAGAGCATAATAACACACAAATTATAAATGAATAGAATAAATTAATAAGAATAAAATGCTTCATCTTAATGACAGAAATTCTTCTGAACAGTGAAAGCTGTGCTTTACTACATCTTTATATATATTTTTAAGTCCATTGCATGCCTTAGCATAATCATTTTGAAATAATATACAATTCATGTTTGTCATAGCGATACCCTCTATATGTGTTGATTCATTATGATTAGGAAATAAAACTGGCAGGATTTAGTGTATATATAGAATATACCACAGTTGTGAGCATAGATTGTACAGTATCCTGAGATTCCCAGTTGATCAACTTCTCAGCTGACTATGAAAACTTCCATTTCTGCAGTTTACACAAAAGAGCAACCATCTGGATTACAAGTGGGTTACCTTATGAGCTCTCTTTGGTCCAGAGAGATTTTGCCAATTAGTGTCCACCCTTCAGCCAGCGTGTCTTTCTGTTCCCACAGAAATGTCAGTCTGCCACAATTCCTCACCGGAAATCCCCTTTGCCTCTAATTTCAATTTCATATCTGTCCTCTTGCTCTTCTACTCACCACCTTTGGCAATCACTGCTGTTGTTTCTGTTTCTTCTTATGCTTATTTACAGAATACATTGCACTCTATGTGGCTCTCCTCCTTTCCTTAAGTCTACAGATATGATTTAAGACAAAAGCTCCAAAACAACAGAATAAGCTGTCATCATTGCAGAGTACGAAGACCTAGCTTGAAGCAGCAATGGGACAATACCTAGAAGCAGATAACACAACTGGATTTTTTTGAACATCTTGTAGGTGCATTCATAACAGATCAACTATTATGGGTAGGGCCAGTTCCAAAAAAATTCAAGTACCCAGAAAGCAAAATGTGAGTTCCTTTTCTTCAACATATCTAGCTATCCAGTGGTTGTCTACAAACCTAGATTACTTGTACCTCTTTTTTAGGACAAAGAGACATAATTTGAAACAAAGTTCTGGACTGTAGCAGCCAGGGATGACCACATGGTTTGTCTCCAAAAATCAAGCAGCTGATTGCAATAGGGTGATTTATATTTATATTATGTATATTTATTTATCCTATTTCTTAACTGCCATCTGCCTTAGACTCAGTGCCATGTCCCTGACATCATAATTCCACTGTTTTTTTTAATGGTCATCACAGCCTCCATCTTGACTTTTTTGATCATATCCTGCAGTCCAGTGGTGGGATTCAAATTGTTTTGCCACCGGTTTGGTAGGTGTGGCTTGGTGGGTGTGCTTTGCCTAAGCCAGGATGCAGCTTTCCCCATACCACCTGAGATCTGCAGTGCCAATCAACTGAGAGGATAAAGAAGAGAAAAGCTCAGGGATGGGTAGGAGGGCCAATCCTGTGCTTTTCTCTTCTTTTTCCTCTCAGCTGATTGCCAAGGATTTTTTCCCCTCCACTTAGCTGATTGTTGGCTTTTTTTTTTTTTTTTACTGCCAGTTCAGCCAAACTGGTCTGAACCAGTCGCATACCACCACTGCTCACAGTGACCCTTCAATATTATTTTCCAAGGATGCCTATAGTAATTACACCAGTTATAATGACATTATTGGAAATAAATAATAGCAGAATGAGACATGTTGCTTGGCAAAATAATTTACTTCTCTCTTAATAAAATAATTTTTAAAATAATCAAAGTTATGACATGTTCCAAAGCTTGGTAGAAAAGCAGAGACATTAATGGCTAGAAGCCCATTATTCCATGCTCGTAATTTGTAGGCTCCTTTAGAAGATTAACTATGTGGGCTCAATTGAAGGTTGCTTTTTCTATTCGTTTCATCCTTTTTTTAATAAAATCTGCATAACCTGATATATTCCTGCAGTAAGCGGCATGAGGGTTAATTATTAGTATCCATAAAAGATTCCGAATCTGCCAGGAAAAGCTGCGGCAGATGGATAAATTATTATTAATACTAGTCTCACTAGAATGGAAGTCTGAGTGTTTTTGCGGAATGTAGCACCAGGCAGAATTTTCCATATGTTGTGATTTGATTGAACATTTAATCTGCTTCTTCTCTTTAGCATCTTTAACCTCTTCTGAAAAAGAAGAAAAATTACTTGGAATGCATATGAGAATTTAGCCATCTCTGGCTATTAACTGCAGTCTGTAGAGCATTTAAGTGTAGGCTTGTCCTGAAATAATTTGGCAACTAGTCAAAAATGACTATTTCAGCTCTAAAATGGGGGTGACAAACTCAAGGCCTGCAGGCCAGATTTGGCCTGAGGGATGCTTAAATCTGGCCCATGGGGCTGGCCTGGAACTATCAAATGACCAGCCCACGGTGCCTCTGCCAGCCAATACGGACTACATGTCCCCCCCCAGGCCTATTTTTGGCCTCTCCGGCCAAAAACGGGCCACACAGAGGCCTCCTTAAGTGCTGCAGGAGGCATCCATCCCATCTCCCCCCTGCCAGCCCACAGAGAACTACAATGTTGATCTAGCCCTCAAAGAAATCCAGTTTGACACCTCTGCTCTAAAACAAGTCCTTCTTATACGTGGTAGGTGTAATTAAAAATTGCAGGTAGTCCTCAATTTGCAGTCAGTTTCCAGACTTTATGTTGCTAAGTGATGCAGTTCTAAA
The DNA here is from genome assembly GCA_015471245.1 of Laticauda colubrina. Lineage (NCBI taxonomy): Eukaryota > Metazoa > Chordata > Lepidosauria > Squamata > Elapidae > Laticauda > Laticauda colubrina. The sequence goes on from BLBF01000002.1 coordinate 18,599,206, forward strand.
GCAAGATATCACACAACTGTATCACCTAGTGATGTCAATGTCATTAGTCCCCCAAAATGTGGGTTATTAAGCAAGTACCTACCCAGGCAAGTCGGTGCTCCATCACAGGAGGTTTCTAAGAAATTGGACTGGAATTGTATAGGTTTTCCTGCTTGTGCATGGGATTGGACTAGAAGACCTCCAAAGCCCTTTTCAGCCTGATACTCTGTAATCTGTACCCTACATTCTGTGTTCTGTGTTCTCATACTATATTCTAAGAAGGTGGAGACACTTGGGGCAGTGAAGCGTAGGGCAGCAGTAGGCCAAAAGAGCATATATATGGGCAGGTGGAGATGGTTAAAGGGCCCTGCAATTATAAGGGTACATTTTGATCATGTGATTACAGAATCACAGAAATGGCTTCTGTTCAATATTATAATTAAGGTTATTCATCCAGCACTACCATAAATTAGAACACTTGCTAAATTAATGCTTGTCAGTCAAGATATACCTGTACAATTAGAAAGATAAAAACATAAAAGGATAAAAATAAAAATAATAAAATAAGAATACAGTAAGAATATATAAATGATTTTATCACAAATATAAACAATTTTAGTATTTTTTCATCTTTCTTAAAATAAAACAAATGATTTCTTCTCCCCATATCCAATCTCTTATTTATAAACAAATCCTAAAAGCTTTGTCATTTCAGTTCTGAAGTTAGCAAAAGTCCATTAAGAGTTACCAGAGATAACAACAAATCTATTTTAACCTTGATCAAATCAACTTTATATTCCTTCCTTTTCCTTAGAACAATCTCAATAGTCTCTTCAAATAATATCCCAGAACTTGATTTCATTTTTCCCCTTTCCTTTCTTATAAAATTCTTCAAAAATTCAACACTTCTTTCATAAATCCAAATTAGGAAAATTATCTAGGTCACTTCCTTGGTTTTTATTTATATAACCCTTTTAATTATTAAGATATCAGTCAATTCCCTTTGTATGTTTATTTATTTATTTATTTATTTATTTATTTTGTCAATTGCTTACAAGATAATAGGTACAAGTAAAAACATAGTTATGAATACATGGATACACATAAGAAAAAAAAATAAACAATAAACAATAGGACAGGGATAGTAGGCATGTTGTTGTGCTTATGCACGCCCTCTCCAGACCTCTTAGGAAAGGGATAAGGTCAACAGTAGACAGTCTAAGGTTAAAGTTTTTATCATTTGGGGAAGAAACTACAGAGTCAGGTAGAGTATTCCAGACATTGACCACTCTGCTGCTGAAGTTGTATTTCCTGAAAATTTGTTGCAATTAACCTTGAGTTTGTATCTATTGTTTGCTTTTGTGTTGTTATGGTTGAAGCTGAAGTATTCATTGACAGGTAGGACATTGCAATATATGATTTTATATACTATACTTTGATCGGACCGAAGACGGCATAGTTCTGGGTTTCTAGGTCTAGAATTTCAAGTCTGGTGGCATAATTCTGCAACGAATAGAGGAGTAGAGAACTCTTTTTGTGAAATATTTCTGGACTTTCTCAACTGTGTTAATATCAGATACATAATGTGAGTTCTAGACTGATGAGCTATATTCAAGTATTGGTCTAGCAAATGTTTTGTATGCTCTACTTATTAGTGTAATATTACCAGAGAAAAAGCTATGTAAGATTAGGTTAACAACTCTTAATGCCTTTTTGGCTATGTAGTTACAGTGGGTTCTAGCACTTAGGTCATTTGAGATGAGTACTCCAAGTTCCTTGACAGAGTTTGGATCATCATCAAGGTCTTGACTATTCAGCCTGTATTTTATTTTCTGACATATTTTTTTTGCCAATATGGAGGACAGAGCATTTATTTGTTGAGTTGCCATTTTTTTTTTACCATTCTGATACATAGTCGAGGTCTTTTTGAAGGATAGCAGTGTTGTCTGTGATGTTGAAAGCTCTACATTATCAGCAAAGAGAACACAGTTGCTCTTGATGTGATCACAGAGGTCATTTATGTAGATTATGAAAAGAGTTGGTCCTAGAACACTGCCTTGTGGGATACCACTGTTGACAGATACTAATTTGATAGGACGCTCTCAATTTTGATCATTTGTTATCTGTTTGACAGAAATGCTTCTATCCAGTTATGCAGGTATCCAGAGATACCATAAGATTTTAGTTTTAGGAGTAGTTTGTCATTTACCACTGAATCAAAGGCTTTATGGAAGTCTGTGTAGATTGTGTCTATTGCTTTGCCCTGATCGAGTTATGTAGTCCATATGTTTTTGCAGTGTAAGAGTTGCAGATTACATTGATAGTTTTTTTTTAAACCAAATTGTTTATTGTTTATTAGTAGGTTGTTTGTTTCTAAGTGGAGGATAATGGATTGATTAATAATTGATTCCATGACTTGACAGGTGACACAGTGTAAAGAGATTGGTCTGCAATTTTCAACGAGGATGGGGTTTCCCTTTTTGAAGATGGGGATAACCGTGGCTTGTGACCATAGTTTTGGCAAGGAGCTGGTCCTGAATGATTTTTCAAAGATTATGCTCAGAGGTTCGGCCATGGCTGTGGATAACTTTTTTAAGAATTAGGCACATATTCCATCCGGTCCAATAGATAGAGATGGTTTTAGATTGTGTAGTGCTTTTTCAACATTGTCTTCTGTAAAATCGATATGTGTTAGATCATTGTAGTTGTCTATGGTTTGGCTAGGAAATACTGGGCATGATCCATTTCTGTTTACAAATACTGAGCCAAAGAATGTGTTAAAGAGGTTGGCTTTAATCATGTTGTCATTGCAGTCTTTACCATTAGGTCCTTTCAGGGGTGGGATGAAGTTTGTTGTTTACAAAATTGTAAAAAGTGCAGGTGGAATTGGTGCGTAGAAGGTTTTTTTCTTATTTAATATGATAATTGGTACATTCAGTCCTTATCTGGTGGCATAAATTTTTGTATCGGCTTTTGAAGTTGGCAACATGACCAGATTTGTTTTTCTACCAAAGTGATTTCTTTTTGGACTGAAGCTTCCTTATTGTTATGGATAATTTGTTTTTTGTGATTTTGGGAGTTGTTATTGGTACATATAGTTTGATGACTCTTTTGACTTCAAGTAAAAATATGTTGTAATGGTCTTCTACAGTATTGCATCCAGTGAATAGAAATTGCCAATCAAGGGATGAGAGATCGTTGTTTATAAGATCATAGTTGCCTTTTTTGAAGTTATAATTGGGGATTCCGTTGTTGTGATGATTTTTGTGTGGACATATGTTGAGACAAAAGTCAATCATGTTATGGTTACTATTAGAAAAGGGTTCTTTGATTTGTATTCCGTAAATTGAATTCAAACTATTGCAGAAGATGAGATCGAGGCAGTTGTTAAGTCTAGTGTTGTTGGTTACTAGTTGTTCTAGTTCTATATTTGTTACTGCATTGTAGAAGGTTTCATGTGTGGGTTCAGTTTTATATTTGTTAAGGGTCCAGTTAATATGAGGTAGATTGAATTCACCAAGAAAGATAAAATTGTGTGGGCAGGATACTGCCTATGTTAGTAGTGTATTTAGCTTGTTTGCATGTTGGATGTCATAATCAGGGGCTCTGTAACATAGTAAGAACCAAAATGTGATATTTAAGGACAGTTCACAGTTGATAGTCTCAGGATAGCAAGCTCCTGGGTAACTTGGTAATCTTGGATGGATAACTTGGATGTCTGGTATAGCATCTTTTTTCCTATCCATATCCTACATTCCTTGTAGTCTGACATTTTAAAATTTACTTTCAGATCCATCTCAATATTATCAGATTAAGAGAAACACAATCTATGTTTAGAGACAGACACACTTAAAATGAGTTTCTGAATCCATTGTTCAATAATATTCTTCAATATGTCCAGTGTTAAAATAGTTGGCTTCATTCTGTATTACCAAGTCAAATTTAAGTGTTTTCCTTTGATTGTAATTTTTAGTTCTTTAAGCACACTGGGCTCTGCAGGATTCTTTTGTTTTATTCAGAGAAACAAAACTCTTTTTATTATGCATCAAGCTCTTCCCCCTTTGGGACAGACAAGGGTTGCATGGAGATATATGTAGAAAATGAGTTGCTTGAAAGATGGGTGGCTGTGCAAGTGTTTTAAATAAATAAATGTGTGGTTTGTCACACAATGCCCTAAAATCACTTTCATCAGTCTGACCCTCCCTCCATCCATCCATGAATACTGATAGAAACATTGATAAAGCTGGATAAGGCAAAACCCATGTATGAAATTAAGGACAATCCATAGTTGTGGATCTTAAAACTCAGCCACTCAACCTCCCTACTTCACTCTGAGATGGCTTCTTACCAACTCCCAAACACATGTCCTCACCTTGGCATTTCCATCACCACCATCTGCTGCTGAGGGAAGCTGAACCTGGGTTAAAAGGAATCAAAGCAATTATAAAAACCTGTGCCATCCCTTCTCTATATGGACTTCCTGATTTGCATGGGGAAAAACCCTGAGGGTGTTCTGCAGAGCTTCAGTTGACCTGCTATAAAGCAGACTCTTCCCAGACAGCTATAGGATTCCATGCTTCCATGTCCATTTTTGGTTTGGCTGAAAGAGAAAGTAGAACTTTGCCAGCAACCAACATTTTCATGTGTTTTTAGGCTTGGAAAGTGCAGCGACCTCACAGAAGGCATTCATGAGATTTCTACACTTCTGTCCCAATTTTGCTCTGTTGGCAAAAGTTCTCTTTCTCTCTCTGTGTGAAACCTTTTTGTATGTCAGGTGATTGGTAAAATAGTAAAATGGTGGACTTCTAGATTTATGTATTGAAAAAAACAGAAGGGAAAAATTAGGTAGGGGGGGGGGGGAATTCAAAACTTAAATAAACATCTCTGATGGGTTTCAAACCAGGAACCTTCACTATGGTTGAGTTAAAATCATGTGCTCTTTCAGCTCTTTTGTGCGGGAAAATCTAGGAGCTTTTATCTTGCATGGTAAGCCTCATTGGCTCAGCTGAAGGAGGTGGTCATTCCCCTGCAGAGTGAATTGCCAAGATTAGTCTAAAATCTATTGAAGCATTCTAGCACAAACATACAGAATCTTGGAAGGCAATTGCGCAGAGAAAGATGTACTTCTGGACTGGAGCAGAAAAATGTGTGCTGAGGTCACTTTAAATTGACAGATGACAATACAGGTAGTCCTCAACTTATGACCACAATTGAGCCCAACATTTCTGTTGTTAAGTGAGTTTTGCCCGATTTTACAACTTTTCTTGCAGCAGTTGTTAAGCGAACCACTGCAGTTGATAGGTTACTAACCTGATTGTTAAGTGAATCTAGCTTCCTCATTGACTCTGCTTGTCAGGAGGTCGCAAAAAGTGATCACATGATCTAAGGACACAGCAAAGTTCATAAATATGAACCAGTTGCCAAGCATCTGAATTTTGATCACCCAATTATGGGTATGCTGCAAAAACTATGAAAAACGGCCATAAGTCACATTTTTCAGTGCCATTGTAACTTTGAACAGTCACTAAATGAACTGTTGTAAGTCAAGGACTGTCTCCATTTCTCTACTCCAGAGTTACAAAGCAGTCCACTTTCTATTTCTGCAAAAATTGCTCATACTTTTCATGTGTTTCTTATTGCTAATTCCTCCCTTGTGGCAATTCCTGCTATCTTTCAATGACAATTTTGGTTCAAAGTCCTAAAGTTTTGGAATATATGTATGAAGTGTGTATAAATGTAGAAGAACACATACAATTGGTGAAAGGGACTCTCCAAAATACAAGGTGAAGCATTAGAAGATTTTACCCAATATCAAACATCAACAACTCAGACAACCTGCTAATTCTTGATTTCACATCTTATTTGAACATGGAAAGACTATTTGCCTCTTTGAAGGCTAATAAACTTAACAGACTATAAGACTGTATTGATCAAAGCTTTCGTTTGATTATCACATGCATCTGAGAGTAATTGATGTAAGCTGTCCTTTGTCAAATGGCAGAGGGTTAAAAAGAATTAAATTTGGATAAACAGACCACAAATGCTTACAACAATACTTGCAACCATTTTAAGATGTATCAAAGTATGCAGCAAGACTGACATAAGAAAAAATACAATGGTTGAAATTCACTCAGAACATCCCCATATCAACTATTGTGTGCGAATGAATATAGACGCACACTTAAAAAAATGTGGGATGGAAAATGGGCAAGCAAGAAAAATTGGCTCATGTTTTACCCAAAGGCTTAATTTTTATGTTAGGAGTGCCTTGAATAGTAATTTGAAACTTACAGGTAAGAAGCTTTGTTTTTAGTTTGTGATGAAAAACAACTGTACTGAGCAGAATCATTATTTGCATTAGAAATGCCTCACTATGGTGTAAGCATAAATGATCAGATGGATAGCTTTAGAACTGTGTTCAACCATAATTATAAATAAGCTGTTTTCCTGTTGTATGAAAGCCCCTTCTCCACATGCTATTTCTACTTTGAGAAGAATATAGAATACAGAATAACAGAGTTGGAAGGGACCTTGGAGCTTTCTTAGTCCAACCTCTGTTCAAACAGGAAATCCTACCCCATTTCAGACAAATGTTTATCCAATCTCTTCTTAAAAACCTCCAGTGTTGGATCATTCAGAGCTTCTGGAGGCAAGTCGTTCCACTGATTAATTGTTCTCACTGTCAGGAAATTTCTCTTTAGTTCTAGTTTGGATTTCTCCTTGATAAGTTAGTTCTTGTCTTTTCTTCAGGTGCTTCAGCAGAATAGACTGTCCCCCTCTTCTTTGTGATAGCCTCTCAAATATTGGAAGACTGTTATCAGCAGGTGTTCAGAATCAACATATTATTTTCCTTGTTGAGTCACAACTGTTTCAAAGCAGAGTAAGAGGTCTGAAATTTGAATAATGGTCATGTATTAGATTATCATATTCTAAAAGTAGTTAGAGATGTTTAAACTGGAAGTTTTATTATTGGCCCTTTAATTCACAGGACACAAAAAGGAGACATTTCTTCTCTCTGATGGGACACAAATTGGATTTATTCTGCTGAAGTACCTCAGATCATTGCCATCTGATTAAATGCAGCTGCTGAAATGCATTCAGATCCCTACTGATATAGTAAATCCTTCTCAAACTTGGTACACAATCCTTCTAAAGTATTTTTATCAGTTCCTTTAGGGCTAAATAATCATGTTTTGTTTAGAAATGCATAGAAAGTTAGATGTACGACAGGGTGGAGCATTTATATCAAATAAGCTTCCTGAAGGTTAACAACAAAATTAGAAATCACTATTTGCTGAGGACTGCTTGGGTGTTCTTGGCTGCCAATTCAAGAATATTTCAAAAATTTTCATTTTCCAGTTTTCAGAGAAAACTGTATTTGTCATGAAGCATGTTCCACACAAAATGATATCTAAAAGATTTTTTTTCGTATACCAAAGAAAACACATTTTAATCAAGTCAAACCTCTTTCTTTGACAAACACTCACAAGAGCACCTGTTTCCAGACCATAGACATATAAAGCATTCTGGATCTAGTAGCAGAGGTGGTATTCTGCAGGTTCTGACCAGTTCTGGAGAACCAGTAGTGAAAATTTTGAGTAGTTCAGAGAACCTGCAAATATCACCTCTGACTGGCCCTGCTCCAATCTATTCTCTGCCTCCAGAGTCCCAGCTGTTTGACTGGCTCTTCTTTGGTTGCCCTGCACAGGAGAACAGAGCTGGAAAGCAGGTTAGTGGGGTGGGGAGGGAATGGGATTTTGCACTATCCTTCCTCTGCCATGCCCACCAAGCCACGCCCAGAGAACCAGTAGGAAATTTTTTTGAATCCCACCACTGTCTAGCAGCATTTGCTAATTTGGATCTCTCTGCATCGATTTGTATTGTAATGCCTAGAATTTCCAACACAATGAACTTTTTTTTGTAAGGGTTGCATTTCCAATACATCTGATGGATAACAGTTAGGGACATCAAAATGAGCAAGATAGCAGATGGACCCTTTTGTGTGTGCATGAATGTTGCAGGCATGTGCACAAGAGGCAAACCTTGCATTGTGATGATGCTTCCGTTATCATGTTAACTTCGATCAAATAAACCAACTATATTCCATCTCTTTGAGTTTAACAGTCTTGATCTTTAATCTTTTCAAATTATATATCAGAACTTGATTTATTTTCATTTTGTCTTAGTTCTTTCCAAAAGTACCTTCAAAATTAACATATCTCACTGCAAATCCAAAATAAATAAATTATCCAGGTCACTCTTTTACTTTGTTATTTGTATATCCCTTTTAATTATGAAGAATTAACTAATGATTAGATTACTGAGTAATGATGTTACTTTCAAATCCAGATTCCAACTTGCTTAAGAAAAAAATTAATGGAAAACCATGTTGTAATGATGAGGCAGTAGAGTTGTTTGATCATGAACAACTGAATCATGATAACTTTATTGGAGTATAGTCTTACATTTATACACATTTTTAGTTATCCTCCATCACTGGTTAACTTTGGTTACTGCTTAACTTTCGTTACTGTTCAGCACAGTAATCCATACAATTAATTATCTCTAGTTAAAGTCTAATAGATGTTTACTTCTCCTCTCTAATCCTCCTTTAGATTAGTGACTTTGTTTGTCTGAGTTCTATTTGCTCGGAAACATTCTTTATCTGAGGTTTGCCATCCAAGATTGGAACATTCCTGCAATTACAACTCTACATATCCTCATTTTTTATTTTAAATGGAGGCTTCAAAGATTTATGAATGTATCGCAATTGTAAAGAATTAAGAGAGGGAGTGTAGAAAATAGCCAGGAGTGTGAAATAGATTATAGTTGTGAGACAATAAATGTAGAAGACATGATCAAGTTAGGAGTAAAAGAAATTTGACCAAATGCCTTTGGAGGTTCATAGTATAAAGTAATATTTGTGCCATGGGTCATAAACATGTATTGGGCATGACGAACCCACAAATTAGGGTTAAGACAAACCACAGAATTGTCCTTTTTAGCAGAAACACCATTAACCATAAACAAGAAAATACAAAGTAAAATGGTAACAGAGTTTGCAGTAATCATAGCAAAAACAGCAGCAACAAGATTTTCAGGAGTCTGAGGTAATGAGGCCTGATGCAGTTGTTGTTGAGCTTGATATGTAGTAGATTTAACCTGGCCCCAAGTGATGGGTTGCGGGTACGTGGACCTTGGAAGACGGACTTCCAAGTTCAGGTGAAGATTGAAATCCAGAATCGGGCTGTGAAGTCCCTGATGCCATGCCATGATACGGATGAACACAGCGCGCTGGAACCCACTCTGTTTGTCAAGTAGAAGGATCTTCCATGGTGGCATAACCGCGACTCCAGGTGATCCATCAGTGAAGACTGTAAGAGTTTAGAAATAGGATTTCGCACAAAAATGAAAGAAAAGGCCGGATTTAAAGTAGCAGTAACCACTATTCTATGATCTTTGGGTAAAGAATACAACAAGTTTCCCACATATTGAGAAAAGGCTATCTGATATGATTCTGAAATCATCATCAAATGCTCATGTTCAACTTTTGTACGAGTGAAAGCTATGCTAATGAGATCCTGTCCACATATCGATGCTTAAACTGGTTCAATATTTCTTGAAGGCATGTTCTTTGAAGATCAGTTAATACAACTAGATCTCCTGGTGACTGTGCTCCCTTCAAAGACTGAAATAAGGGCAACATATCACCAGTTGTAATGCAGAAGAATGGGCGTGCCCAATTAAAAATGCCAAGTAATTTTTGCCATTGTATTAATGTATATGATTTCTGTACTTGTAATTCAGGAAGAATTGGAATGGAGGAATTGTGCAACATTCTATGTCCTAAGCAGGTATACTGTTCTACCTTCTGAATTTTGTCTGAGGCTACATATAATCCCTGTTGTGCCACAATATCCGTTAACTCTTTTAACAACTTAGATTCATCAAAATCTGGGGCTGCTATCAATATATCATTCATATAATGATAGACTAAATGGAAGGAAATTTATTCCAAAAGGGTTGAAGGGCATTATCCATGAAATATTGACAAAGTGTAGGGGAATTAAGCATTCCCCGAGGTAACACTCACCAATGATATCGCTTTTTGGGCATGCTATTATTAAAAACTAGGACAGTAAATGCAATTTTTTTTTTGTCTTGAGGCTGCAAAAGTATAGTAAAAAAGCAGTCTTTAAGATCAACTACCAATAATTTATAAACATTAGGAATTAAGTTAGGATTTGGTAGACCACACTGTAAAGGACCCATGGGTTGGATACATTTATTTCATGAAGGAAATGCCATTTCCCATTTTTCTTTTTTATAACAAAAACAGGAGTATTCCAAGGACTAGTAGAAGGTTCTATATGATCAGCAGCCAATTGTTTTTGAACCAATTGTTGTAAAGCAGTGAGTTTTTCCCTTGATAATGACCATTGTTCCACCCAAACCAGCGTAGAACAGAGCCAGATAAGAGGAAGAGTCATCATCAAGAATCAAATGGGCATTAAGAAGAGAAAGGATATCACGGCCCAAAATATTAGTATGAATATCTAGAAAGTATGGTTGTAGGAAAAAGGACTTACTGGCAGATGTTGTTCCATTAATTTCTTGAACACTCTGCCAAGCAGCTGTAGAAGCTCCTATTCCCCACAATGAAGAAATTATTTTTGGCCACTGTACTGGCCACTGTAAAGAGGAGATGACAGTAATATTGGCTCCACTATCCAATAACCCTTGAAATGGTTGTTTATTAAGGAAGAGGATAAACAAAGGATGAGAGGAGTTCAGCTGATGAAGTAAGCCTACAGATAAAGAAGTTGATCCAAATCCTGCATCCCCATGATTACCTATACTAGGAGATGCAATTTCATTTGGAAGAAGAAGCAATTGAGCAACAGAAGAATTACAAGGAAGAACTTGAGGAAGATTCACCCAAATCTGAATCATGAGGATACCAGTGTAATCTGAATCTATTACCCCAGGCGCAACAAAACAGCCCTTTTTGTGTGCAGAAGAACAAGGCAAAATTAAGCCAACTAATCCTGAAGGAAGAGGACCTTTAAATTGAGATGGAACTATTTTAACTTCCATGGGAAATTTAAACTCAATTTCCTCTTGAGTGATTAAATCAATCCCAGCACTACCGGCTGTGACTGAGGAGGAGTGAGACAGACTGCTGGAGGAGTCAGAGTGATGGGAAAAGCACGCTTTAGATTCTGGGTGGGTGCCACACCCATTGGCAAGGTTCCCGACCGAAACCAAGATTGATTGGAGCAGTGAAATCCCTTTTTGCAAATTAGGGCACTTCTTAGAAGGACGATTCTGAGGCATAGAAGGTGTAGAACGACAGTCCTTCTGAAAGTGGCAAGGCTTCTTACACTTAAAACAGTTACCAATTGGTCGCTATCCTTTCTGAATAGCAGCTGCTAACTTATGAATTTTGTAAGTTTGTGATCCAATATCTTGGCAGACTTGCAGCATATCTGCCAGAGTGTAATGAGCAATTGCCTTTAACGGCTATAAAACTTTTTTACAATCTGCATTAGCATTTTCAATAGCTAACTAGCGAAGAAGTTCATCAGTAGCTTCCTGATGATCAAACTGCTGTCTAATTGCTTTGGACAGTTGCTCAACAAAGTCAGCATAAGGTTCATTGGCATTCTGTTGAATGTTTGAAAAAAATGCTCTAGGTTCTCCAGCTTGGGGTACCTTAAGAAAAGCACAAAAGGCACATTCAGAAACAATATTCAGAAACAAGCTGGAGGAAGAACAACTTGAGTAGGAATTGTACCAAGTGGTCCAGAACCAAATAGCTGCTCAACTGTATATGCTCCTCCCGTTCATAAAGTAGCAGCTTGAGCATGTCTCATATATTCACTCTCCCAAACCACATATTGCATGGATGTTAAAATCATGCCAAATATTTGCTTCCAATCTTCAGGAATCATTGTAGCATTTTATTCCTTCTACAAGTCCTCTTGTAAAATTACCACTAATCCCATAGTCTGTAACTGCCTTTTTTAACTCCCTTAAGATCTGATAAGGCAGACCCTCCCATTCTGCTACTTGTGGTCCAAGCTGTGGCCCCTGACCAGGACGATATTGTACTGGACAAACAGACAGTAATTCTGCAAGCTCTGTTCCTGAGACAGAGGCATCCCTTTTACAAGTCTCTACCATTTTCTGAAAAGAAGACTGAACAATCGAGTCAGGAGGCTTTTGCCCTGTATCTGCAGGAGCTGAGGGAATTGAAGACATATATTCAGGTGAAGAAGGGGGATAAATGACAGCATTAGTATAACATGAAGGTGGAGGTGTTAAAAGAGAAAGTTCATTGTGACCAAATTTTTCAATTGCATGCCTATATAAATGCCACACCTGCAAAACTTCTATTTTTGCTCGAGGTTCAGTATGCAATGTTTTCCCAATACTTTTCCAATCAGTTAATTTTAAAGACCCCTTTTCTGGGTACCATAGACACTGAACTGCAATCTCCTGGACCAGCTTTAAGAGATTTATCTGTGGTACCTCAGTATTCTTCTTCTTTAACAAATAGCCTAATTCATCTACATGCTTCCTTTGTTCCTCAGAAAGTGAAGACCCCATACTTACAGAAACCAAAAGGTTGAAGAAACCACAAAGGGTTGAATGTGCACAAAATCCTTGCCTGACGAAGTAAAAGGGTCCCTGTTCAGGCGCCACTTGTTGGAATGATGAGGAAGTAGAGTTGTTTGATCATGAACAACTGAATCATGATGATCTTTATTGGAGTATAGTCTTACATTTATACACATTTTTAGTTATCCTCCATCATTTGTTAACTTTGGTTACTGCTTAACTTTCGTTACTGTTCAGCACAGTAATCCATACAATTAATTATCTCTAGTTAAAGTCTAACATATGTTTACTTCCCCTCTCTAATCCTCCTTTAGATTAGTGACTTTGTTCGTCTGAGTTGTATTTGCTTGGAAACATTCTTTATCTGAGGTTTGCCATCCAAGATTGGAACATTCCTGCAATTACAACTCTACAAAACCATTTTTCTTCTGTATGAGCATTGAAGCAGATTTTTTTTATCAACTTTTTTTTTTAAAGATTCAATTTCCCAAGAACTAAATATGGACTTCCTATCAGGCTATTTTGGAATACCTTACTGTTCTGTTTCAGATGTTAAAGGTTATGATTTAATATCTGCAGTATGGATCCTAAATCAGCATATGTTAATCATTTTAGTATTTGTCCTGTATGTTCGACTTGGTGTGTTTCTTGTTGAGTAAAAATAAATAATTCAAAAGTGGGAGATGTGGAGAAAAATGTCAACCCATATTATACATTGTTAAAACTCATTGTTAAAAGTCTATCTGGCATGATGTTTATGAAATTGAGAATATTTATTCTAGGTCAGGCATGCCCAACCCATGGTGCATGGGCAGGGCTGGGATGCTACCAGTTTGGCTCAGTTCTATAGAACTGGTAGCTCTGTAGAACAGCTGACACTGAACTGGTTCACTTCTATGACCTTCTGGTCATCTGTTTGGCCCATCTGCCTGTCTGGGCTCTTGGCTGTTCTTTATTTCCTGTTTTTTCAACCTCAACTGCTTTGCATGGAACAGCTAAGGTTGAAAATGCAGGAAAGAAGAGGATTTTCAAATGCTGCGCACCCACACACAGTGTTTGTCAGTTGTCTGGGCAGCACAGCTGATGATTTTTCACAAATGCTCCACATTTGTGAATTGTGCAAAACACACTCTCATCGAACTGGTTGTAACACCATTTGAATCCCACCATATGCAACCCTGGACAACTAGTAATGTGGCCTCTCTTAGCCACTGAGCCACCACAGTCTATCTATATATCATAATTTTGATAAGGAAATTCTACTATACAGGGAGTCCTTGACTTACAACCATTCATTTAGTGACCACTCAAAGTTACAATAGAACTGAAAAAAGTGACTGTTTTTTCACACAAATCCTCAGGGTCACCTGATCAAAATTTGGAGGCTTGGCAACTGGTTCATATTTAATGACAGCTGCAGTCTATCACCTTTTGCAACCTTCTGACAAGCAAAGTCAATGTGGAAGCCAGATTCACTTAACAACCATGGGACTAATTTAACAACTTCAATGATTCACTTAACCATTGTGGCAAGAAAGGTTGCAAAATGGGGCAAACATCACTTAATAACTGTCCCACTTAGCAACAAAATCATTTGAGCTCAGTTGTGGTTGTACATCAAGGGCTACCTGCATGTCCACTGTCTGCTTGCTCAAGAGTCACATCTAAGGATACTTTCCCTAAAGAAATTATGTTTGAAGACAGGATAGATTTTTCTTTTATCTTCACATAAGACTACATGACTATAAACAACAATTATGAACAATGAATAAAGAATCCCTTAAACAATGCAGAAAGACTTAATGATACAATATGCCACAAATAAGGTTCTTTTGCAATTGCAGTACACATCTTGTCAGGAGGCAGAAAACTGTAGTCTCCATAACCAAAGAACTTGACAACTCAAGATACTACACTAAACAAGTCATTTCATCTTGGCAATAAATAGAAAAGGTGGGTGTTTGTTTAGGTTTAGGCAATCCCATAATGATTTTAACACTCAACCAAGTACTTTGCCAAGACAAGCAGTTGGAGGCCAAGTCTGTAGTGAACTCTCATCTCAGACTGGACAAAAATGATATCCAATATTCCATCTTCTCCTGGTGCCAAAATTCAGGACGTGCAAACAGCACAGCGGCAAATGGTGTTCTTTTTGTTCAGAGAGCCATTTTATAAGGAAAGATCTTGCATAAGAAATTCAGACAAGAAAGGAAAAGGTGTGAGAGGTTTGTGAACAGATTGAGGATTGGGCACATGGAGGACATGGGGGAGTCTTTGGTTTTCTCTAGGCTTAGTTGTTTTCTTACACAAATTTCATTATCCAAACTAAGTAACATCATCAGTACTATCTTAGTAAATAGTACAGGTAAGGGTGGGTCTGCTGGGGGTTCACAGGGGTTCCGGAGAGCTCCTAGCTAAGATTCTGTGCAGTTCACAGAATCCCCAAATCCCATGCCTGGCTGGCCCTGCCCACTCACCCTTCCCCTCCCAAGAATCTCCACGTGACACATTTTGGATGCAGGTAAGTGTAGGGTACATGTGGAAGCTTGGGAGGGTAAACAGGCCTCCAAGAAGATCAGGAAGGCTAGAAATGGGCCTGTTTCCAGCTTCCAGAGAGCCTCTGGAGCCCATGGAGGCCATTTTTGTCCTCCTGGAGGCTTGAGAAAAGCTTCTGGAGCCCAGGTAGGACAAAAGCGCCTCCCCACCATGGTGCAAGAGGCTGACTAGGCTGCACCCACCATGACCACGTCCACCCAGGAACCAGGCAGAGAACCTTTTGTTAAAATTTTTGATGCTCACCCTTGAGTATAGGTAATCTTCAACTTACAACAGTTCATTTAGTGACTATTTGAAGTTACAATGGCACTAAAAAAGTGACTATTGAATACTGTTCAACTGTGTGGAATCCTTACCACGTATCGGACCTCAGTACAATCGAGTGAGTTCAGAAGTAGTCTAAGCTTGAAATTCTTGGTTTGGATAGCTTAGAACTGCAATGCTTGTGGTCAGACCTAGCTATTGCATACAAAATTGTATATAGAAATGTTTTACCTGTAAAACATTTTTAGCTATAATCATACTAAATGTGTACGAACAGCAACTTTAAACTTAATGTGAATAGTTCTAAACTCAATTGGAAAAAAAAAATGTAAGAGAGTTTAGAATAGAATGACAGAGTTGGAAGATCTTCTAATCCAGCCCAGGCACGAAACCCTACACCAATTCAGACAAATGATTGCCTAAGCTCTTGAAAAGTTCCAGTGTTGGAACATTCACAACTTCTGGAGTCTAGTTGTTAAAGTCTGGAATATTTTACCTGATTCAGTTATCTCAGCCTTTGGGTACACAATTTTAATTTCAGTTTAAATTCCGTAGACCTCTCCCCATATATAAGAGATCCCTATGGTGGGGAGGTTATGTAAGGGCATTAACATGCCTATCCTTCCTCTCACATTTAATTTCTTTTTTCTTTCTCCTGTTTATTTGAATTCATAATTTTTGTTTGATTAATAAACACTAAAATAATTACATAAATGAAAAAAAATTGTGATGGAGTTTCTTCTATTTTAATTGTGATTTTTTGTAATCAAATTGTGTAATCAAATTGTGATTTTTGATTCCTGATTTGGCTATTTTATTTGTTTGATATGAGGGGAAGAGCAAAATTGTGATAGATTAATGGAGTAAGGGTTACTATAATTGCAACAGTGTTGTAACCATTTTTTGGGGGAAAATGGTTATCTGCTGAAAAATAATTTGTTCGAAATTGAAATAAAGCCACACATTTATAATCCATTTTCCTTCTGTGTTGCAAAATAAAAATAATTTATTATTCTACTGTACAAAAGATTACAGAGGCCATAAGACCATAGCTTTCAGCTAGACATATACCAAGTTTTTTTTTTACAAGTGTGGTTTTAAGCTGTATATAAAAGAGCTTTATTCTTGTATCACACAGTATGAAAAGATGAGTAATAGTGATTACTGTGGAAAAACATACGCTGAACTAGAAAGAAGCAAAATATATACATATTATAAGGGATATTTTTAAACATAATTGTGAAAATTAGATACCATTTTTGGAAAAGACAAGCTGAATTCACTTAAGAAGTGACCTACTTCTTCAACATTAGAATTGCTACATCACAGTAAAATTGGACTGTATTCGTAGCTCTGCGGAAAATATGCATAATGTTGGTTTAGATTGCAACTGGATCCACATATATTGTTGCTTATAATTCTGTCCTTATGTATAATTGGATGTATATGAATTATTATTATTACTATTAATCTTGCATGTAACTTCTGGCTATTTCAAGGGAAAATAAAAATATATTTAATTAACAAGTAGATAGCTAAACAGCTAAACTTAGAAAGACACCTTTAGATATGCAAAACTACAATCTTTTGTAATTACAGTCATTTAATAATTACAACTGCATAATTACAATTGCAGTCATTTAACTGTACATTAACACAATCATAACATGTTTTACATACATGTATAGTTACATGTATATTCCTTCCACTATTCCCTTATGAGGAAAGCAGTATTATGCCAAAGTAGAAATAGAATAATAAAAAGTAAACAAAGAAATGAAAAAAGAAAAAGTAAAAAAGAAATATAACTAAATCTATATATATTTGTTTTGCAATTGACTTTTCATTTATTCTTTTTCTATCACCAAGCAACCTTAATTCTTTGCTTCCTTACTTTTGAACACAATCTAATAACCATTCATTCTTGACCATCCATTCTTAGCCATTCTTGTGACTGTTCATTCCTAAAGCCCATGTCACACTGAACCAACGGATGCAAAGAGGATGTAAAACGGACAAAAAAGCTTGCCATCCGTTGGTTAATGCGATGTATCCGTTCTGTACTCACTGCCTCCGTTTTGCTTCCTCTCTATCCGTCCAGCATCCGTTTATGGACATTTCATCTGCTCCAAAAGTTTTGGGCTGCCTAAAACTTTTGCGTGGAAAATGTATCCAGTTCGTTCGTTCCGCATCCGCTACGCATCCGTTACGCATCCGTTACGCATCCGTTACGCATCCGTTACGCATCCGTTACGCATCCGCTATATCCGCAAGGCATCCGCTGAACATCCGCGCACCTCGCATCCGCTCGGACACAGTGAGGAAGCGGAACGGAAGCAAAAAGGATGCAGAACGGATGCAGAACGGATGCAGAATGGATGCCTAGCGGAAACAAAGCGTTTAAAGCAGAAAAAATGTTTGCAGAGGGGACCTATCTCGGATATTAAGGATGTCTACAGGAGGCCTAGAGGATGCCTAGAGGATGCAAAGGGACACCTATACTGCCTATAAAAAGGGGGAGCAACTCGTCTGCATCTCACTTTCAGACCAGCACCCCACCTGTGCAGACCTCTGCAGCCTTCATCTGACTCTTCCTCTTCCACAGCATCCAGTCATGTCCACCGTGGATCGTACCACAGTCCTTTTGGCAGCCACCATCCTTCTGCAACAGTACGAAGCCATCTACAGGCTCTGTGAACTCTACTATGGGAAGAAAAAGAGGCAGCCAAGAAGTGTCTGGGTTCGAAAATGGATCCGGAGAAGAGCAGAGTACGGACTGTACAACAAGCTGATGGTGGAGCTCAGGAATGAAGACACTCGGGCGTTCCAGAACTTCATGAGGATGCCTCCAGCCATGTTTGACAAAGTTGTGCAGTGCCTGACACCCAGGTTGACCAAGGCAAACACCAACTTCTGGCCCAGCCTGGAACCTGGGCTCAAGGTGGCATTCACTCTGCGCCACCTGGACTCAAGGACCACCGACAAAAGCATGCAGTACGGCTGGAGGGTGCCACACAACACCATCAGCATTGTGGTCAGAGAAGTGGTGCAGGCCATCATCGAAGAATACAAGGAGGAGCTCCTCCAGTGCCCTCCCACTGAAGAAGGATGGAAGAAAGTTGCAGAGCAGTGGTATCAGAGGTGGAACTTCCCACACACCGTTGCAGCCATAGATGGCAAGCACGTGGCCTGAAAATCTCCAGCCAATTCGGGCTCCACTTATTTCAACTCCAAGGGCTTCGTCAGCATCATCCTCTTCGCCATGGTCGATGCTGACTACAAGTTCATGTACATCGATGCTTCAGGCTACGGCTCATCTACAGATGCCCAGGTATACAACGCCAGTCACCTCAAGGAGGGGCTGGAAGGCAACCTCATCGTGGGCTCCCCAGATCCAGACCCCCTGCCCAATTACACGCAAGATGTGCCCTACTTCATCGTGGGGGATGACGCCTTCTCCCTCAGAACCTACCTCATGAAGCCATACACTTCCAGACTCCTCACCTATGAAGAGAGGATCTTCAACTACAGGCTGTCCAGGGCAAGGCAGGTGGTGGAGAACGCCTTTGCCATCCTGGCCAACAGGTTCCAGGTACTTCTCACCACCATGCAGCATCGCCCAGAGACCGTGAGGAGGATCGTGGAAGCTTGCTGCATCCTGCACAATCTCATGCGCACCCACTACCCACTTTTGCAAAACAGGCTCGTGGACCGTCAACAAGGCAATGGGGACATGGAGCCTGGGGAATGGAGGCAAGGGCAAAACCTGATCGACACTCAGGATGTGCAAGGCCACAACAGAGCCTCACAGGAAGGGAAGAAGCAGCGCAACCTCCTGAAACACTGGTGCAACTCCCCAGCTGGAGCAGTGGAGTGGCAAGAAAGGACGGTAGATGCTTAATGGATGCTTCCTTCAGCCTGTCTCATCACATGGATGAGATTGGGCCATGTATGTTGGGTGGGCCTACAATAAACAGGGTGTTTAATAAAGAGTTGTGTTTATGTTGACATGTTTGGATGATTGATTACATTATTATTGATAATAAAGGGCCATAGGTGTGGCACCTGGGAGGGTGGACCATACAGTCCCACTATGCTTGCACTGGAGGTTTATCTATCCCATAGCTATTAGCCATCCCAAAGGTATCCCTGCTCATTCCACAGGTAACCCTGCCCACCCCACTGCTATCTTAACCCATCCCACAAGCATGCAAAGGCTTAAGCCAATTCTAAAAGTTTCCACCAAGACTTTATTGAAAAAAAGAAATGAAGCAAGTGTTTGAAACAAAGATAAACTTTATTAATAACAAGCTGTAAAAAAAAAATGACCCAAGTCAAGTGTCCAAATAAAGTCCACAGGTAGCCAGCTAGCCAGTCTCTGGCACTCTTCCTGGTCACTCGGAGGTGTGCCCAGTCAGGGGTGAAGGGTCCAGGTGCTGTGGTGGTGGATGGTGCTGGAGTGCCTGGCCTCGAGATGACAACAGGGGACGGTGTGTTTAGAAAGGTCTCGGACAGCTGGCTCAGCCCCGTGATGCTGAGAGGTCCTTCCTCCATGCCATGGGGTGTCAGCCCCAGTACTGATGACAGATGTACTGAGGCCGGGCTTGGCTGTGGGGTGGAGGAAGGAGTAGTGTAGTGGGGCTGTCTGCTCTGCAGCTGGGTGAGGACTGGCGTGGGTGGCATCGCTGTTGTGGGTGGCATCATTGGCATGGGTGGCATCGCTGTCGTCGGTGGCATCATTGGCATTAGTAGCATCGCTGTCATCAGTGGCATCATTGGCGTGGGTGGCATCGGTTGTATCAGTGAAACAGGTGGCAACGGTGTCGCCCGATGACTCTGTGCCTGGACTGGGAAGGGCTGCTGCCTGTGCTGCTGAACCTCCTGGTAGCCGTAGCCCTGGTAGGTGAGGGCCTG
>BLBF01000002.1:18619552-18632939 GCA_015471245.1 Laticauda colubrina
ATCATCATCATCATCATCATCATCATCATCATCATCATCATCATCATTATCCTCACCAGCAGGATCATAATAAGCATCATCATCCTCACCAGCAGGATCATAATCATCATCATCAGCAGCAGCAGCAGCAGCAGGAGGAACACCAGGACCAGGATCAGCAGCAGTAGAGTAAGCACCAGCAGGGCCAGCAAGTCCAGGAGCACGAGCAGGACCAGGAGCACGAGCAGGACCAGGAGCATGAGCAAGACCAGAAGCACGAGCAGGATGAGCAAGTCCAGGAGCATGAGCAGGTCGAGCAGGTCAAGCAGGACTAGGAGCAGCTTCAACAGAGTAAGCCCCAGCAGAAGCCCCAGCACCAGCAGAAGCACCACCGCCAGGAGCAGCTTCAGCAGAAGCCCCAGCACCAGCAGAGTCAGGGGCAGGGGCGGGAGGTTGGCCCGAGGCCCCCCGGAAGCCCTGCGGTTGCGCTATCCACTCCCATCTGCTTCCATCCGCTGGGCTTCCATTCCGCATCCACTTTGCATCCGCCCTGCATCCTCCCCGCATCTGTGTTATCCGCTCCGGTTATGCAAATTTTTGCCCCTTTTGAGAGCGTATAACAATGGATGGAACATTTTGCTCGTCCGTTGTGTCCGTTTTGCATCCGTTGGCCAGTGTGACATGGGCTTAAAACTCTTCATGTAGCCTTTTCCCATTGCATTCAACTTACCTTTTTTGTTTCTTGTGACATACACAACTTTCTTGTGTAAGGAACTGGCCAGAAGCATTCTTTTATACACCATCATTTTCAGTTCTTTTGACAAACACTCATTCATCCTAAAATGCTCTGTATTATCTAATGTTTTTCTTCCAAACTTTTGCACATTTTGAAAATTCTCCATCATTTCCCTATCTTTACTAAATATTCTACTTAGATGTACAAATTCATCCAGTTCCTAAGTTGAATATGTATGATTTCAGCAATATGTATGGTTTCAGGAGTATGGGTAGTCTAGAGAAAAGAAAGACTAGGAATGACATGATAGCAGTGTTCCAATATTTAAGGGGCTGCCACAAAGAAGAGGGGGTCAACCTATTTTCCACACCAGACAAGAAACAATGAATGGAAACTAATGAAAGAGAGATCCAACTTAGAACTAAGGAGAAATTTTCCAAGAATGAGAACAATTAGTGACTGGAATGGCTTGCCTTGGAAATTGTGGGTGCTCCATCACTGGGGTTTTTAAAGAAATGGTATAAGGTCTCCTGCTTGAGCTGGGGGTTGGACTAGAAGACCTTCAAGCTCCCTTCCAACTCTATTATTCTGTGCAATTGTTCAATGTATTCTCTTGTCAAAACCTTTGTTTTTGACACATTAATATTCAGATCCATACTTCTCTTTCCTTCAGTCTTTCTAACCTTTGTTGTAAATATTTGGATTCTCAGCCAATAATCTGACTTCATAAGCAAACAAAACATATGCAAATTCAGTCTCCAATGAACACATCTCCAACACCATCAAAACATTTTTTGTACATTTATTTATAAATGTATTAAACAACAAAGAGTGCACCGTATAGCCTTACCTTAAGCCCATGTCACACTGGCCAATGGATGCAAAAAGGACACAGCGGACGAGCAAAATGTTCCATCCGTTGTTATCCACTCTTAAAAGTGGCAAAAATTTGCATAACTGGAGCGGATAACATGGACGCGGGGAGGACGCAGGGCGCATGCAAAGCGGATGCAGAATGGAAGCCCAGTGGATGGAAGCAGATGAGAGCAGATGGCACAACCGCAGGGCTTCCAGAGGGCCTCAGCGAAGTGGATGCGGAACGGATACAGCGGATGCAGAGCAGATGCAGAGCGGATGAAGCGGATGCACAGCGGATGCACAGCGGATAAAGCGGATGCACAGGGGAAGCCTAACAGATGCACAGTGGAAGCGGAACGGATGCCGAGCGTTAATTGCGCATGCGGGGGGGAAGTATTATGGAAGCCCCCGGGATATAAAGGGAAGCAGCTCGCACGTGGCCAGCATTCCAAGGAAAGACCTGCTGCTGGACACTTTGAGTTCCTTGCCTGCCCTGCCAGCCTGCCTTCCAGCCAGCCTTGGTGCCTGCCTGCCTGCCTTCCTTCCAGGCTTTCTGCCAGGATTCCTGCCAGGATTCCTGCCAGGATTCCTGCCAGGATTCCTGCCAGGATTCCTGCCAGCCTTGGTGCCTGCCAGCCTCCCTGCCAGCCAGCAACCCCACAACCATGGGGAGGAAGCGAAAGCCTCAGCAACCTGCAGCCATCCCTGACAAGAGGGACAGGCCCAACCTCCCGCCACCTGCTCCTGACTCTGCTTCTGCTGGGGCTTCTGCTGAAGCTGCTCCTGGTGGTGGTGTTTCTGCTGGTGCTTACTCTGTTGAAGCTGCTCCTGGTCCTGCTGGTCCTGCTCGACCTGCTCATGCTCCTGGACTTGCTTGTCCTGCTCGTGCTCCTGGTTTTGCTCGTCCTGCTCGTCCTGCTCGTGCTCCTGGACTTGCTGGCCCTGCTGGTGCTTACTCTACTGCTGCTGATCCTGGTCCTGTTGGTCCTGCTGCTGCTGCTAATCCGCTGCTGCTGCTGCTGCTGATGATGATGATTATGATTATGATCCTGCTGGTGAGGATGATGATGATGATGATGATGATGATGATGATGATGATTCTGCTGGTGCTCCTGCTGCTGGTGTGGAGGAGCAGCCCCTACTACCTGGGAGCCCCTCTGATGAGGGCCCATCTGGTCCAGCCAAAGGGAGGAAGAGGCGTATGCGACAACGGGAGAGGAGGCAATTGAGGAGGCGCACGAGGATGAGGTGCTGGAGTGGCTGAGAGAGAACGACTATCTGTGGCGGACGGGACACCGGCTGTACAGGGACACCAAGCGGAAGCAGGCTGCTTGGAGAGAGATGGCAGAGAGTATGAGTTACACTTCAGAGGTGCGCCTTGGCTGGTGGAAGCACATGCACACCTGGTACGGGAAGCTGCACCTGAAGAAATCTGGCCAGGCCATTGTGAAGCTGACAGACAGAGAGACCTATGTCATGGCCAGGTGCAGCTTCCTGGAGGGTGAGGTCCGCCACCGAGGAGCACCATCAGCCCCTCTCACGACCCTCTCTCTCAGGCAGCCTGGTGCAGTGGGAGAAAGGAGACATCGAGTCCACCACAGTCCTAGCTGCATCCCCCCCCCAGCTCCGCCTCCACAGAAAGGCAGAGAGCCGGACAACTGGAGGGGCAGAGTAACACTGTCCTGATGGAGATCAGGGACACCATCCGCACCAGCATAGATCTCCTCTCTCAGCTGGTCCACACCGACTCCTCATCCTCCAACTGCAAGCCCTTCCTCACCTATGTCAACCAGACCCTCAAGGAAATGGCGGATCCACAGTACCAGCTGGTGAAGGACCGGATCACCAAGCTGCTTCACAACCCTCCAGACCCAGAGGAACCTGCTCCCACCCAGTCCAGGTCTGTTCCTCCACCCCAGGTGATGTCCCTCCCATTCCAAGGCTTCCCACAGGCCCTCACCTACCAGGGCTACGGCTATCAGGAGGTTCAGCAGCACAGGCAGCAGCCCTTCCCAGTCCATGCACAGAGTCATCGGGTGACACCGTTGCCACCTGTTTCACTGATACCACCGATGCCACCCACGCCAATGATGCCACTGATGACAGCGATGCCACCCACGCCAATGATGCCACCCACGCCAGTCCTCACCCAGCTGCAGACCAGACATCCCCACTACACTACTCCTTCCTCCACCCCACAGCCAAGCCCGGCCTCAGTACATCTGTCATCAGTACTGGGGCTGACACCCAATGGCATGGAGGAAGGACCTCTCAGCATCTCGGGGCTGAGCCAGCTGTCTGAGAGCTTTCTCAACACACCGTCCCCCTTTGTCCTCTCGAGGCCAGGCACTCCAGCACCACCCATCACCACAGTATCTGGACCCTTCACCCCTGAGACTGTGCACACCTCCGAGTGACCAAGAAGAGTGCCAGAGACTGGCTGGCTGGCTACCTGTGGACTTTATTTGAACACTTGACTTGGGTCATTTTTTTTTTTACAGCTTGTTGTTTAATAAAGTTTATCTTTGATTCACACACTTGCTTCATTTGTTTTTTTTAAAAATGTCTTGGTGGAAACTTTTACAATTGGCTTAAGCCTTTGCATGCTTTTGGGATAGGTTAAGATAGCAGTGGGTTGGGCAGAGATACCTGTGGAATGAGCAGGGATACCTTTGGGATGGCTAATAGCTGTGGGATAGATAAACTTCCAGTGCAAGCATTGTGGGACTGTATGGTCTATCCTCCCAGGTGCCACACCTATGGCCCTTTTTTATCAATAACTATGTAAGCATTGATCCACAAATTTGAACACAAACACAACTCTTTATTAAACGCCCTGTTCATTGTAGGCCCACCCAACATACATGGCCCAATCTCATCCATGTGATGAGACAGGCTGAAGGAAGCATCCATTAAGCATCTACCACCCTGTCTTGCCACTCCACCACTCCAGCTGGGGAGTTGCAACAGTGTTTCAGGAGGTTGTGCTGCTTCTTCCCTTCCCATGAGGCTCTGTTATGGCCTTGCACATCCTGAGTGTCGGTCAGGTTTTGCCCTTGCCTCCATTCCCCAGGCTCCATGTCCCCATTGCCTTGTTGATGGTCCACGAGCCTGTTCTGCAAGACTGGGTAGCGGGTGTGCATGAGATTGTTCAGGATGCAGCAAGCTTCCATGATCCTCCTCACGGTCTCTGGGCGATGCTGCATGGTGGTGAGAAGTACCTGGAACCTGTTGGCCAGGATGCCAAAGGTGTTCTCCCCTGCCCGCCTTGCCCTGGACAGCCTGTAGTTGAAGATCCTCTCTTCACAGGTCAGGAGTCCGGAAGTGTATAGCTTCATGAGGTAGGTTCTGAGGGAGAAGGCGTCATCCCCCATGATGAAGTAGGGCACATCTTGCGTGTCGTTGGGCAGGGGTCTGTATCCCACGATGAGGTTGCCTTCCAGCCCCTCCTTGAGGTCACTTGCGTTGTATACCTGGGCATCTGATGATGAGCCATAGCTTGAAGCATCGATGTACATGAATTTGTAGTCAGAATCGACCATGGCAAAGAGGACGATGCTGAAGAAGCCCTTGTAGTTGAAATAAGTGGAGCCCGACTTGGCTGGAGCTTTGCAGGCGACGTGCTTGCCATCTATGGCTGCAACGGTGTGTGGGAAGTTCCACCTCTGATACCACTGCTCTGCAACTTTCTTCCATCCTTCTTCAGTGGAGGGGAACTGGAGGAGCTCCTCCTTGTATTCTTCGATGATGGCTTGCACCACTTCTCTGACCACAATGCTGATGGTATTGTGTGGCACCCTCCAGCCGTACTGCATGCTTTTGTCGGTGGTCCTTGAGTCCAGGTGGCGCAGAGTGAATGCCACCTTGAGCCCAGGTTCCAGGCTGGGCCGGAAGTTGGTCTTTGCCTTGGTCAACCTGGGTGTCAGGCGCTGCACAACTTCGTCAAACATGGCTGGAGGCATCCTCATGAAGTTCTGGAACACCCGAGTGTCTTCGTTCCTGAGCTCCACCATCAGCTTGTTGTACAGTCCGTACTCTGCTCTTCTCCCGATCCATTTTCGGACCCAGACGCTTCTTGGTCACCTCTTTTTCTTCCCATAGTAGAGTTCACAGAGCCTGTAGATGGCTTCGTACTGTTGCAGAAGGATGGTGGCTTCCAAAAGGATTGTGGTACGATCCATGGTGGACATGACTGGATGCTGTGGAAGAGGAAGAGTCAGATGAAGGCTGCAGAGGTCTGCACAGGTGGGGTGCTGGTCTGAAAGTGAGATGCAGACGAGTTGCTCACCCTTTTTATAGGCAGTATAGGTGTCCCTTTGCATCCTCTAGGCATCCTCTAGACATCCTTAATATTCAAGATAGGTCCCCTTTGCGAACATTTTTTCCGCTTTAAATGCTTTGTTTCCGTTCTGCATCTGTTCCGCGCCCGTTCCGCTTCATCCCTGCGTCCGGGCGGATGCAAGTTGCGCGGATGCGCAGCAGACGCCAAGCAGATATAGCGGATGCGTAACAGATGCGTAATGGATGCGTAGCGGATGCGTAGCAGATGCAGAACGGACGAACTGGACACATTTTCCACGCAAAAGTTTTAGGCAGCCCAAAACTTTCTGAGCGGATGAAATGTCAATAAACGGATGCTGGACGGATAGAGAGGAAGCAAAATGGAGGCAGTGAGTACATCGTGTTTTCGAATGGATGGCAAGCTTTTTTGTCCGTTTTACATCCTCTTTACATCCGTTGGTTCAGTGTGATATGGTCTTTGCTCCCTGCTCATATATGCTTGACTTCCATCATGTATAATTCATGTCATATTCATCAACCAACGTTCAGCTCTACATTCATGAAGAACTTTTCATCATTCAAAACTACCCTATGATTTTTGTAAATCAACAAACAATACATTTTCTCCAACAAATTCATATTCTTTTGTTAAAATTCTGACACCTCCCTCGATACACTTAAAGATGAACCATTCTGTAGTTCTGGCATTTCCTGTTATTAACTGTCTTGTGGACTTCAACTCCCAGAATGCTATAAGTAATAAAGGAGTCATTATTCCCCACCTCTGATGCACCAGTATTCTTCCAATCTTATCTGTAGTCTTCAAACAGATGTTAACCACATGACCAGCGGTGGGATTCTACCAATTCGGTCCAGTTCCGGTGAACTTGTAGGTCCGAGGATCATCTGTGAGGTCAGTTCATTCCCACTGGATGTTGGGTCCACCTGCCCACCTCAGCTCTATTCTTACCTTTATTTCCTGGTTTTCAAGCTCAGCTGCTTCACGCGACACAGCAGATTGCCAAGTATCAGCTGTTTAACACACAGGAAGATTGCAGGATTGCAGGAAAAGGTCAGCACAAAGCATGCGCTCACCGAACTGGTTTTACACCAGTTGAATCACATCCCTGAGTAAATTTCATGCATGTTTTAACATTTCTTCAGCTTCTTAATCAAAACTTGCAGTCTTATTGTTTTTCAATCTTCTCATAGCATTTATGACTTTCTTTGCACCATTTTTTCTTGTATACTACAAGTTAAACTATTAATTTCAATTCCACAGTTTGATATATCTCTAATATACCCTTCCAAACATTCCCTTCCACTATTTCCTCACTTCACTTTTATTCCAAATCATGTTATTCCTTTTAGTTTTAGTTCCATTTGCTCTCCCGGGGACTTCTTGTTTAGCTTTCTTTGCTATTTCCATTTCCTCCCCATCAAAACATACATTTTATCTGACTTTTTTTTTTAAAAAAATTATATTTTTCTTTCCGCCTTTGATTATATTTTTTGCAGCTCTCTTTTTCTTTATAAACATTTTATCCTCGTTTCAGTGTAGGGATGATGCACAGAAAATAGGAAAACATGTTCTTTCTTTCTTGAAACCGGAATTATCAAGGGAAGCTAGTCGTGGAAGATTCAGGTCAGATTTTTTTAAAAAAACAAATTTATGCAAGATGTAGTTACTAATTATTAATATATGTAGTGAAGACCTCAAAATGGAGCAGCTGTAACAAGTTAGACACCTTAATAAGAAAATAACTATCAATGGTTCTTCATGCTAGCCATATCTTCCCAATCCAAGTATCAAAGGTAACTATAATTATTATAATCTGCTCCTTCAATTTCTTGTTTCTCTGGTAATAAAACATCACTCCACAATTATCTTTGGCCCATGCTAACCTTAATTGTCTATTTCTCTTAGGACCTTATAAACTAAGGAGAGAAAAAAGATATTTCTTGGCCAATTTAAAATACCAGGTGTCAGATATAACAGTGTGCAAAGGGGGGAGAAATTCATGATTTACGGTAAACCCCCAGTCTGACAAGAGATTCTTCCATTATGACTGTTTTCCTAAATAATTGTTGTTGTTGTTTTAAATTATAGCCAGAAAGTGATGGTAGATTGAAGGCATAAATAATTCTATTTTCCTTTGTAATTTTCTAAGAAAAATGGCAGAAATGGATGTTGTAGTAATCCCAAAATTCAAGAGTGGAATTATTTGAATGAGCTCACCTGTGGTAAAGAGATCTCTTTCAAGGAGGAATATAATTTTCCTCTTTAGGAAGTTGCAGCTATTACAAATAGTGCCAGCACCATTTTCCTTTTTTTTTTTTCTTTTATCTTTCCCCAAAAAAATCACTCAAAAGTAAAGGAAAGAAATGAAGGAGTGGGGTTCATGAACACTTATTGGACTTTAAATGCTGTCTACATTTCTATAATTTTGGAAGATATATATGTGTAGAATTACATCTGGAACAAGTTGAAACACAACTTGCTTTTCTGATTAGACCATGGACATTAGACAGGGCCTATTACCATTAACTTGGATAGTTCATAATCATGCTTCCTGCTTCACAGAAGAAATAGCATGAGTGAAACGAAGCTTATTATAATACCTTATTGTGAAATTATGCTACTCTGTGCTAGTCTACAAGAGCAAAACTAAAACTCAAGGAAAATTATAGGTCCCTTGAATATTTTTCTGTGCACTAAAAAGGACTTAAAATATTTGCTGCAATTGAAAGAAAATGTTACATTTTTTATCAATTTAGGCATAATTAATCTGGCAGATTGATTATGTACCATTATGTTGTTGATCCTTAGCAACTTCATAGACAGATTTTTTTTTTTTATCATAATATATCCGTAACCCCTTCTTTCAAGTCTTCCAACAGTGGAGTCATCATTTCTGTAAATGAGTCAATTCATTGTATTGCTGGTTGCCCACTTCTCTCTCCTTCTACCTTTCCCAGTATTAGAATCTTTTCCAGAATGCTGAGTCTTCACTTTATGTGTCTGAAGTAGGATAATTTTAGCCTGATCATCTGTGACTTCAGCACGAATGCTTGGTTAATTTATTCAACAACTCATCTCTTTGGATACTTTTAGCTGGCCATGGAAGTCCCTGGAATGTTCTCCAATGGTAAAAATCAAAAGCATCAATACTCTTTCTGTCTTGCTTTATCAGTGTCCAATGTTTACTTCCATAGGATGCAAAGAAGAAAACCACTGCCTTTACCATTCTAATAATTCAACTCAGCAACTAAATATCTTTTCCATGGCATTCATTGCTACTCTAACAAATATTAGTGTAAAACATTTCTTGACTGCTGGTTGTTTTACTGTTGATAATTGACTGTAAAGGAGAGAAGTTGCGTTACTTATAAGGTAATAAAAGTGGGATAAAAATCTAATAAATAAATAAATGGTCTTTACACAATCAACAAATCATGCTGACAATATGGACTCAGTTCACTTATCAGTTCTAGCTTTGAAAAACATAGGAGAATCTCTGTTGTCAAGAAGGCAAGATCAGTTATTCCTAAAATCTAATTGCATGGGTATAGGAAAAGCAAAATCTTAGTGAAAGGTGAAATTAATAGTTATTAAGCAGGAGCATGCCTGCTCATTCTTCTCAGAGATAATCAATAGGATATGCTATCTATCTTTTTAAAATTAAGCACAAAGGGGATCTAGAATTTCCATACAGTAATTCAAAAGTAATGGAACACAAGGAAAAAAGCTTTGAGAAACTGGTAAATATGTATTGAATCATTCCATGGCCCATTCCAACTCTATGAATATAAAAAGAAAGAAAGAAGAAAGGCAGGAGAGGGTGGAACATGAGCATAGGAGAAAAAGAATACAAGATGTATTGTGGAAAACACAACATTCATCTTCCAAGCTTGAAAACTAATTTGGGCAAAGTGGTTTCTTTTCTTTCAGTCTCCATGAACATTGTTTAAAATACAGTTTTATATTTTCTGCGATCCAATTACTGTATATTATCTAGAAGTGCAAAACAAGATCTGCCCGAGCAGTCAGTGAGATGTCATTCATTACAGTTTCACCTCAGGGATGGGGATATTCAATCTGAGAAAATAAACTTTCTATGTAGATTTTAGTGAAGTTACATGCTTTGCTGTTATGACTGCTCTCTGATATATAGCTTCTGTCTCCTGCTTGTAGCAATATGAAACCCTGTCAGGCTTATTTTAGCTAAAGGATCATGTCGCTCTCTCTCTCTCTCTGTGTATATGCATATGTTCTACCTTTATTACTTTATAAGTAACTCAAGGTGGTGAACATGCATAATATTCCTTCCTCCTTCTATTTTCCCCAATGTGGTAGGAGGGGCTGAGAGAGAGAGAGTGCTTATTTCATTTTTAAAAATCCATGCAATATTTGTTGTTGTTTTCCAAAAACAAATACCACATATACTTAAACGAAATGACTAGTCATCCTTCTGCCACTCCACTAAAAAAAAACAACCCAGAGTCAATTTACTACTCTACAGCCTTCAATAAGGCTGAAACCTGAAGATGAAGGAAGGGAATAGAAAAAAATCAGAAATCCCAGGATTATTCTGAGACAAGATTCTGATCTCTGAATGGCAAAGTGGTCATGCTGGGTGGGCATTGACTACAGAAGTCTGTGAATCAGGTTCAAAGTCTTCTTGGGGTTTCATCAGGCCTACATGCCAAGTGCTCATGCTTTCAAACTGTGGTGTTGGAGAAGATTCTTGAGATACCCTTGGACTTCAAGGAGACTAAATCAGTCAAAATTAAAGGAAATTAACTCTGACTGTTCTTTGGAAGGATATATTCAGAAGTTGAATGTCAAATATTTTGGCTACCAAATGAGAACAGAAGACTCATTGGAAAATGCCTTGATGCTGGGAAAAATTGAACACAAAAGCAGAAGGGGATGGTAGAAGATTAGATGTGTAGGGATCTTCAAATTTGACAGCTTTAAGCCTGTAGACTTCAACTCCCAGAATTTCTCCTCCAGTCATATTAGCTCAGTAATTCTGGGAGTTGAAGTCCACAAGTCTTAAATTTGCCAAGTTTGAAGATCCTTGAGATAGGGTCATAGATGCAGTGGACATATGTTTGGATGGACTTCAAGAGACAGTGGAGAAAGGGAGGTTGGCGTGCTATGATTCATGTGTCACAAAGAGTCAGACACAACTTGGTGACTGAACAACAACAACAGCACAACCAGGGAAAGATTTACATCCATTCCAGAGTTGAATATTGCTTTTTTTATATTGCAAAAGGTGCATGGAAGCTTTATTGGTGAAGAAATGTGAGAGATGACTTCCCCTCTTCTCCTTGACTGAAAAAAACAAATGGCTTAAGAGTTTAGAACTGTTTCCATAAATTTTATATCTAGCTTTTCTGTCACACACCTAGACCTCGCTTATCAAAACAGCTAATAGTTAAATCATAAAACAGCAAAATATCCCACTGTGAAGGACCTGATGTAGTAGAAATAGACAAATATAAAAAAGCATGTAAAGGTAACGGAGGACAATAAGACCCCTGCAGTTCATAACATTGTAGGATCCTTAGTTATATAACCAATTAATTAGAGGAGTGAAGCTACACATCAATCTCACTGAACTAACTAAGAGTACTTGGATTTAAAGCCTACAACTAGGCTGTGCTTTTACAAAATAAGTTACAATATTACAATAATTATATGCCAATATAGGTCTACTAAATTAACTGGGAAGCCTCATCATTCTTTGTGTGATCATCAGGAAAATCCATACCCAAATATTGCAGCCCAACAGTTGGTTGGAGGAGTTGTAAGTGTACACACAGAGAGATAGAAGTTCACTTTCGCCAAACCAGAAGTGAAGCATATTCTGGGTTTGAGGTTCTTCAGTAACACTTTCTTCAAAACAAAAGTGACCACTATATAATGTAGTTTTATCCTCAGGAGAGAGGCATGTGGTTTGGTTGGCACTCTTTATTTTTCCAAGGAAATTTGACCATGAAAGCAACTAAGAATCTTTAGATATACCATTGAATTAAATTGTTCAAGAGGGCTTGGTAGAAATCATTTAATGCAAAATCATTGTTTGTGAAGTATAGAGGACATATGGGGATCCACAGCTCTAGAAATGGATTAATCAGCTTTGGATTGATCTGAAAAATACTTCATCTGGATCAACCTATGAACATGGAACTATGCCCAGAATATGGAGATTCCATTTTCTCTAAAGCACACCATGAAAAAAATTGCTATAATTTTTATTTTTATATGGAATTGGATGTAATTTATTGGCAAGCTGTCTTATGATGAGGCGATAAGTTGTCAAAATTCACTTAAATTTGTTCAAGCATTTTCAAGCTACATTCCAGCTTTTTCCTTTAAGTGTCCAGAACTGTTGATCTGAGATATAACTGGTGAAATTTACAAAAATAATAACCTCTTAAAGGGCAACAATTATGCCAAATTTCTGTCAGATATATTGAGAGTCCTTTGGGGAGAAAGGAAAGAAAAGGGTGTTTACCTTATTGCCTGAAAGAAATGGATTAGATTTTCTGGGGATCAGTTAATTCACTGGCCTTTTCCAAATATATCAGGCAAGGTCAGCTAGCTAAGGCAGCTCACAAAGCATCATTATCACACAATTGTCTACTGCAATCACTGACTGATAATGAGAAGGAACAAAAAAAGAGGAAGAGAATTTTTATTATCTTTAAAGATCCTTCAACCTGTTTTTCCAAGACCTGACCTGAACAATAGATGGTTTAGGTAGACCTCGACTTACAACTATTCATTTAGAGACTGTTTGAAATTACAGTGGCACTGAAAAAAGTGACTTACAATTAATCATCACATTAATGACTGTTGCAACACCCCAAGGTCATTCCTCATCGACAGGAAATTTCTGCTTAGTTCTACTTTAACTCCTTCTCCTTCCAGAAACATTTAGAGAAAAGCATTGACTGCCTTAAAAATTAGAACACATTTTTTAAAAGTATCTTTTTTGTCTTTTATATGCTTCCCTTTTTTTCCCTCCCAATAAACTTTGGAAATATATGCGCCCCAAGCAAACCTTCTATCTTGATTTTTGTTCCACCATTCATCAGAAAAGCACTGCTGAAGACTGCAGAAACATCGGCTTGTTTGGAAAAGGTGGAGGTGAATTCTTGGCTTAATTTAACAATACCCCTAAGTTCGCCTTTTTCCCCGCCTCTTCCATGAGGCTCTGTAGGAAGCAGGTTGATGGATAGGATGACATTGTAAAAAAACCAAAGGGCACCTGGAGCCAATGCAAAATAGCAGAAGAATAAAAACAAGACACAAGTTTTGAGTTGTTTTATACATTTGAAAAATAGTAACCTATCAACAACAATCAAAATTAAATGCACTCATGAGTGCCAGATTGAACCAGGCTAATTTCTCTTGAAAAAAAAAAAAAAAAAAAAAAAAAACAAAACAAAACTGGTGTGTGTCCTTGATCCACAGTATTTTATTTTATTTTATTTCTCCCAAATGCTAAAGAGAGA
>BLBF01000002.1:18641658-18660533 GCA_015471245.1 Laticauda colubrina
CTTCCTTCCTTCCTTCCTTCCTTCCTTCCTTCCTTCCTTCCTTCCTTTCTTCCTTCCTTCCTTCTTTCCTTTTCTTTCTCTCCTTTCTTATTTTTCCTTCCTTGCTCTTTTCCCATCTTTCCTTTTCTTATCTTTCCTCTTTCTCTTTCTCCTTTTCTGTCCCTTCTTGCATGCTCAAATGCAAAAAGGGAAACATTTCTCCTTTTGTTTTTGTTTTTAGTTTGTTTTGCTAACTCTTTGCCAGAAAAATGGGCCCCCATTTTTGGCTGTGATGGCCTCCTACAGCCCACTGCCAGCAAAAATGGAGCCCGGGATAGGCTGCACACAGCCCTCTTGAGCTCCGTTCTCACTGGCAGAGGCACCACAAGCCAGTTCTTTGCTGTTTCCAGGGCAATCCCATGGGCCAGATCAAAGTACTCCGGCCTTGAGTTTGATACCCCGGTTTCATGACATAAGTCTCCCTGTATCTGTGACTACCTTTGAAGGCCATCTGCTGAGAGGCCACTGACTTCCATGTACAGTTGATGAGCCATTGCTGTATTTAGTTGGGAGTACTTATCTCAAACAATCTAAGCCCCAGAGCTTATTAAAACAACATTGCCAAAAAGGCTTTAAGAATCGTTAACCTTATTTTAAAAAGCTTCTACTCTGGCAACATTGAATTGTTTACTAGGGCATACAAAATATTTGCCAGACCAATTCTCAAATACAGCTCATCTGCCTGGAATCTGCACTATATGTCAGGCATTAACACAATTGAGCGGGTTCAGAAGTATTTCTCGAGAAGAGTACTCCACTCCTCCACTCACAATAGAATTCCCTATGCCTCCAGGTTTGAAATTCTGGACCTGGACAATCTGGAACTGGACTGTTTGTGGTCTGATCTAAGCATAAAAAAACTGTCTGCTATCACACCTTGCCTGTCAATGACTTCTTCAGCTTCAATCACAATAATACATGGGTAAACAACTGATACAAACCCAAGGTAAACTGCTCCAAACTCAATTGCAGAAAATACGACATCAGCAAAAGAAAGGTCAACACTTGGAATGCCCTACCAGACTCCATTGTTACAGCCTCAACCCCTCACAGCTTCAACCTCAAACTGTCTGTTGTGGACCTCACTCCATTCCTAAGAGGTCCTTAAAGGGGGCATGCATAAGTGCACCAGCATGCTTACCATCCCTGTCTGACCGTCCTAATTAATCTGTATTTATTTCCCTTGTTCTTGTTTATGTTCATACTTATACTTGTTATCTTATACACGTTAAACAAACAAACAAATAAATAAATACATTACAACAGATACTGCTTAGGTTTTTAAATGGATGGTTTTGACCTTGGTTCTAGCAGTCTTCTATTACATATCTTGCTTATTTTCAAAACAAACCCAGTAATCATCTGTCTTTCATCTGCTATGTTTGGTATTATAAAAAGAACCAAGATTTGCTGACAACTTTTAGACCGGTGTTAATGCTATTCTAGGAATACCTGTCCAAGAGAGACCAATTAACTTCTGATATCAATAGATGATCAGGCTTCTTGGAAGATACTTTCCAAAACAGCTGTGCCAAATCAGAGTTTTTTGACAGATGATTGCATTGAAAGATTAACTACTACCATGTGTCAAAATTTGCCTCCTTCTCCAGCCCAAATATCAGCTCACGGTCCAGGAAACTAATTGTTTGTTGTTTTCTTCATAGCAGGTGACATTTGGTGGGAGCACACAGAAATAAATCTTGAGGGCCAATCCCTGTATTTAATTGAGACTGTACAATTGAAACAAGGGCAGAATCATTTGTTATCATCTTGTCTATAAGACAGGCATTACTAATGAAGGGAACAAATTTCATATCAATTTAGTTTTCTGCTCAGTCAAGGACTTCAACTCAGCTGTGAGGTAGAGTCTTATGAAAACATGTTAATGGGAAGTAGAAACAATGGTGCCCATGGCAATTTTGGAAATCGCATTTGAGCAATCCAGAGGGAAGCAGCATTGAATAATCCCGGGGGGGGGGTAGTGTTGTCATAGAATGCACACTGCAGTTTTTATGCTTTGCACAAAATCTATCTCTCCCTCTCGTGTCTTTTTTTGTTTGAGAGAAAGACAGTGAACTTTGGATAAGCAGGAATTGGGGATATATATCTTAGCTTTTGGAGAAAGCAGTTCAGTTGAAAGAAAGATTTAAAAAGCAGATAGAACAGGAAGTGTGTGTGTGTGTGTGTGTGTGTGTGTTTGAAAGAAGAAAGAAAAAAAAAGAGGAGATGTGTTAAGACAGAGGGGGTGGGGGGGAGAATGGAGGATTGGTCTATCTTTGTTGTCGTCCAGTTGCTAAGTTGTGTCCAACTCTTTGTGACTGTAACATGCTAGGTCCCTCTATGGAGATAGGAAATATTGCAAGCTAATGCAAGATAAAGACTTCTGTTACAGCTCATGGCAATAGCACTTGTAGCATTCTCTGAGTGGTTTGCAAATATCAGTATATTGCCCCCAACAGTCCAGCTCCTCATTTTACTGACCTTTACTGACCTTGGAAGAATAAAAGGCTGAATCAACTTGGAGCTGGTCAGGGCCAAACTCCTGGCTGTGGGTCAGGGATATTGCATTCTAATCACTGAACCACTATGTCTCTAGAAAGAGAACCAAAGTTGCAACCCAGCATGAGAAGGACAACCAAAGTTGCAACCTAGCATTCTGTTTCCCCAGTGCCAACCAGAATGTCTTGCAAGTAAGAATAAGAAAAGAAGACTTCTCTTATGATTGTTCCTCAGGAACAGATGTTAAGAAATATGTTGTTTCTCATATAATATGCATCTCTCCCTCCCCCCTCCCCCTCCCTTCCCCTCCCTCTCTCTCCCTCTCTTATATGTGTAGTATAGTAAACTATATAATAAATATATATAGTAGCCCCAGATAGTTGAAAGTGTATTATCCACTCTTAAAGCCATCTATAATGATGGCTATCACATTTGTGGCAAACTCAGCAATAATTTGCCTTGGTATTACAAAAAAATGACTTCCTGAAAACAAATTTGTATAGAATCTGCCAAAGACTATTCACGAAATAAATGGAATGGAATCACCATATTATTGATTGATTAGCTGTACTTTTAGTTTGCCCGATAAATATATCTCTATACAGTGTTTAAATCAATTCAAATAGAATTTTTATAAAAACCTAAGTAATAAAAATGGAAACTGGAACAATAGACAACAGTATACCTCTGATTTCAAGGAATGTAAGTTTATTCCTCAGTGATTTACCTACACGTTTGTTATTATTTGAATTCTGATCCAGAAAGGCAAATTAAAAAGTTATATGTTGATTCTGAAAATAAAAGTTAAATCTGCAGTAGAGTAAATGTTATGAAAAGCCCAACATGTATACATGATGTAATAAAATGTTAACCAATACAGAGAATGTTGAATAGATTCTTTCTTTCTTCTACCTCTACATTTCCTCTGTGAAATGGATTTGGTAATATTTCAATCCCTTGTAGTTTGGGACAATATTGACTGTCTGGGATAGAAGCAATTTTGACTACTTTGATGGATGACATAATGGCAAATGAATGGGTTGAAGGACAGATTGTTAGCACTGGTGCTTACAGATCTCTGAATGATTTTGAGATTCAATTGATTAAGGGGAATGAGATCTCTTTCTTTTTGGGGTCACTATCTCATTTTGCCAGTTTGTTTTGCTTTCCCTGTGTGTATTTTTATAAGCATTTTTTTCCTCATTGAAATGGAAAACATGTGCATGTGTTTCAATAAAATGTGCATGATTAAATGAGTTAGTTTATTTGTGCCTTTTGAGTCCAGAATTCTGAAAAGTGTGAATTTTGGTATGCATGTTCTCAGCGGTGGGATTCAAAATTTTCAACAACTGGTTCTGTGGGCGTGGCTCAGTTGGTGGGAGTGGCTTGGTGATCATGTGACTGAGTGGGCATGGCTTGGTGGTCATGTTATTGGCTGGGCATGGCCAACTTAATATCACTCACATCGAGGCACGCATCTCCTCGCCTGGCCTCTTGTGACTGTGGGGACGCTGCAACAGTCGTAAGTGTGAAAAATGATCATAAGTTACTATTTTCAATGCCACTGTAACTTTGAATGGTCACTTCACACAAGCAAAGTACCAGCAAAGGAGGAAAAAAAAACTCCAGAGAAGTTCCTGAGACAGGAAGTCTCGTCCTGCCTAGAATGTAATAAGGGTAAATGGAGAGGCAGTTTCTGTAAGCAACACCAGAATGTTTCCTTCCTGCCTTCCTTACAGGATTAAGCCAGTAATTTCTTCTAATAACTGGTTCTCCGAACAACTTAGAATGTTAACAATTGGTTCTTGCGAATAGGTGCGAACTGGTAGAATCCCACCCTTGCATGTTCTCCTATACATTAAGAAAAATCTAAAATCCACGCAGGAGCCAGTTTTGTGTAGTGGTTAATGCATCAGGCAAAAACCAGGAGACTGTTCTAGTCCTACCTTAACACAAAGCCAACTGGGTGACTTTAGGCCAATCATTCTCTCTCTCAGTCCTAGGAAGCAGGCAATGGCAAACTATTTACCTTTAAAAGCAATAAAAATGTTTGTTATATTTTAAAACTCAGAAGAAAAAACAAATACAAATCGTGTGTGTGTGTGTGTGTGTGTGTGCAGAGAAAAAAAGAAGGGGAAAAGCAAAAGAATAAATATGAAGAAATGATTTTCTCCTTCATTGAGACAAGAATAATTTCAGTTACTGATCACCTTTTCTAAAACTGAAATCAAAATGCCTCTTCCTCCTATATCTCATTTATTTATTAACACATAATAAAGCCTCATTATTAACTTTATCAGCAAAAGTCCATTAAGAGTTAATAGAAATACATATGTTAACCTTAAACAAATAAAATCAATTTCATATCCATTTTCTGTACATAGCAACATCATTTTCTCTCAAAATGCAACAAAAACACTCTTCTTCCCGTATTTCATATTTCATATTTGTAAACAGAACCTTAAAGCCTTGTCAATCAAATTGAATCAGGAAAAATTCCATAAAGAGCTACCAAAAACAACATATTGAGAAGCTTGATCTTTAATCCCTTTAAATAATGTTCCACATATTGATTTCTTATCATTTTCTTTTTATCTCCTCTCATAAACTCTTTTGCAAATTTAACAATAGCTTTAGCATTTTCTCTAAAAATACAATGGCAAAAAAATTCTTCTATGGCAAACCACTTCTGAAACCTTGCAAAGAAAACTATAAGGAAGTTGCAGACAGCCATCAGGAGTCAACAATGACTTGAAGGTACAAATAAATTTTAAAAAATAATATTTTTTATGTATCCCACATTCACTTCTATTGACCATGGAATCAATCAATCAATAAGAATAAAGCTGGAAGGAAGTTTGGAGGTCTTCTAGTCCAATCCCTGCTCAAGCAGGGGACCCTACACCATTTCAATCAATTGACTGTCCAATTTTTTCTTAAAAACTTTCAGTGCATGAATCACCTACAACTTCTTATGGCAAGCTATTCTACTGCTTAATTGTCCTCACTGTTCGGAAGTGTCTCCTTAATTCCAAGTTGCTTCTCTTCTTGCTTAATTTCCATCCATTGTTTCTTGACCTGCTTTGGAAAATAAGTTGACCCCCTTTCTCTTTGTGGCAGCCCCTCAAATACTGAAATACTACTATCATGTCCCTCCCAGCACTTCTTTTCTTTAGACTAGAGAAACCCAAATCCTGCAACCATTATTCATATGTTCTAGTCTGCAGCCCTTTAATCATCTTAAGCCCATGTCGCACAGCACCAACGGATGGAAAGAGGATGTAAAATGGAGAGAAACACTTGCCTTCTGTTGGTTAACGCGATGCATCCGTTCTGTACTCACTGTGTCCATTTTTCATACTCTCTATCTGTCCAGCATCCGTCTACTGAGATTTCATCCGGTCAAAAAGTCTTGAGCTGTACATAACTTTTTGAGTGGATAAAGTATCCAACGCGTCCATTATACATCTGCTACGCATACGGGGAACATCCATTATACGTCCATCGTCATCCGTTACACGTCCGCTATATCCCCTAGGCATCTGCTGTGCATCTACGCAACTTGCATCTGCTCCAACAGAAAACGGACACAGGGAGGAAGTGAAACAGACATGGAATGGACACGCAGCATTAGTAGCACGGACAGAGAAAGGATGAAAGCGGATGCGGCTCGCATACAAAGCATTAAAATGGAAAAAACGTTCGTATAGGGGACGTATGTCAGATATTTAATATGTCCACAGGATTCCTAGAGGATGCAAAAGGACACCTAGAGGAAAACCTATATTTCCTATAAAAAGGGGGAGAAATCACCTGGATCTCACTTTCAGTCCAGCAGCCCTGCGGTGCAGACCTCTTCAGCCTTCATCTTGCTCTTGCTCTTCCACAGCATCCAGTCATCTCCACCATGGATCATCGCACACTCCTTTTGGTAGCCGCCATTGTTCTACAACAGTGCGAAGCCCTCTACAGGCTCTTTCACCTGTTCTATGGGAAGAAAAGGAGGCATCCAAGAAGTGTCTGGGTCCGAAGATGGATCACGAGAAGAGCCGAGTACAGACTGTATAACAAGCTGATGGTGGAGCTGAGGAAAGAAGATTCTCGTGCATTCCAGAACTTCATGAGGATGCCGCCAGCCATGTTTGACGAAGTTGTGGAGCGGCTGAGACCCAGGTTGACCAAGGCAAGCACCAACTTCCGGCCCAGCCTGGACCCTGGACTGAAGGTGGCACTGACTCTGCGCCACCTGGCCTCCGGGACCACGTACAGGAGCATGCAGTATGCCTGGAGGGTACCACACAACACCATCAGCATTGTGGTCAGAGAAGTGGTGCAGGCCATCATCGAAGAATACCTGGAGGAGCTCCTCCAGTGCCGCTCACCTGAAGAAGGCTGAAAGAAAGTTGCAGAGCAGTGGTATCAGAAGTGGAACTTCCCCCACACCATTGGAGCCATAGATGGGAAGCACGTGGCCTGCAAAGTTCCACCCAATTCAGGGTCCACTTATTTCAACTACAAGGGCTTCCTCAGCATCATCCTCTTCGCCATGGTCGATGCTGACTACAAGTTCATGTACATCGATGCTTCAGGCAACGGCTCATCTTCAGATGCCCAGGTATACAACTCCAGTCACCTCAAGGAGGGGCTGGAATGCAACCTCATCATGGGCTTACCAGATCCAGACCCCCTGCCCAAAGACACACAAGATGTGCCCTACTTCATCGTGGGGGATGACGCCTTCTCCCTGAGAACCTACCTCATGAAGCCCTACACTTCCAGATGCCTCACCCATGAAGAGAGGATCTTCAACTACAGGCTGTCCAGGGCAAGGCGGGTGGTGGAGAATGCCTTTGCCATACTGGCCAACAGGTTCCAGGTACTTCTCACCACTATGTAGCATCGCCCACAGACCATGAGGAACATCGTGGAAGCTTGCTGCATCCTGCACAATCTCATGCGCACACGCTACCCAGTGTTGCAGAACAGGCTCGTGGACCGCCAACAAGGCAATGGGGACATGGAGCCTGGGGAATGGAGGCAAGGGCGAAACCTGATAGATACTGTGGATGTGCAAGGCCCCAACAGAGCTTCACGTGAAGGGAAGAAGCAGCGCAACCTCCTGAAACACTGGTGCAACTCCCCAGCTGGAGCAGTGGACTGGAAAGACAGGATGGTAGATGCTTAATGGATGCTTCCTTGAGCCTGTCTCATCACACTGATGAGATTGTGCCATGTATGTTGAGTGGCCCTACAATGAACAGGGCATTTAATAAAGAGTTGTGTTTATGTTGAAATGTTTTGATGAATGATGAAACTGTTATTGATAATAAAGGGCCATAGGTGTGGCACCTGGGAGGGTGGACCATACAGTCCCACTATGCTTGCACTGGAGGTTTATCTATCCCACTGCTATCCTTACCCATCCCACAGCTATTACCCATCCCACAGGTATCCCTGCCCATCCCACTGCTATCCTTACCCATCCCACAAGCATGCAAAGGCTTAAACCATTTCTAAAAGTTTCCACCAAGACTTTATTTACTAAAAAAACTGAACCAAGTATGTGAAGCAAAGATAAACTTTATTAATAACAAATTGTAAAAGCAAAATGACCCAAGTAAAGTTCCCAAGCAAAGATAAAGTCAACAGGTAGCAACCCAGTCTCTGGCACTCTTCTCAGTCACTCTGAGGCATTGCCCATAGTCTCAGGGTTGAAGGGTCCAGGTGCTGTGGAGGTGGCTGCTGCTGGAGTGCTGGTCTGAGATGCCGTTGGGGTGCCTGGCCCCGAGAGGACAACAGGGGATGGTGTGTGGAGGAAGCTCTCAGAGAGCTGGCTCAGTCCCGTGATGTTGAGAGCCCCTTCCTCCATGACATGGGGTGTCAGTCCCAAGACCGATGACAGATGTACTGAGGCCGGGCTTGGCTGTGGGGTGGAGGAAGGAGGAGTGTAGTGGGCTGTCTGGTCTGCAGCTGAGCGAGGTGAGGTGTGGGTGGCATCTGTGGTGTGGGTGGCATCTGTGGTGTGGGTGGCATCTGTGGCATCTGTGGCGTCTGTGGCATCAGTGGCATTGGTGGCGTTCGATGAACCTGTGCCTGGACTGGGAAGGGCTGCCTGTGCTGCTGGAACTCCTGGTAGCCGTAGCCTTGGTAGGTGAGGGCCTGTGGAAAGCCTTGGAAGGGCTGTGACATCACCTTGGGTGGAGGAGCAGACCTGGACTGGGTGGGAGCAGGTGCATCTGGGCGTGGAGGGTTGTGCAGAAGACCTGTGATCCTCTCCTTTATCACCTGGTACTGTGATTCGGACATGTCCATGAGGGTCTGCTTGACGTAGGTGAGGAAGGGCTTGCGGTTTGAGGATGGTATGTCGGTGTGTACCAGCTGAGAGAGGAGATCTACGCTGCTTTTGATGGTGTCCCTGATCTCCAGCAGGACAGTGTGGCTCTGCCCCTCCGCTTTGCCTC
Source organism: Laticauda colubrina (assembly GCA_015471245.1). Taxonomy (NCBI): domain Eukaryota; kingdom Metazoa; phylum Chordata; class Lepidosauria; order Squamata; family Elapidae; genus Laticauda; species Laticauda colubrina. The sequence goes on from BLBF01000002.1 coordinate 18,650,658, forward strand.
TCTGCCTGCTTTCTGTGGAGGTGGACCTGGGGGTGGGGGTGGGTTGGTCTCTGGTGGAAGTGGCCTCTCCTTGCTCCCACTGTGTCAGGGGTTCCTCCACGCACTCTGCCACGGGGAGTGCAGCTGTTGGGGGGGGTCTCCATCATGGGACGCTCCACAGATACCTGCCTGGACACAGGAGCTGACTCTTGGCCAGAAGAGGACTGCCTGAGAGAGAGGGTTGTCATAGGGGCTGCTCCTTGGTGGCGGATCTCACCCTCCAAGAAGCTGCACTTGACCATCACATAGGTCTCCCGGTTGGTGAGCTTGACCGTGGCCTGGCCAGATTTCCTGAGGTGCAGCTTCCTGTACCAGATGTGCATGTGCTTCCACCACCCAAGGAGGACCTCCGAAGTGTAGCCCAGGCTCTCCGCTTTCTCTCTCCAAGCAGCCTGCTTCCTTTTGGTTTCTCGATAGAGCCTGTGTCCCTTCTGCCATAGGTACTTGTTCTCCCTCAGCCATTCGAGTACCTCATCCTCATGTTCCTCTTCGATGGTGCTTCTTTGCATCTTTTCCAAAGTCTCAGCATCTTTTTTGTAATGTGGTGACCAAAACTGGATGCAGTATTCTAGGTGTGGCCTTACGAAGGCTTTGTAAAATGGTTCTAGTACTTAATATGATTTTGATTCTATGCTTCTGTTTATGCAACCAATGATTGTATTAGTTTTTTTGGCTGCTGCCACACACTGCTAGCTCATATTTAAGTGATTGTCCACTGGAACTTATTTGGGAATTCTTCTTGATCATTGGCATATTGGCTTGAGAAAGTCCAATGTTATGGTGACTGCAGCAAGATGACTGTACAGATGCCTATGGAGATTCTCAGTAATCATGATCATGATGTCCCAAAGATTACTTTTTCAAAAGGCAACTGGACTTTGTTCTTTCCTGAAGATGTTTTGCTTCTCATCCAAGAAGCTTCAGTTCTGACTGAAGAAGATTCTTGGATGAGAAGCAAAACATCTTCAAGGAAAACAATGTCCAGTTGCCTTTTTGAAAAAGCACCTTTGAGACATTACTCTACAGAGCTAAGAAGATGCTCAGCTTCTCTTTCATACCTCTTAAGGCTTCACTGGTATAAGAGTTCATCTTTCACGAGAAGGAACATCATTTTAGCTCTCATTTCCAATGGCTTATCCCAAAAAAGCTGTTGAACTCAGCCTGAGAACAGTTTTGAAATTAAAGAGGGTCAACGATGTGAAGCATAATCCCAATGAATCATGGTTGGAAACACTGGATGATCTAGACTGAGTTGTATTCTTCCCTAGTGAGCTAAATCCAAACCCCCCTTTGAACATGGGAATCCATAGAGCTATATGGGTGGTCTGCCTTGAATGGTGGTTGGAAAACTTCAATCTCAATGCAGAATAAATGATTGATATACGTAGTGGAAATATATCAATTAGAAAATCTGCTATTGCATTTTTGGGCACACCTGAAAGTGTTGATTGTTGTAGCTCTATAAAGACAGGAATGATACCATCCACACTTTTACTTGCTCCAAGATATGACCATTGGAATGCCATTAGAGGAAAATATCTCTGTTTGCCAAAGAAATAAATGAGAAAGACACCTAAACAAAAACTTTTGTATAGTGATACAAAAATTTATTCCTCAACATTTTTTTCCAACTTTGTTTCTATTTTTTTACTGTTGCCTCCTGTTTGATACTAACCTCTCTTGGAAAATTACAATTGCCAGGCCTTTGAACGTGTGTTTAGTTGCTATTTTTGTTTGATCTACATATTAAAATTACATTCTGAAAGCTAATGGCATAATAATGGTTGTAATTAATAAAAGAAAGCAGCTCAAAGCAGCAGAAGGGTAGATCGAGGTTCACTTGATTGGGCCTCTCAGGTAAGAAATAAATAGGAGGGAAAGGTCCTCACATATAGCCAGCAGTTGAAGATATCTCAAGGAAGGTATAGCTGATCAAAATGTATCTTAATACATTTCAATCAACTGAATTTCAAGAATTGCCTTGCAATTCCTGCATACATGTGAGGATACATGCTTTGACCTGTCCTCTTTTTCTTGGCAGAAATTATGCTGTAACGAGAAAGGTATTTAATATAAGTATAGAAGGAGAAGGATCTACGTGATTCCAATCTTTAGTTGTTTGTTTGTAGAAGACATCCTCAGAATGAAGGAATAACAGTTAAAATGATCACAAAACTTGTAACCATTTTCTCTTATTAATCTAAGAAGCCAATAGCTTAGAAACAAAATAAGCTCAGGCAATGGTTGGGATCTGTGTTCTCCAACAATCTGCTGAATGATACAAAAAGCATTCTAGATGGACTTGGTTTGCAAATCAATTATCTGGATCATCTAAAGCAGGAGTGTCAAACTGGTGGCCCATGGGCTGGATGTGTTAAGTGCAGACCATGCCCACCCCAGCTCCACGAATGAAAAAAAACACATTGTGAAATGTCATGTGACCACAATGTGATGCCATGAGTCTGACACCACGATGTGATCACAATGTGATGCCATGAGTGTGACTTAAAGTCTCTCTTTCTTATAGTTAATTTTAGAAATATAAATGATGGACCATTTTATGGCAAATCATCACCAATGGCTTAATGATGTTGAAGATGATTTTTGTTCCAGAAGTTTGAGTCCTAGTACTGAGTGTCGGCATGAGCTCCTGTCACTCATCTCAGCTTTTGTCCAGCTAAGAAGCATGTTCTATGCAAGTAGATAAAATAGGTACCACTTCACTGGACATGAATCGGTGCTTCAGGCAGGCTGTCCAATTTCTTCTCTCTGAATCTTCTCTGTTATGGCACCTGTTTGCAAGGCAGCTCAAGGGAGGTAAAGAGGCCTTGGATGACACTGCAGGAATTGCTGATTCATACATGCCTAACAGAGGTGGTATTCAGTAGGTTCTGACCACTTCTGGAGAACCAGTAGCAGAAATTTTGAGTAGTTTGGAGAACTGTCAAATACCACCTCTGACTGGCCCACCCCCATCTATTCTCTGCCTCCTTAGTCCCAGCTGATCAGCTGGGTCTTCTTTGGTTGTCCTGCACAGAAAAACAGATCTGGAAAGCAGGTTAGTGGGTGGGGAGGGAATGGGATTTTGCAATAACCTTGCTCTGCCATGCCCACCAAGCCACGCCCACAGAACTGGTAGTAAAAATAAAATAATCCCACCACTGGCTAAGCTGGACCATACAACCAATATCATGTATTACTTCTTTTCACTATTGTAAAGAAAGTTGAGGAAAAGTCTCATCAGCATTAACAAAATGTGTGCTGTGGAAGTTGGCACCTGTAACGGGGGCATAATAGAGAGGACTGTAAACTCTAATTCTGTCCCAATATAGTTCCATTCATATGGAAAAATAGTAATTTTGTTGGCATGTGTTCCTACCCAGGATGGGGAGAGGAAAGGCTCTCATACATAAATTAAAATGCTCAGCAGGTTAATTAAGGTAATTAACAGATCTTAGTTAATATAAACAAAATAACATTTACAAACATACCAGAAGTTCCAAGCACAGCAGAACAGCTGCATCTCTCTTCAGTCTTCTGAATAACTTTAAAAATTGGCAAACTGGAGCTTCATTGGAGAGAAAAAAAAAGATAATAACTGTAGGAATGCAAATTAACAAAGCTAAATTAACACATTTAATAAGCACTCCAGTTCAAAAAAGGAAGGAAAAAAAAAGGAAATAATATGTTCAAATATACTTGATAAAAAAAATCTTCTTGAATTGGACTGTCTCTCCTTAACTATTTAATTCCCATTAGTAGAAATTCAAGGCAGGTAGATATTCTCCATAAGAAATATTTTTTCAGCAGTCATATCCATCAGATTGTCTTGTCTTCCTTCCTTCTATCCATTAATTTTTTAATTATCCCAAGTACTAAAAACATATTCCAAGCACTGCTTAAGCTGTTGTTCTGAGATATATACAGTATATATTCTACCAACATCTACTACATAAATCCAAGTCCAAAAACACTAGAGAATTCCTGGAAGCCTGACTCTCAGACAAATTGGTTGTCATAGCCACATAGAGATAATATCTGCATATAATTCAAGAGACAACCAAAAAAACTAAAAAGAAAACAAATAAAAACCAAAAAGCCAAAAAGAAAAACACCTCCTCATCCATCAATCAACCTTCAGATGAGCAGAGATTAACACCAAAATTAACACTAGACCAGCAAACAAGAAGCAAACAATATCCCAAACAAGGAACTAACCAGAGGTAGTATTCAGCAGGTTCTGGCCAGTTCTGGAGAACCAGTAGTGGAAATTTTGAGTAGTTTGGAGAACTGGCAAATATCATCTCTGACTGGAGATTTTACAATATCCTTCCCCTGCCACGCCCATCAAGCCATGCCCACAGAACCGGGAGTAAAAAAAAGTTGAATCCCGCCACTGGAACTGCCAACTCAAACAAACAAGCAAACAGTAAACAGCCCAATCAAGAAACCAGTCAGTTGATTCCCACCAACACTGACAGGGCAAGGCTAGTGGAAACACTATTCCCTTAATAGCACAGATAATGTTACCTAGTTTGGTAATGACATTTTTGTAAGAAAATAACCAAGCTCAGAAAGGACCAAGCACCCACTGTCATGATTCCGACTAACAAGTCCAAGCAAATCAGGGACTCAAATCTGGGACTCAGATCTCTCTCAAAGAACTTCTTTATTGAGCACATCATATCAGCACAATTAAATGTAAAAACAACTCCAAATATTTCCCACAGTTTCAGTGTAATTTCAAATGGAAATAACTCCTTCCCCAAAAGTTCCAGGTCACATTGGCCAATTAGGTTAATTGGCGGGTTCTCCAGGTACTCCTCCCCATCTCTTTTCATCATCTGTAGATATAAATTGGTTCCCATTTCATCCTCCTTCCCCCCTCCACTCAATGTGGCAACTGTGAAATAGAAAAATGGCTTTGGGCTGGTTTGATTCGAAGTTGACACCCACCATTGAGGTTGGGACACCCGCAACCTTGAGGTACAAATATTTTCTTCTATCTACTACATACCCAAGAAATATACTATTTTTTATTTTTGATATGCTTAAATGTATAATGAACTTTATAATTAATTAAATGTAATTAAACCTATAATTCTTGTGACAATAAGTTACTTTTATCAAATAAGATACTTTTATCAAATGAGAACCATGTGGAGCACTACTCATGTGATACAGATTATTTCAGAAAAGTTGCCTACAACACTTCAAAATTAGGACCCTTCCAAATGAAGATTTTCTGTCCAGTTGTTCCAGATAGTTGTCTAGAAACAGACCCAAATATTTTGACTTTCAGCCAGTCTATGCAACAATGGATATCTGTCTTTTCTGACAATGGTATGATATCTTCAGGAAACCTGAAGCTTTTGCTTTTATATTGCACAGAATTATTTCTCAGAAAGCTGTTAATTGTTTTCTATGGGTCCTGGGCAACTCTCATAGAGAATGCTAAAACTAGATTGAAATCCATCAAGCAAGGAAAGTGAAAATATCTGCCTGACCAATAAAAATAAAATAAAATAAATTTTGCATCATCCATATTTTCATTCCTTGTGGATGTTGTTGAACTGTAAATCACAGCACATATTATCTTTGTCTATATGAGTTTTCCCCATTTTAAGGAATCTGAATCTTAATGAAATTAATAAAAAAATTTAATCAGTATAATGGTTTATTCTAAAACTGACAAAAGTTCCTGTTGATCTCCTTTGATATATTTGCTTTTCTGAAGAAGTTGAAAATCTTTTGATTGCTAAGGAATGGCAGGTCAAAGCAACAAATAGGATTTCCTAATACAAGAGAAAAGAAAGTGGTATGAAGAAAATGGAACCATGGACTGTTACCAAGAAGGAAATTATCCAGCAGATGGCATTCTTCTCTCATAGAACCATTATTTATTTTACTCAGGTGATTATATGACATAGACCATTGGAAAAATAAATAGGTAAACTTAAGCCACTATTGACTCAATTGTCCAAGTACTGGCCATGGAAAGGAACAATTAAGAATGGGACAATTTCATTGTTTCTCAGTCTTTCAATTTTTTTTATTTAACTCAGGTTCTTTTCATCCATTTTATGACCCCCCCCCAAAAAAAGTGATATCAAATAATGAATAATATGAAATTTTTGCCCATCCCTATTGGCTTAAAATTGCAAAAAGCATTGAGGAAGCATGAGATAAATTAAGTATCACAAATAAGGTGGAATACATTACATTATATCCAGGCATTCTGGTTTTTCGCACACAAACTTCTATCTCTGAATAAGCAAATCAGTCCCTAATTGACACTTAATATCTCAACTCCTTTTTGAGCTGTTGATGAAGTTATGTGGATAATTGTCAAGATCTTATAAAGCACAATGAACATCCTGTGGACCATATTAATAGCTCATCTATTACCCATTATTCTATATGGAGGAAATTTATTTAGGAAGTTCCGGAATAATGAGAAGAATGATGCTATGAAATACTGGATCACACAAGTATGAAAAAAAAATGATGTTCCGTATATTGCTGACTAATAACTCAGGTCAACTGAACTAATATAGGCAAAGATAACATATACTGTGATTTACAATTCAACAACTTCTGCAAATTCTAAAGCTGCATATCCCCAATCTCATCTTTCTGATATCTCATTATTCTGATGCCATGAAAAAGTACTACAGTTCCCATGCTGACCAGGAGGCAAATGACCTTTGTGTTATAGGGTTGACAATTTTGCAATTATGATATTTTTTTAAAAAGTTAGGATCTCTATCAATTCACCAATGTTAGATCGGCAGCATTGGATATGGCTGTTTATGAGTGTTTCTGAGAGTGGGAATCTAACTTGAGGAAGAGTTAGTGAAGCAGATTTTATAAATAGAATAGAATAGAATAGAATAGAATAGAATAGAATAGAATAGAATAGAACAGAACAGAACAGAACAGAATAGAATAGCAGAATTGGAAGGGACCATGGGGGTCTTCTAGTCCAACCCCCTGCCTAGGCAGGAAACCCTACACCACTTAAGACAAATGGTTATCCAACATCTTTTTAAAAATTTCCAGTGTTGGAGCATTCACAACTTCTGGAGGCAAGTTGTTCCACTGATCAATAGTTCTAATTGTCAGGAAATTTCTCCTTAGTTCTAAGTTGCTTCTCTCCTTGATTAGTTTCCACCCATTGCTTCTTGTCCTGCCCTCAGAAAGGAGAATTATTTGCAGGAAATGGATTAAAGGAATAAACAAAGAATAGTGCTAGCTATACATCATCTCATGAGAAGGATCAAAGGTGTTGTGTTAGCATAAGAAGAAAAGGAGATGGAATCAACCTCAGATCAGCAATCTCTTAGATCAAGAGTGGGTAAATTGAGAATCAGAGGATATAAGGAATTCATACTGATCTTTCTATCTACAGCCCACTGCTTTCTTGTGTAGGTCAAGGGGTGCCAAAGAGTCAAGGACGCTGGATTTGCACTTTCAACATGCAACTCCTGGTAAGTTTCATGTCACATTTTATTCTTAATATAGATTTCAGTTGGCTTATGATTTAGTTCCCTTTACAATTAATTTTATGATGCTGCTGATGGTGAACACTTAATCTCCCCCTTGGTACAGCTGATGAAATGAGGAGAGCCTATGGCCTAGAGGTTAATACATGTGCCTAATATGCAAGTGGCCAGGGTTCTAATCCCAGAAGGGTGGTTAGCTGAAGAGAGCTAAACAGCTTGAAATAGCTATATTATACAGCTATATCCCTTTATTTCTTTGTTAGTAAATTTAACAGATCCAATTTATGTGCAAAACCGTATCACATGAAACAGATTGATTGAGGAATAAAGACTGACCCAAAGTGGTCAGTTTGGAGATTTGAATCTGGGACTCATCAAAACATAGATGCATGTGTGTGTGCGCGCACACACACACACGCACACACACAGGGAGAGGGAGAGAAATACAGATATCCCAGGGGAATTATTAATCTATATCCTTCGAGTTAGAGAATTGCATCATAACTTCAGCTATAAATATTGTACATTTGAACTATCCAAGCAAAGTATTCATAGCAGCCAAAAGATAATAATATATGAGAGATTCTTAAACATTCTAATTATTAGGAGAAAAAGGATAATCATCAGCTATGTTACAGAAAAAAACTTACTCAGGACCTAAGGAGGGTTGATTCATCTGAGACAAGACAGGGGAGTGGTCAACTGCCCAAAGAACAGGGAGGGATGCATCTCTCCCATAATCATAGTGATCCAATATAACTGGCCAGTCTCCAGTTCCATCATATAAGGAGATACTTTTATGCTAAAGCATCTCTCCTGCAATTATATAGATAGGTATATTTAGAAAGTACATTTACTTCTACTTAGTGACACATGCAACAGCTGAAATGGAGTTGTTATGAAGCACATCAAACTGTACTGAGGTTAGAGAAGTTGCCTTGTGTCCTAGAGAGGATGTTTGTGATTTTGTGACTTTTCCCCATATAAACTACCTCTTTGTTCTGTGGGCTTCATGAAAAAAAGCTGGCATTTATACAAATGTAGATATTGTCAATTGCACACCAGCAGTTGGACCCAGGCCCACCAGAGTGACAGCCCAAAGTGTGGCCGGTGGTGGTTAAACAAACTCTGTTAGTCATTTCTTCCATCCTGGTCAGTTGCCTTCCCCATCTGATTCATTACTTTGAACCTCCACGGAGTAGCAAATGTTGGCCAGTTACAGCTGGATGACCAATAAGAAAAATATCAGCAGTTCAGTAGGGAGAAGAAAGTTAGGCTCAGAAAGTTCTGAAAAAGCCTGCATCCTCTGTTTAGGAAAACAGATTTACAGCTTGCCTAAGTTTTCATTTCCACCATATTGAGGGATGTTCTATTTACTGAGCAACACGTATAATCTCCCTTCAATTTTGTAGCATGCTTCAAATGGCCTTTACTGAAGAATCCTAATCTTGCTTCGGTTACCTATAACTTAATAAGATGTCCAGATCACATTACTATATTCTTCCTCATGGGATTTCCCATGTAACAGTTTGAGAATGTTATAATTTCCAAAATATAAGTATATTTTCCCATTGCAGCAATACATTTATGCAAGGGAAATAATTTCACCAGCATTTAATTATTTGAGTTATGCCGTTACTTATTTGTACCTGTACCACAGTTAATGGCTCTTCTTTTGACCATGGAACCTTAAATGTTTTAGCATTAAAATAATTATGTTTTATGTGAATCTGACTGCAAGTCTTCTCTCTATGAAGCTACAATATTATCATGTCCACTTGCAGTAATAATAGCACTGCTGTTATAGAAAAAAATCCTCACTACCAAGAAATGCTGATGATCATGACAGTGAAAACAATAAAGTATGGTTTACTGAAACAGATCATGTAAAAATGCAGCCCATAATCACTGAAGCTGACCAAAGGACCACTTGGTTATAACTTCCAGGAACTGAGAGTTCAATACCATTCATAGATTGGATACCAGCTATTTCTGGAGGAATATAGACATAGCCAGGGAGAAATTTATTATCCTGTAATCAGTTTACTTCTGAACCCACTAGCATACTGTCTTGCTAAGGTTAAATCTCCTTTTTTCTGCCCATCCAGACCTTTAACCAGTGGAACAACTTGCCACCAGAAGTTGTGAATTCTCCAGCACTCAAGTTTTAAAGAAAAGATCGAAGAACCATTTATTTGTCTGATATATAGTATATTTCCTGCCTGAGCAAGGGGTTGGACTAGAAGACCTCCAAGGTCCCTTCCAACTCTGCTTTCTATTCTATTCTATTCTATTCTATTCTATTCTATTCTATTCTATTCTATTCTATTCT
>BLBF01000002.1:18660543-18673821 GCA_015471245.1 Laticauda colubrina
CTATTCTATTCTATTCTATTCTATTCTATTCTATTCTATTCTATTCTTTACGTCTTCCAGATATAGAAGCAAGTGCTAAACTATAGATAAACCTTCATCTAATCTCCTATCTTTTCTCTCACACTCCTTAACATACTTCTTCATGCTTCCAACATTTTTAAGCAGTTCTGTGTTTTTGTTTTTCCTCTCTTTCCTCATTTTCAGTTGCAGCTGTTTATCTACTGTCCACCTATCTCCTGAGCCTGACCAAGATATGTAATACCCTTCTCCATCTTTCTAGCACAGCCTTCTGTTCTAGTTTTTTCTTCTGGTCCTGCAATTCTAATAAACATCTCCCCAAATCTCCTTTAATTTACCCCTCCTCTTAAATTTGTCTCTCTCCCTTTTTCATCCACTCCAGTATATCACAGTGCTATTCCACTAATCCTTTTTCTCTGGATGATACTCTAGAGTTTGATGGCAGCCAGTTTGGTCTTCTGCTTTCTCTTACAGTTCAGACAGTTCTACCATTAGCCAGATCAATGTAATATCATTCTGTTTCCTTCACTTCCATTAGTACTTTTTCCATTACCTACTACTCATTTTCACACAGAGATTCTTTTATCTTGTTTTGCATTATATAATCAAAATAGTCTCTAATAATCTTTAATTTTCCAAACTCTAAAGTCTTACTACCTGTGTGCACTTTCTTTTCTTGCTGGTGCAATTTAAGAGGTAGAGAAGATAGAGTAGGAGCTGTTCCCTGTCTAGAAAATGTTATTTGAAAAAGTGGAGAAAGACAAAGCTACAGATATACTAGGCAAAGATACCACCATGGTGAAGGCAGTTAATATCAGACACATTTGCAAAAATTGCAATCATCTGTAATACTTTGAGTGGTCATTTAAATATCCTATTCCCACCCTCAGAATGAAGATCTAGACTTGTGTTCTGAATACTATCCTTAGCTCTATTACTTGTAGCTACTGAGTAAGTATATGGAGTTTTAATAGAGTTAAAGGATGATAATAAAAATCAAATGGTATAAGTGAAGGTCCACATGTGCTGGACCCACATTGCTTTAGCCATCAACAAAATTATGGAAACACATCCAAAAGTTTTTTTTAAGTGTGGCCATCTTATACACAATACATGCATTGATAAGTAGACATTGTTTTCTCAAATACATTCACAGCTTGCCAAGCAATTTCATCCCAAGAAAAAGTTATTCAAGCACACAAGGCAAAGAGTTAGTTACTGCCACAGCTGTTCCATGCCAAATTATCCATTGTAGCCCTAAATAAAATCCCAGCACTCAGGTTTATAAATGAAACTAGTGGAACTGATCATTGGAAGGTTGGCCCAGATGTGTGGGTTTTTTTTATAAAGCATCCATTAGACAAAGAAAGTCCAATGAAATGACTATTATTGCAATTGTCCTCTTGGAAGCAAAGCTGTATTTCAGAACAAAGTAGCCGAAGCTGACATTTGGCAATCTTTTTTAAGTAGCCTGTGCTTTTGAAAGAGCTTTATAAAGCCTAATAAATAGCTTTCCAACATTTGGGCCTAATAATTAAAATTAAACATATTCAAGTTGGTGATTTCATTTTGAAGCAATTGATATTTCTACAGTAGGATCAATAGACAGAGAATCTGTCCTTCAAATGCCTATTCTTTACCAAAACTAGCCACACCCCAGCAAAGCATAAGAAACCCCATGAGGTTTAAACATATCTCATTGGTTTTTTTTCCAATCTGTATTTTCCTCCCTAATTCCAGGAATAAAATTTGTCATTGAGGCACTAAGGAATCTCTGAAAAAGATTTGTCCTGGTTTCCCGGCAACGGTAACTACACAGAGTGTTCCCGGTTACATTGCTGCGTAGAGTAGCCTTCTTTTCATTCAGCAGCACAACTGTTTTCAGATATATCTGGGGGAAAGGAACTGGTTAGACTCAAATTAATAGGGTAAACAGAATCAAAGGAAACAGTGGCAGGCTTGGCTTCTTTCTGCAGTTGGAAAAAGTGCAAGGTCGAAGCAAGCTTTTCCAACCACTTTAGAAATGTCATGGGAAAAGCTCAACTGGTCAGAATTCTCTTTCATGTCTCCTGTAAAAGTAGACAAGGCCAGTTTTTGGACTCCTTCTCTCCAGCAGCACAAATCATTGTAGTACCAATTGTTATGATCTCGAGATTTGATTTTGAACCTATGTGTTGTGGTTCACTGGCAGCCAGTGCAGACAGCAGTGGTATCAGAAAATGACAAAGAAAGGAACCAATCAGGGAGTCTGGAGAGGACTTGGACAAGAGTCCTGATGCAGGGATGGGGCCAGGATCATCTGGGAGTGGGGTGCTGCTTTTGGAGCTTTTGGAGTCTGGCAGCAGCGAAGCAGAGGACACAGGGGAGCCTGTTCCCAGTGTGTGTGCACAGAGCTGCTAGAAGGCAAGAACAGCTGAAGCAGAAGGGGCGACTTGGGAGTAAGGCTGGGAGGTGATTGCCCCTCCCATAAGGGATAAAAGTAAGACCTGAATGCCGAAAGCTTTGCAGGAAGCAAAGCAGTTCAATAGATTCCGAGCCCTCTTTGAAGCTCTGTGTATTCTGGTTGGGTTTTTTCTGGTACTGTTATATTTGGATACTTCTGCTTTGGGCAGCATTCCACAGCACTGACAGGCGTGTGCTTCTCTTGGGGAACTGTTTAAGATTAGTTCTGGCTGTGAATGAAAACAATTCCCAGCGTTGCATTAAAATAGGTTTTGCTTTTAAAACAAGTTTGGGTTAATTATGTTTGATGAAGCCTGGGTCAGAACATGTGTGTAAAAGAATGCAAGATCCATATTTTAATGGGATTCAGTGCAACATATTGACTTGGTTCACCAACATAGTGGACAGAATTGGGTCACTTTCTGGGTTTGCAGCAGACAAGGGAAAAGCAGGGGAAAAATAATGTTCCCCAAACTGTGAGGTGTACCTTCCTTGATATAATAAATCCACCCTCTACTAAAGTTTCCATGCACTGTTTTAATTGCTCGTTTGTGTTCATTTTAGTGTTTGGATTTTTAGGGGAGATGTTGTACATTAGGATTATGCTAATGGGGCATTTATTGACAAAACATTTAAAGATCATCTCCTAAGGGGGTTAATATTAACAAATGCTGGACAATGAGACCTGCTAGGGCTTAAATCTCCTAATTAAACTGCATAAGGATCTCTATTTTTCATATAGACTGGCATAAATGACATACATTTTTATTGACTATATAACCAATGCAATTTGAGGACTTTGCTGTGTAACACTGTCCATGCATGAGACAGGCTTGTTGATTGAAATCCAAACCTTCTACAATCATAAACAATATTTAGCATGGGAAGCACTCAAAAGCAAACTAAAAAATGGTCCCTTTTTAGTGTAAAATGGGAACTGAACTATCTGCAGTTGCTGATTATCACCCCATTATCTTTTCCTAGAAGTATTTCAACCTTTGTATTTTGATGATCAGGATATGATGTCTTACACGAGAGTCCAGAGTCAGTGAAAAAAAATGCAGGAAAAATACAGAATCGTTCTTTGGAGTTTCACTTCAAGATAACTGGAAGATTTGATAATATGATATCATGGTATTGCTAATTGCAACAGGACTATATTTCTCTGTTGCAAGGAAATGGTAACCCAGATGCAACTGATATCCAATTTTAAATTTCCAAACCGTATTCCAATTGCTATTGGAAAAAAAACTTATGTAAGGCTTTCTCCATAAAACAACCATAGAATGTCCTTGAAAAGGATATTTAAACATTGCAAATTATTTCTACAAAGCAAAATCTTAAACATTTTTATCTACTTTCAAACTGCTTCAACTTTTTTAATGCTTTGTTTTTCTCAAAATCTCAGTTAACCTTTTTCATGTGAATTATTAACTAAACACTCTTATCTTTTGGTGAAGAAAATCATCTGCTTCTTTATCAAATGATTTTGTTTCATCTCACTGACTGCATTTTCCATGTGCCAACATTCAAGGATTTTTTACAAGCATATATAGTAAGTAAGAGCTTTTAAACTTTCAAGCATTTCCCCATAATTTTCCATGTTTAGTGGTTTCTCTTGTGGCTCAGCTTGATGGTTTCAACTCTAAAAAGATTCCCTTCAGATGTAGAAGACAATGAGTCTTGATTTTTCTTCTTCTCAGCCTTGGATATTGAGTCCATAATAACATACCACAGACCAATGGCTTAAATGGAAAAAGATAACAGAAGCTTTCTGCTTACCAATTAAATGATATGGTGGTCAAAGGATGAAGTACAAACCCTTTAAAATGATTAATAACATGAGATTAGAATGTTGCCCTGGCAAATCAGAAGTCCAGTTTTCCTAATTTTAAATTATATATGTGGAGAAGAGATTGTTATAAAGAATTTATGCTAAAATAGCTATCCAAAAATATTGTTATGGATATTATAAATCATAATCATTTGCTGAAATAATTTTGATCATTTTCCTCCTATTGTTAATCAGTTTGCTATTCATGATAGTCATTTATGGGTGGATAAGTGAATTACTCCAAAGTTATCTGCATAGTTGAAATTCACAAAATACAAATATTTGTATCTATGATGGGTTAAAAAAATGCCACAATCTAATAAAACAGGAATTATATATAACCTTTATCTTTTTTTGGTGACAATTTTTATTCAGTTTCCTAGGAATTATTTTATTTATATTTATTTCCAAAGGGGAATAAAGCATAGATGCAATTCTTATAGGTATAGATTCTTTAAATTTGTGTAATTAAGAAATGTTCAAATTTCTTTAGAAAATTTGAACATATAAATTTGGTAGAAACTTCTTCCCAATGGCCTATAGTCTCTCTAATTTACCACATATCAATTACACATGAAGCAAAAATTCATAATATAATTTCTCCATTTTAAAATAGATTGGGAAATCTGGAGAATAAAGACTGTGAGAGATATAGTTCTTAGCAATAGCAATAGCACTTAGACTTATATACCACTTCACAGTGCTTTACAGCCCCTCTCTAAGCAGTTTATAGAGTCAGCATATTGCCCTCAACAGCCTGGGCCCTCATTTTATGGAAGAATGGAAGGCGTGTAAAATGTCAATTTTGAGCCAATCAAGATCGATCTTTTGGCAGTTGGCAGAATTAGCATGTAATATTGTACTCCAATCACTGCACCACCACGGCTTTATAGCAGTTATTGTCTTATAGCAATAAAGGAAGTTAGATAAGAACTACAATCTTAACAAAAAATTGACATTGTCTTGGAAGGAGATAGAAACAATACTTCTAGGAATTTGAGGAAATATTTTGGCAGAATATTAGTGTAAATGCAACTGGATTTCCACTCCCTTAGCTAAAAAAAGAAAGTAAATTTCTCCAAATATGGTTCTCCAGACAGATATCATGATGGTTGAGGAGAAGTTTAGGCATTGCAAACAATTAATTTCATGTAAAATTTCTATCCATACTATTTCATGAAATATGTCCAATGTTCGGTGGTTTGTAAACTCAACTGCTTTTCAAGCTCTTTCAGATATTATGGTCCATCAAAATTGCCCATCCAAGCACTAGTTGTATAGAGTGTCCCATTATAAAAATAGCTCTTAGACTGGAACATTTTGGCTCATGTACCTGTTCTTCCATAACTCTGGATGGCCTTTAGATTAATCCACACAGGATGTTTTGAGAAACAGGGCTTGAAAAAAAAAGTTGAGTGGATGTTTGGTCTATGCTGATTTTGAAGGTAGGCTTCAATTTGCCAAGCATTTGTGGACAAGCAAAGGATCTTATCACAAAAAATTGAAACAGCTGTATATCCTGGAAAGCTCAGTTTGGCTGTTGTAAGGACTTTCTTGGTTCATCTGTGCATTTGTCCATCCACTGATAATATTCCACTGAATCTACCAGGGAAGTGAAATGGCAACACACACATGCATATGTGGAAACAACCTGGCTGCTGCAGCATTCTGAGCTTCACTCATGCCAGTGTGTGAATTGTCCTTTCAAATTCTTTGCACATCTCCCTCAGTTTTGCTCAGTTATTTTGAGTCTGTTCTAGCAACATTTTGATGATATGCTCCTTCCCACAGGCATTTTTACATTTAAATTATTTTGATAGGATTGTAGGAACAGGCCAAACAAAACAGCTCAATATTCTTGAGTCAGAGTGTCTTTGAAAGAAGAAGAAATTTTTTTAAATTGTAATTAATTTCCTGGGTTTTTCGCAAGTCAATCAACAAAGGCCTTCATTGTGAATGAAGATCAGCACTTTCAGAATGGTTCCTTAGATTTTTAAAAACCATGTTCCAGGTGTTTCCTTTTTTTACAGGTAAATAATGTCCAAAAAGAAAGAATGTTTTAGGTACAATGCCAAGTTATGACATTCTTGTTCAGTTTCTAGCTTAATAGTTTTGAGTATCAATAACAAACAGCCTGAAATTTTAGTGGAGGATCACTATATCTTCCACTTCAGTCATTGATGAATAAAGCAGTTTTTCTTTTCCTTTTTGGAAGTTAGCATCTTCCCTAGAAATACATTTGCTTTGTGAACGTTGGTCTTTCAAAACATGGCAAGAGCTTGGATCTGGCCTTCCTGCAAAGAAGAATGGGAAGTTTTGATAAATGACAGTTGACTTTTCCTATATTTCATTTTAAAAACAAGGGATCACATTTCTTATTCTGTGTAATAAATATACCTGGGGAAACTGGGGAAACTGGATGTAACTAAGCTCTTCTGAATAGGCTGTGGATCAATATTTCAGTTTAGAGTTGGATTGTTGTTTTCTAAAGAAGGAAAAGGAATTCTGGAAATAAGGGGTCCACTTCTTTTTGGGGGAATGCCAGTTGGTGTGGAAAGCCACCCACCCCCTAGAAGAATGAAATATTTTAGGAAATTACAAAAGCAGAATATTATATTTACCTAAAGGAGAAATAGAGAAACATGCTCTTGAAGACAGAGAGCAGCCCCCAGGTCTTTCTTAATAGCCCTCAGCAGATATTTTGTTCCATTGAGAAAGATTGAGTCAGCCTGTCTACAAAAGAAAAGACCTCCAGCTCCAGGATGATGGGTTAAGACATGACTGTCCAAAACATAATAGGATTCACTCACTAGCAGCAGAGCTCACTACATTGCACAATCTCCTAAGGACATTGCATCAATCAAACTTCAACCATGCTTGGCTCAGACAAACTCCTAAGATTTGTACATGGCACCACGGGAGTCTGACAATAGCCAATAGAATACATGTTCTTGCATAGGAATCAGAAGCTCAAGTTCAAAGCCCCCACTCCCAACTCCATGTGGTTAGCTGCCCAGAAGCATGTGCTTTGTGGTTCCGCTTCACCATTAAACCATTTTTCCAATCAGCCTCCATGTTTCTAGTATCTTCCTCCCAGCTTGGAATTGAACCAGATGGATATTTCTTCCAACACTAGGGGAAAAAAACCCAGTAATTGCAATTACTACTGGTTATGCACCATGCAATTCTATCTTTGCAGGAATAGTATCTTACAATTTGTCCAGACAAAAGGTTCATAATCAGGTTTGCTGTAGTCCTTACTTGACTGGCATTACACTTATGATAGCCTTCCTTAATTGCTATTATTATCCCACTTTGCTTAAATGTTGAGCTCATTGTAATTCCAATAGAAGAGAATATTTGTAGTTCAGGGTTGAACTGTGGGGTTCGTGATATTTTCTGAGCTTGGTGGTTTTCTTACAGACATTTCATTACCTGACACTGTAACACCACAGTAATTCACTGCACCTTGCTTTAATTAATTCAGAATGTCTTTGTTTCAGTTTTAGAGAGTATGAAGTTAGAAACTCCATCCCTCCAATTTCTTTTCTGTATTTAGTCCAGGTTTGTATAGCTCTCCATTCTTTAATCTTTCTGGAATAAGAGCTTCCCTTGGCATTTTAAGGACTCCATTCCAAAATTCTAATAGGCCAGGACAAAAATAAAATTTAATTTTATTTATTTTTTTAAATTTTGAACTCAAAATTATTATTCAAAGATCACAAGTTCAAGATCATGTGAAGTGTTAATACCATTTGATAATGCCTTGGTAAGACCACACTTGGAAAACTGCATCCAGTTTTGGTTGCCATAGAGTAAAAAAAAATGTTGAGACTCTAGAAAGAGAGCAGAAAAGAGCAACAAAGATGATTAGGGGACTGGAGGCTAAAACATATAAAGAAAGGTTGCTGGACTTGGGTATGTCTAGTTTACTGAAAAGAAGGGCTAGCGGGTGATAGTGTTTCAATATCTCAGGGGTTGCTATTCTCCAAAGCATATGAAGGCAGGACAAGAAACAAAGGATGGAATCTAATCAAGGAGAGAAGCAATTTAAAACTAAGGAGACATTTCCTCACAGTTAGAACAATTAATCAGCAGAACCAGTGGTGGTATGCTACTAGTTCGGACCAGTTCACATGAACCAGAAGGAAAAAAAAAAGCCGACATCCGCTGAGAGGAGGAAAAAAAATCATCTGACAATCAGCTGAGAGGAAAAAGAAGAGAAAAGCACAGGATCGGCCCTCCCACCTACTCCTGTACTTTTCTCTTCTTTATCCTCTCAGCTGATTGGCACGCTACATCTCAGCTGGTATGGGGAAAGCTGCAAACCAGCATTAGGCAAAATATGCCATCAAGCCACGCTCACCAAGCCATGCCCACTGAACCGGTAGTAAAACAAATTGAATCCCACCACTGAGTGGAGCAACTTGACTTCATAGATTGTGAATGCTCCAACACTGGAAGAGATTGGACAACCATTTGTCTGAAATGGTATAGGGTTTCTTGCCTGAGCAGGGGGTTGGACTAAAAGACCTCCAAGGTCCCTTCCAAATCTGTTATTCCATTGTACCTATGTAGTGTTTTCAAAGGGGGGGGGGAAGTAGTATTTGGCATTTAAGAACCATCCTTTCTATCCTGACAAGAAGGAAATAGTTGTTCAGCCAATTTTGGACATCCAAATTATTTAGCTGATTCACCTTCAAGTTCATTTGTGAATGTCCCATTGCATTTAATGGAATGTCCTTCTGATTACATATGTGTCTAACTTTCTGTAACCTGAAGTAAAAAGGAATGGAAAGATACTTATGGCAGTACTGTACATATCTGAATGATTTATAGCAAGTTGTTAAGAGTCTGAAAGACTCCAACTAATCTCTTTCAGATAGTAAATAAAGATTTCACATCTTATTACTGCACAACTCAGATCTAGTTACTCCTTAATTGCATGACCTCTAATCCATTGAGTGGTGACCATTCACTTTCTCTCTTCTGCCATTTTCTCTCATTCAGTGACTAGCTTGCACGTCATGGAAAAACATCATATTTTTAATAGCAAGAGGTTCACTTTCGCCTGATGTATGAAACTAATCATGCTGATCATTGGTAAACTATGGTCTATGACTCAGTGTGATATGTGAACAAGGAGATATGGCTTGTTTAACAAGCTAAAACAAAACATTCGTGAGATGTAAAAGACCAACTATTCTTTCTCTGTCATAAGACACATGACTATTCACTCAAGTGTTTCTTATACTAAAACATATTACAGAATATGTTTTGCAGGGGAAATGAACTAAAGGCCCTGTCACACTGCCCAACGGATGCAAAACGGACACAACGGACGAGCAAAATGTTCCATCCGTTGTTATCCGCTCTCAGAAGGGGCAAAAATTTGCATAACCGGAGCGGATAACACGGACGCGGGGAGGACGCAGGGCGGATGGAAAGCGGATGCGGAACGGAAGCCCAGTGGATGGAAGCGGATGGGAGCAGATGGCACATCTGCTAGGCTTCCGGGGCGCTGCAGCAAGCGGATGCGGAACAGATACAGCGGATGCAGAGCGGATGCACAGCGGATGAAGCGGATGCACAGCGGATGCACAGCGGAGGCCTAGCGGATGCCGAGAATTAATTGCGCATGCGGGGAGGATGCATTGCATCAGCCCTGTGGATATAAAGAAAGCAGCTCGGAAGCAGGTCGCCATTCAGAGGAAAGACCTGCTTCCAGACACATCGACTGCCTTGCCTGTCCTGCCTGCATATCTGCCTGCAAGCCTTGCTGCCAGCCTTGCTGCACCCTCCCTGCCAGCCTTGCTGTCTGCCTGCCTGCCAGCCTCCCTGCCAGCCTTGCTGTCTGCCTCCCTGCCAGCCTTGCTGCCAGCCAGTCTGCCTGCCAGCCTTGGTGCCTGCCTGCCTGCAAGCCTTGGTGCCAGCCTTGGTGCCTGCCTCCCTGCCAGCCTTCTTGCCAGCCTTGGTTCCTGCCAGCCTCCCTGCCAGCCAGCAACCCCACAACCATGCGGAAGCACAGCAAGCCTCAGCCATCTGCTGCCAGCCCTTGCAAGAGGGACAGGGCTACCATCCCGCCCCCTGGCCCTCACTCTGGTTCTGCTGTGGCTTCTGCAGCACGGGCTCGCTCTTCTGGGGCTGGGGCTTCTGCTGCTTCTGCTTCTGGAGGAGCTGATGACAAGCACTCCAGCACCAGCCACCTCCACAGCACCTGCACCCTTCACCCCTGAGACTGAGCGACCAAGAGGAGTGCCAGAGACTCATTTTTGTCTTATAGCTTGTTGTAAATAAAGTCTATTTTTGATTCACACACTTGCTTCATTTCTTTTTTTTAATAAAGTCTTGCTGGAAACTTTTAGAAATGGTTTAAACCTTTGCATGCTTGTGGGATGGGTTAAGATAGCAGTGGCATGGGTTGAGATAGCTGTGGAATGGACAGGGATACCTTTGGGATGGGTAATAGCTGTGGGATAGATAAACCTCCAGTGCAAGCATAGTGGGACTGTATGGTCCACTCTCCCAGGTGCCACACCTATGGTCCTTTATTATCAATAATAATGTAATCATTGATCCACACATTTCAACATAAACACAACTCTTTATTAAATGCCCTGTTCATTGTCGGGCCACTCAACATTCATGGCACAATCTCATCAGTGTGATGAGACAGGCTCAAGGAAGCATCCATTAAGCATCTATCATCCTGTCTTGCCACTCCACTGCTCCAGCTGGGGAGTTGCACCAGTGTTTCAGGAGGTTGCGCTGCTTCTTCCCTTCACGTGAGGCTCTGTTGGGGCCTTGCACAGCCTCAGTGTCTATCAGGTTTTGCCCTTGCCTCCATTCACCAGGCTCCATGTCCCCATTGCCTTGCTGGAGGTCCACGAGCCTGTTCTGCAAGACTGGGTAGCGTGTGCGCATGAGATTGTGCAGGATGCAGCAAGCTTCCATGATCCTCCTCACGGTCTCTGGGCAATGCTGCATGGTGGTGAGAAGTACCTGGAACCTGTCGGCCAGTATGCCAAAGGCGTTCTCCACCACCCGCCTTGCCCTGGACAGCCTGTAGTTGAAGATCCTCTCTTCACAGGTGAGGAGTCTGGTGGTGTACTTCATGAGGTAGGTTCTGAGGGAGAAGGCGTCATCCCCCACAATGAAGTAGGGCACATCTTGTGTGTCGTTGGGCAGGGGTTCTGGATCTGGGAAGCCCACGATGAGGTTGCATTCCAGCCTACCCTTGAGGTCACTTGCATTGTATACCTGGGCATCTGAAGCTGACCTGTTGCCTGAAGCATCGATGTACATGAACTTGTAGTCAGCATCGACCATGGCGAAGAGGATGATGCTGAAGAAGCCCTTGGAGTTGAAATAAGTGGACCCTGAGTTGGCTGGCGCTTTGCAGGCCACATGCTTGCCATCTATGGCTCCAACGGTGTGGGGGAAGTTCCACTTCTGATACCACTGCTCTACAACTTTCTTCCAGCCTTCTTCAGTGGAGGGGCACTGGAGGAGCTCCTCCTTGTATTCTTCGATGATGGCCTGCACCACTTCTCTGACCACAATGCTGATGGTGGTGTGTGGCACCCTCCAGCCGTACTGCATGTTGCTGTAGGTGGTCCCTGAGGCCAGGTGGTGCAGAGTGAGTGCCACCTTGAGCCCAGGGTCCAGGCTGGGCCAGAAGTTGGTGTTTGCCTAGGTCAACCTGGGTGTCAGGCGCTGCACAACTTCGTCAAACATGGCTGGAGGCATCCTCATGAAGTTCTGGAATGCCCGAGTGTCTTCGTTCCTGAGCTCCACCATCAGCTTGTTGTACAGTCCGTCCTCTGCTGTTCTGGCGAACCATCTTTGTACCCAGACACTTCTTGGCTGCCCCTTTTTCTTCCCGTAGTAGAGTTCACAGAGCCTGTAGATGGCTTCGCACTGTTGCAGAAGGATGGTGGCTGCCAAAAGGACTGTGTTATGATCCACGGTGGACATGACTGGATGATGTGGAAGAGGAAGAAGCAGATGATGGCTGCAGAGGTCTGAAAGTGAGATCCAGATGTGTTGCTCCCCCTTTTTATAGGCAGTATAGGTGTCCCTTTGCATCCTCTAGGCATCCTCTAGGCATCCTATAGGTATCCTCTAGACATCCTTAATATCCGAGATAGGTCCCCTCTGCAAAGGTTTTTTCCATTTTAAATGCTTTGCTTCCATGCTGCATCCACTAGGTATCTGTTCTGCTTCCGTTCCACGTCCGTTCCGCTTCGTCCCTGCATCCGAGCAGATGCGAGTTGCGCGGATGTGGAACGGATGCCTAGCGGATATAGTGGATGTGTAACGGATGCAGAACGGATACCTAGCGGATGCATAGCGGATACAGAACGGACGAATTGGATACATTTTCCGCACAAAAGTTTTGAGCAGCTCAAAACTTTCTGAGCGGATGAAACGTCAATAAATGGATGCTGGATGGATAGAGAGGAAGCAAAATGGAGGCGATGAGTACATCGCGTTAACCAATGGATGGCAAGCTTTTTTGTCCATTTTACATCCTCTTTGCATCCTTTGGTGCAGTGTGACAGGGGCTTAAATGAATGAATTATATTTAAATTCATATTAAAAGGATAACTGATAGAACTATCTAATTATGGATTTTTCATTACATAATATAGATTAGAAGAGTGAGTCAAAATTATGTAGTTTTCTTTTATATATTTGGTTAGAATTTGATCCAGTTTCTGAATAAGTATAAACCGGAGTATTAAATTAGTGCTGAAATATTAAACTAATTACATTCTTTTTAAGAAATTCCATGCACCTAAAGTTTCCTTTCATAAGATTTCTGAAAAATGTTTTTTTTTTTTTTGTAGATTTAAGTTTGAAATCAGCAGGTACTTCTATCAATTATCCCTTTCAAAGTAAATCAAGTATTTAGTTACTTGAACTAATATATGCAGAATAGAATAGAATAGAATAGAATAGAATAGAATAGAATAGAATAG
>BLBF01000002.1:18673831-18688194 GCA_015471245.1 Laticauda colubrina
AGAATAGAATAGAATAGAATAGAATAGAATAGAATAGAATAGAATAGAATTCTTTATTGGCCAAGTGTGATTGGGCACACAAGGAATTTGTCTTGGTGTATATGCTCTCAGTGTACATAAAAGAAAAGATACATCTGTCAAGAGGCAAGAATCATAAGGTACAATATTTAATAATAGTCATAGAGTACAATAAGCAATCCAATCATACTAGGAAACAGTCAATAAAAATTGTTAGGATGCAAGCAACAAGGTTACAGTCATACAGTCATAAATGAGAGGAGATGGGCAAAAGGAAGGATTTTAATATATATAGAACTGTTGTGATATGGCCATAGTTACCAACCTAATATGGTAACATCTGTCTTCACATTTCCCTTCCTGATTCAGCACCTGAAAAGATCAAAGATTTCTCTTTAGGCTTGTTGAGAAATAGAATGAGCTTTCTGAAAGTTAATTAGGACACAGGAGTCCCCTATTCCACTACCAGCTTAATTCTCATGAAAATTCATGGATGTTATATGGTTGATTTTAGCCTTTCCATTGAAGTTAGATGAACAAATAAAGATTATGGGGTGGGCCCATGCAAAGCTTATTTATCCAAAGGCTTTCTGAATGAAGACTTCAATAATACCATGATTTCTTTTCTTCTAGTTGTTTTTGAAAATCAGGGGAACTTAAGTATGCATTATTTCAAAACTTCATTAACTGTCTATGTATATATTGATTTGATCTCAGGAATGCACTTCTATATTAATTCATAATTTTCTCAAGTATGGCTAAATAAAACCAAACATGTCTTCATGTACATAGGAAGAACCTTGTTGTATCAGACCAAAGATTCAATTGGAATCTGGATCATTGTCTGCTTAATTTGTTCCAGCTTGCTACAATCTTACATTCTCCAGATGTACTTTGCTAAAACTCCTGGAAATCACAACCAGTATTCTGGAGGATAAATACCAATACATCAGAAGAACACTAGATTTTATTAGGAAGTTCTAAATTAAAAGTCCCTCCCAGAATTGGCTTTCCTATGCTTTTAAGTTTTCATATACTTTTCATAATTTAAATGATAAATTTGCTTTCCATGCAAATGCCTAATAATTTCTGACACCATCTAGGCCAATGGCTATCGTACTTCACTCTGTGAAGTGTGAATGGCAACCAAAGATTATGACAAATTGAATAAGGGTTTGGATAAGTGTGGGTTGTGGTCCCCTTGTATACTGCTCTCATATTTAAATTATCATTTTTCCCCAATTTTTGATGATTTTTATATTTTATAGCTGCATTTCGTAAGATGCTCAGAATTGTAGCAGCTGTACATTATATCCATTGATGCAACCACCCACCCATCCATCCATCCATCTATCCATCCACTCATCCATCCATTTGACCACCCATCCTTCCTGTTTTTCTTTTGGGCACATAAATACCCCCCCCACAATTACAAGTCCTTATTCAATTTAATGAATAAGACTTTGATTTTCATAATTTATTTTTTTTTAAAAGAATGAATTTCTATGGAATTCTCATGGTTTGAATGGGATGTTCTTGCACTTTTCACAATGCAAGTTGGTTGTCCCAACTTGCATTGTACTAGCAAGCCTGTAATGGCCTGTATGTGACATCTTGGTGTCTGAAAAAGTATCAAGAGATTGAGCTTTTTCAGTAGTAGTTTGGCTATAATTACTATGAAGGAATCCTGACTTTGCATTACTGTTAAAGAAGTTATCCTTTCTCTGGAAAAATTCAGAGAAAGCATCCACTTGAGTTCTTTATCCAGAAATTGGAATGGAGATTTTCAAAAGTTCATTTCAGACCTGTACTAGTTCTGCAGCAGGTCACAACTTAACAACTACATAAATTAATTATGACTAAGACATTAATTTGAGGGAATTAAATAGCCCTACTGGCTAAACAGCATAATAAAACAAGGGATATGGTTTCATTCCCACCTACACAGCAGAATATAGGAAGACAGAATAAATCTTTGCTGTTTTTCCTCTCAGTAATAGTTCAGTTTGGAATTTGAGCTCTGTTTCAAATTAGTTATGAGCAAAAGGAAGATAACAATCTAATTTATTTGAAGGTCTTGACAAACATCTTATTGGAACCTGTATAATTCAAAATTATATAAGTTTATCTTAAATCATGTGGCTATTAATTTAAATTCAGAAAATAAATTCAGCTGATTCATCAGGACTGGAATACTGAGAAGAGAGGAAGAAGGATCATTCTGAGAAAAGAAACAATAGCCATCATTTGCTATGCTCCTTCCTCCCTGGCGGTATCTCAAGGAACTATTGCTAGGAAATGGAAGGTACCATCAGTAAATCTTCAACCAATCATGAATGAAGGCTAAGTTTACTTGATCTAAATAAAATCTAATTAGAGAGATTCTTCAAATTTGTGTTTTGCAGGTGAACTTTATAGTTTATATGAAAGAATATCAAAAGACTGGAAGAAGTATGAATTATTTGCATTTCCTTTCCTTATGGACAAGATGAATTTACCATGAGATAACCAGTGCTTGGATTTTTTTAAAAAATATATAATCTTGTTTGCATAATAATAATAACAAAAACATGAACAGCAACACCAGATCTTAACAAAATAGATACTTAAAACTCATAATAGGAAAACAGAATTGTGATATGGTGGTTGTTGTTGTTGTTGTTGTTGTTGTTGTTGTTATTATTATTATTATTATTATTATTATTATTATTATTATTATTATTATTATTATTATTATTACTTATGCAATACAAATTTATATTGCTACCAGCAGCCATTTAAAAAACTTCTGCATATATACGCTTACTTTAAAATTAGTTCTATGACTGGGCAAGTTTCACTTCACCATTAAGCTTAATAAATTGCTTAGAACATTGTTGATGCTACACTAATCATTTGAATCTGAACAGAGCTTTCCATTATCACTGTGCATTATCATATAGATATAGAGATAGACAGACAGACAGACAGACAGACAGACAGACAGATAATACTGCTTCATAAAATGTGGAAATTTGTTCCAGACTTACTAAGTTTCTCCTTCTTATCAAGATAAAGCCATGACGATCTGTTGTAGTACTGACACACAGACTAATGCATAGATGTTGTACATCATCAAGCTATTTAGGGTAAACACTGAGGGGATATTCTATTCCATTATGCTTCAGGCCATCCGTGACTATTCTTCGGAAACATTCACAGGTCTATATAAGTGAAGTAATTGTTATTTAAACAATTAAAAGTGTTATAAAGGTGTTCTACATAATTTTAAACCCTTGGATTAAAAAAAGGTGGCATTTGATCCTAACATTGTTATTATGATGTTGCAATAGTAAAATAATAAGCCCAAGAAATATGCTTATTTTTTTTTCCATTCTTTTTGTCTTCTCCCCACTCTTTTTATTTCAAGTTGAATATACTCTGCTGAAATGTACACGCACACACACACACCATATATGAAAGAAAAGAACACATATATATATCTTCTGCTCTCTATATGGCAGGACTTTGAAGTTCATGCTATTAACCTAGGATGAGTGAATGTTTTTCCTGTTTGTCTTCTTTATCTCATTGTAATATAGCCATTGTAACATCTGCTAGGTCTTGTCTGAATAAACCCATGGATCAGGATTTCCCAACCATGGCAACTTTAAGATGTGATTAAGGAATTCTAGGAATTGAAATCCATGCGTTTGAAAGGTACTAAGGTTAAGAAATCCTGCTATAGATAGATTATATAATAAAGGGTTCTTTGGGATTTAGTTGAGATGTAGGCGTAAGAAATGATGCAGATTTCTGGAGAGATGAGTAAACAAGTTGGGACATACAGAGAAATCACTGACAAACCAGACTTAATGTAAGCACACTATTTTAACTTCTGTAAGAACTGTTGTGTCAGCTTTGGAAGCCATATTAGCACCAGAAGCTTCCACATTGCCACATTTTTGAGCCTGAGAAAATGGGAGGGGGGAATTTCTTGGAGTGTATGTGGTTATACATAATAGCATTCTTCCTTTAAGTCAAGGTCATGTTATTTCTGCATCTACCAGAGAATGGTTGAGGAGATGTCTCAAGTTGGGACAGATGGTGATTGGGGCATGTGATGCAATGAAGGGTGCAAGGGGTTGATTTGTACATTTTACTTAATTGGAGGGAAACCCAGAACTTTCAGATTTGGGATGTGCCAGTTTACTACTTTAATAAAAGGAACCTTTGAGAAGATGTCTGTCTCAGAGT
This sequence comes from Laticauda colubrina, assembly GCA_015471245.1. Taxonomy (NCBI): domain Eukaryota; kingdom Metazoa; phylum Chordata; class Lepidosauria; order Squamata; family Elapidae; genus Laticauda; species Laticauda colubrina. Next base: position 18,678,086 of record BLBF01000002.1, read on the forward strand.
TATTGATTAGAGTTGAGGTTTTCTGGAACTCTGATACGTAGAGATATTTTCATCCCCTTTCAAAGATATTTCCAAAGCATTTTGTTTTCTCATTGAATGGAAGTTGACTACTTGAAAAAATGCAGATAAAATTTGCTGCAAGATCCAAAAATAGCCTTATAGCCTTAGCATTAGTTTTCCCCCTATTATGTTATATATCAGGCAGCAAAGAATCTTCAGTATTTTTGATTTTGGGCAAATACATCAGCTTCTTTCTATGTGATGTTTAAAGTCTTTAAGCTGTCTATGAACATTCTTCACCATATATTTTGAAACCTCTTGGATTTTTGACATTAAGGGAGATCCATCTCACTGCCATCTTGGGAATTCAATTATTTTCCATATGGAGTATATGACCTGCAGGCTGGAGTCTTCTACATGCAACTATGTTATGTAATTTGCAAGAGAAATTCTTCTGGAAAACTTCTTCATTAGTAACAACACTAACTGTATTGTATTGTAACAATACTGGTCAAAGTAATCTGATAGCCCTTTCAGAAAATCTCCTCTCCTTTTTTGCCAGAATAAAGTTTCTAACTGAAATCTGAAATGACAGTTATTTAGCTTATTTAACCTCAAATCACCTAAAAAAAAAAAAAATAGAGTGAGTGCCCTACCCAAGCTGTAGGTCATTCAAATTTCAGTGCTGTTTACTGTATTCTATCCATCATTTCATTCATTCATTCACTCCCTCATTCATTCCTAATATTTTATGTCTTCTTGTAAAATAATCAGTGATAAAACAAGCATTCAAGACAATGATAGTGGAAACAAATTTGAATAATGCAAGATGAACTGTTTTTATATCCAGAAGCGAGGGTATGAGAGGATGTTATTCAGATGCATGGTGCTCTGTATATAGAATAATAGACTCCTAATACAGGATTCTGATTGGCTAAAAAACCTAAATGGGGATTGGTTCAATAGGAACCAATCCACGAAGCTGCTCAAAAGGCGGCAAAACTAAATACCTGTCATTGGCTACAAGCCGGCAGGCAAATCCCTATAAAAAGGCTGCCGCGGCTTGAGCCAATGTTCCGTTTTTCAACTGCTGTAAATAATAAAGACTTTGTTGTTGGAACCCAGTCTACCTCACATTTTTCCAGACGGAACACTGGTGACGGGGATGGGATTGTCCTAAACGCGAGACTGAGCACGCGATGACAAATAAAACTAGACGAAGAACAATGGCTAGAAATAACGCGCCGCCCGCACCCTTCAATCCCAATGAAGAGGATTGGGAATCCTATGTAGACTGTTTCCAGATGTATTTGGAAAGTAACGAGATGGAAGAGATCTCAGACCAGTGTAAGAGAGCTGTTTTCTTGACACACTGCGGGCCCACAATCTTCAAAATGGCCAAGGCTTTGGCGAAGCCCCGAGATGTGAAACAACTGACTTGGCCAGAGCTCCAAAGAATACTAAAGGCTCACTATGCACCGGTGGTGTCAAACCTTATCAAGCGGCATGAATTTTACTGAAGAGACCAGAAAGAAGGCGAGACCATTGCTGATTTTGTGGCAGCCCTCCGACAAATAAGGAGAGCATGCAAATTTCTAAATTTAGATGAAGCGATGCGGGATCTAGTAATACTGGGTTTAAAAGACTCTAATGTACAGAGCAAGCTGCTAAATAAACCCAATATAACCGTAGCTGAAGCCATCGCAGAAGCCACAGCCGCTGAAGCCATGAAAAAATCGGCGGTCAAAATGAAACAGATGAACATGAACAACGACGAAACAAGCCTGGCCAGAGGGAAGAAACAATTTCCCACCACCACTCACCACGAGGATTTTGACGAGATGTCAGAATCTGGGGAGGAAGACAACGAAGTCCACTGCCTATACGCCAACAAGAAAGGGCGTGAAAAAAGGAATTGTCGGGAATGCACTGCCTGCGGAGGAAACCATCCTCAGGCCGATTGCAGATTTCTTGATGCCATTTGCAGAGCTTGCAAGAAAAGAGGGCATATCGAGAAAGTCTGCAGGAATAAAAAAAATTACAGCCCAAACAGACGCAGCAACTCCCCCGCACAAGCTGAGCCAAAACAGACTGAAAGAAAGTGGCAGCGGAACAAGCGAGCCACTAACTGAGAGAAAACACATCAGACTTTCACTATCGGAAGCGCACAGACAGAAAGCGGGAAGAAAGTAAAAATAATTGTAAAAATAGAAGGCAACCCCTGCGAAATGGAGGTAGACTCTGGGTCTTTCCTATCAATGGTATCATGGGACACCATCAAGCAACTGGTCCCAGATATCAAACTCAAAGAACTCCAGAGACAAAAATTAACCCTGAAGGACTACCAAAGAAACCGAATTCCTGTAGTAGGCCTAGGACATTTCCGAGTCGCCTACAAATAACATGTCGAAGTACTACCATTGACAATAGTCGACCGAGACTGACCAAGCCTCCTGGGCATCGAATGGTTCGCACCATTGGGCATCGGGATGACCGGAGTAGACCGGGTAGCCGCAACCGACTGGGAAGAAAACCTGATCCAAGAGTTCCAGGACGTTTTCGACGGCTCCCTAGGCAGGTATTGGGGGACCCCAATTTCCTTTAGTCTAGACCCCCAGGTAGCCCCTAGAAGAGTAAAGGCCAGACAAGTTCCTTTTGCTCTGAAAGCAAAAATAGAGGAACAACTAAATAAATTAATAGAACAAGGGGTTTTAGAACCTGTTGACCATGCTAAGTGGGAAACGCCGATCGTAACACCAATTAAACCAGACGGGTCGGTTCAAATTTGTGGTGACTACAAGGCTACCCTGAACCACGCATTGCAACAAAGCGCATACCCAGTGCCAGTCATACAACACTTATTACATTCTCTTGGGAGAGGAAAAGTTTTCGCTAAACTAGATCTAGCACAAGCTTACCCACAGCTCCCAGTAGACCCATTAACGGCTGAAGCACAAACTATAGTGGCCCACAAAGGGGCATTCAAATGCAACAGACTCCAATTTGGAGTGAGTGTAGCCCCAGGCATTTTCCAGAGCCTCATGGAACGCCTATTGAATGGTATAAAAGGGGTCGTACCATACTTCGACAATGTCCTAATTTTGGCCAAAGATGCGATCCAACTAAAAAAATGACTAAAAGACGTACTAACTAAATTCAGAGAATCTGGCCTAAAAGTAAAAAAAGAAAAATGCTGTTTAATGACTGATTGCGTCGAATTCCTGGGCTACTTAATAGGCGGAGAGGGTATACACCCTACTGACAAAAAAGTCAAAGCTATTAAAGACGCACCAGAACCAAGGAACAAAACTGAACTGCAGGCATTTTTAGGACTAATAAATTTTTATAACGTGTTCCTACCCCACAAAGCGACAATAGCGGAACCATTACACCGATTACTGGATAAAAAAACAATTTGGACTTGGGGTTATAGAGAAAAGAAAGCCTTCCCAAAAATAAAAAACTTATCAACATCAAACACCGTTCTTATCCAGTTTAGTAACACACTTCCATTGAGGGTGACCTGCGATGCCTCACCGTTTGGAGTCAGTGCCATCCTGAGCCACCAATTGCCAGATGGGATATAGGCACCCATCGCATACTATTCAAAGACTCTGTCTAAAACCGAGCGTAATTATAGTCAATTGGACAGAGAAGCCCTGGCAATCGTCGCCGGAGTGAAACGCTTCCACGAATATCTATATGGAAGAACATTTTTGATAGTAACAGACCATAAACTGCTACTGGGAATTTTGGCGGGAAACAAGCCAACACCGAACATTTTGTCCCCGCGAATAACTAGATGGTCAAAATTCCTAGCAGCCTACTCTTATACTCTGACACATCGCCCTGGGAAACAAATTTCCCATGCAGACGCGTTGAGCAGAGCACCATTACCGAATATAGAGGAAGACCCGGCACCGACGATGACCACCTTGCAGATAGAGACATGCCCCGATCTACCCATATCTGCAAATGATGTTGCCAGAGCCACTGCAAGAGACCCATTGACTGCCCGTGTAGTGAACTGGGTAGGTAAAGGCTGGCCGGAAAATTAAAAAACTGAGAACTTTAAACCTTTCCGGACCAGACAAACCGAACTCTCAATTCAAAAGGGTTGTTTGTTGTGAGGTGATCGGGTAATTATCCCTTCCAAATTACAAACTAAGGTACTGGGTATGCTTCATGAAGGCCACCCTGGAATTGTTAAAATGAAAAGCCTTGCTAGAAGCTATTTCTGGTGGCCGGGTATAGACAGGGACATCGAATACTGGGTAAATTCTTGCAACAAATGCCAAAGAACCAGACCGTCCCCACCAAAAGCACCCATTAGGGACTGGGAAACCCCATGAGGCCCCTGGTCATGAAATCACATTGACTTTGCTGGTCCTACTAAGGGGCATACTTTCCTAATTATCGTAGATGCATACTCAAATTGGCTGGAGGTTAAAATTATGCTATCTACGACAACTGAAACCATTATTAAACAACTTGACAAACTCTTCGCAACCCATGGCCTGCCAGACATCCTAGTGTCCGACAACGGGCCACAATTAACGAGTATCCAATTCGAACAATACCTAGCCTCACTAGGTATTAGACATGCCCTAACCGCGCCGGCCCACCCGGCTGCAAACAGTAGGACAGAGAGAATGGTCAGGTTTACCAAAGAAGGGTTAGAAAAAATGGACATTGGGGATGTCCAAGATAAAATAAATTGCCTACTCACCCTCCAGCATATTACACCGGGTACTATAAAAAACAAAAGCCCGGTGGAATTACTAATGGGAAGAAAACTGAGGTTGCAATTAGACAGATTGCACCCAAACTATATGCCAGAAACCCCCCCCCCCGACTCCTCCACCCGTTTCAGGACATTTGAAATAAGCGACCTAGTCTATGCATGAAATTTTACCGGGGACCCATTATGGCTTCCAGGTGCAATAACACAAATTACAGGCCCCCGGTCCTACTGACTAACCATAGACGAAGGCAGGGAATGGAAGCGGCACATAGACCAGCTTCGGTCCCGAAACAGAAAGAAGTACAAACACACAACCACAAATATTAAAAAAACGATGAAAATCAAACCAAAGGGGGGGGGAATATGAGAAAATAATAAAGAACCATTTAAATTAAACACAGAATATGATAACAAACAAAAAGAGCAAAAAAGAGACTTACAGTTAGAAGAAAATTGCGAGAAGAGTCCACTCGAAGGGGCCAGCCAGGCCAGCTCAACCTGCCCGGAGAAAACAGGAGGGAGTGGCAAAACTGCCGGCCTAAGAAACTCAGGCGGCAGTAAAATGGCTGACTCACTCTTCCAGGCGGTTCCATGGAGAAGGACCGGAGAGACAGCAACCCCATCCGAACCGGTCGAAGTCTTCAGCAGAAATGAACCGCGCAAGTCCAGTCAAGTCAAAAGAAGCCCCATCTACCTGCGCGACTACGTCACCACGTAGGACTAAACTAAGAGGGGAGGGGTGTTCTGTATATAGAATAATAGACTCCTAATACAGGATTCTGATTGGCTAAAAAACCTAAATGGGGATTGGTTCAATAGGAACCAATCCACGAAGCTGCTCAAAAGGTGGCAAAACTAAATATCTGTCATTGGCTACAAGCCGGCAGGCAAATCCTTATAAAAAGGCTTGAGCCAATGTTCCGTTTTTCAACTGCTGTAAATAATAAAGACTTTGTTGTTGGAACACGGTCTACCTCGCGTTTTTCCGGATGGAACACATCTGTATAGATGCAATATAGAGAGATAGACAGAGTGTTAATGATGATGATGATGCTAGTGTTGAAAGACAGGGAATTATAATGCTTTATAAAAAGATATGGCTGCTAATTTAGGGATTAACTAAGCTTCCTTGATTCTTTTCAGGCTAGCTTTTTAGAAAATATTAACTCAGAGTTCTGCTACTAGGGATTGAAAGACCTGTTTTCTTCTACTAAGTCAGACTAGGAGACAAAATACATGGTGATTTGTGCTGAATTTGTGGAATAATTATTTATTTTATGCCTTCATCAGATTTAGTTATTTTCCCCTTCTGGCAGTTTACACCTTTCATTTAGCTTTTTTTCTTCCACAGCATTCCTGTGAGTAAAAAGTTCAAGAAATATTTTTAGATCTCTTGGTCCTATCTAAGTCACTTAACTCAACCAGGCTTGAGATGTCCTTATATTGCATATGTTGCAGATATCAAGATGACCTTTTTCCTGCTTTAAGTATAGGATAACTTCTGAACCTAGAGTTTTATTACCCTCTTTCACGTATTTTCCAAAGGATGGATTTAATGAAAAGAAGTTCCTGTTTTCTCCAACCAGTATGTCCAAGGCACTTCAGCTTTATGCTGTCTGAACATTTTAATAGGGATGCGGTGGTTCAGTGGCTCAGTGGCTAAGATGCTGAGCTTGTCAACCAAAAAGGTCAGCAGTTTGGTGGTTTGAATCCCTAGCACTGCATAATAGAGCGAGCTCCCATTACTTGTCCCAGATTCTGCCAACCTAGCAGTTCAAAAGCATGTAAAAAATGCAAGTAGAAAAATAGGGACCACTTTGGTGGGAAGGTAACAGCGTTCCGTGCACCTTCGATGTTTAGTCATGCTAGCCACATGACCACAGAGATGTCTTGAGACAGCGTTGGCTCTTCGGCTTTGTAACAGAGATGAGCACCGCCCCCTAGAGTCGGGAACGACTAGCACATTTATGAAAGGGGAGCCTTTACCTTTTACCATTTTAATATTTCCACTGTTACTTGAAGTAGAAAAAGAACCTTGCAGAATTATTACCAATATGGGGGAAGGAAAGAAGAAAAAAGAAGACAAGATAAAAGAAAAAGAAAACTTAATATTTAACTACTGATGAATTTATAAAATATAGGCATTCTCCAAGTAGCACAGAACAGAATGAAATATAACAGGCAAATTGCACAGCACAGTTTATGCCAGCCCAAGTCAAAAAAACATTATTTTTGATACCCAACAGAAAAAGACAGGTGGAGGTTGCCTCCAGTGGCCTAGTGGCAGCAAACAAGAACATGTATTATTGCCCTGGAAAAAATGGCTAATGACCCTTAATTGTCCAGGAGATAATCTGGTCAGGTAGATCATCCCCAAGCATTCTATAGATTAGGGCTGTTGCTGTAGCATGTTGTTTCAGTGACAACAGATATTGTCATACAGTGTTAAACATGCAGAAACCTTGTAGAACAGGAAAGTCAATGATGCAATCTCTGAATGCTGTTTTATTAAAGTTTCTTAGTTTGTTTTTTAAATATATCTTTCATCTTTTTCCTGAATACATTTCTGGTGAATAAGTTTCAGAAACCTTCCTTTATTTTTTTTTTCTGTCAATCTTCTCTTTCCAGATCACACTTGCCCATCTGAACTGGAGAATGAAGAATTAATGAGGTTGACTATCGGAAGCAGGAGGCCTTATAGCTGTTAACCACTAATCATCCTCATTAATTTTTGGAGGTTGTTTTTTTGATTGGGTTGGATGGGTTGGATGTTTCTCAGGATTATCATTTCCTGTTGCCAAACATGAGATTAGTAGTAATTTCATTCATCAAGCCACAAAAACAAAACTCTCCATCCACCTCAGCAGGAAATAATAGTCTTGAGTATCAACAATGCCTCTTTTCATCTCTCCACTCCCTTTCATTTTCTCATTCCTTCCCCACCAAAGGTATGTTTGCTTGGGAACTAGAAGAGAAAACATGGGAAGGGCTGCTGCTAAAGTTGGCAAATTCTAATTTTCAAGGATTTTTAACTCAATTTAATTTAGAGTGAGATCTTAAAATTCCTTTTCAGGGTATCTTCACAAGGATGTAAGAAAATTCAAGATGGTAGTCATGTCCATGCAATCAAAGTTCTACCCAAACAATCTTATCCTTGAATTATTGAAGTAACCCAAGCCCACAAGGATTTAAAATGAAAGTATGCTTGGTTGGAAATGGTGTATGTATATCCTCCTGTGTTCTGAATGATATTTCTTTTTTGAATTGAAATGTCTGTATATGTTAGGTGCAGGCAACCATAAAAGAGTTCAGAGTAGAAATGAGGGGTGCCTGGTGCTGTCTGAGTTTGGGTGTTTTCTTGCTGACATTTCATTACCCAAACTAGTTACATTATTAATGCTAGCAAGGAGCTATGAACAACACAAGGAGCTGATCAGAGTAATGTTTATTCCTTCTTGCCTATTAACAAGAATCTCACCAGACCAAAGCTTCCTCATTACAGACTGATATACACTACAGACTGAACTTCTAGAAAGTATCACTTTTCAACCACTTCCTTCTTACCAGTGACTCAAGAGTGCCAAGCCTCTTCACTTATCCCCTCAATTTAGCTCCACATTATACCACATCAGGGCCCAATAGAATACTCTTCAGTGTGAGGCCAATTTTAGACAACTGCATAGATTTTTGTTGCCATCAATATGAATGTTCCATCATCTTCTAGATTTTTGCCTAGCAGAAAGACAGCACTCCTTCTTTATTCTATTTGTAAAGAAAGCATACCTATGCAAGAATCTTTACTGCATAGTAGAGAGAATCAGAAAATAGGTTATGGTTCCTTTTCAATACAAAAATGGAGTTCTCTCATTATACTCATTTAATTTTAGTGGGTTTTTTTTTCCTTCATTGTTTAATATTTTGCCCTACTCTGGTAATTGCTGGTTATTGACATAGTTCACATCTTTGGCCTGTCATGTGAATTCAATTGACCTTAATGATTTTCCAAGGATTTATACAGACATTTTTTTTCCAGGTAAATTTTTATTAGTCATATTTCCACCATAAACAACACATTTCCATATATTATAGTGTTCCGGTATCAGTATTCACTCATGTTGACATAGTTTCTATTTATATAGGTTACCATTCTATGTATTATTTTAAAAATTCTACATTTAACATAGCAATATTTACAGATGTATATATAGTATGACTCCTGTACACTTTTTATGTAGCAACTTTACACCCACCTTCTCCAATTTATTCCATTCTAAAACAAGCAGAGAATTCTGGAAATTTATAATTCTGAAGGTACAAGCTGGGAAAAACTGTCCTATAACATTGGTGATTTTTTTTTGCTCCCAGATAATATTAATTTACCTAGACTTGAAGTCAATCAAATTCATATGGGCTACATTGAAATGTACAGGTTTACATATAAAACTCATCAGCCTTTGTCCTGTGGGAAGCACTGCTTCAAACAAGCTGACACATGCCAAGAACACAGACCCGGACCCCAAACTCAAAGCCAGACTACCCAGAATGCTACATCATGGCTACCTGCTCAGGATATCACATCAGAAAACTCAGGAAATTACACGACAAGAACTCAAGAAGTTGTAACACAGCAAATGATCCAGGATATCACAGCACAAGACCAAGGATACCACAGCAATAAATCTCACAAGGTTATCACACAACCCATTACCCAAGCTGTTACAACACAGGAGGCTAATGGAAAAGATATCAAAACACAAATGACCCAGGATATCACAACAAAAGAACTCACAAGCCCATCATACAACCCATTACCCAAGCCATTAAAACACAAGAGGCTAATGGAAAAAAAGATCACTACAAAACAAACGACCCAGGAGATTACAGCACAAGATCCAGGATATCTCCACAACAAAACTCACAAGGCCATCACACAGCCCATTATACCAACATCAACTCCATCAACCAATCAAGAGGCAGCAGCTCAGCCAACCAGCCCAGCACACCAGCCCCCACCACCAGTATTTATAGAGAGACAGCAGCTCTGATCACACACTGCTTGCACTGGCACGAAGCCAAAAGCACCAGCTTGAGGATGGCGAGTGGGACCTCCCTGAAACATCACCAGTATACTCTTAATCTTACATGGGAAAAGACCCGAACACACCTAGACCTACATACCGGTACCCATGAAAATCTACGAATATATATATTTTCCACACCAAGACTTGCATACCTGTACCTGTGAAAATCTACGAAAACAAATATATATATATATATATATATATATGTGCTGTTCAGCTTCCTTCGGGTATTATCCCACGTCATTGTAGTTCTGTTAAAGTTGTAGCAACGTTTCAGCAGAATC
>BLBF01000002.1:18688594-18715991 GCA_015471245.1 Laticauda colubrina
AATACCACCTCTGATCTCTGTGTTATCCCAGTTTGAATAATTATTTAGAATATGGATGACCAAGACATTGTTTGTAGCTTTGGCTTTAGTGTTCTTCAAAGCTTTAATCCAAATGTGGTAAGATTTATGTTCATGATTTGTGAATGAACATATCAATGTTCATGAATGTTCATTGTTCATGAATGGACAATGAAATCATGAATGTTCATGATTTCACTATAAAGAAAAAGAAACAGTGGTGCATTCCTCACAAATATTTATAACATTGCTATTTTACAGTCAGAGAACAAAGTATCATTTCCCAGAGAACCTCTTTTTAAAAAAGAGCTTTTATCTCAAAACTAGGCTTCTCCTAGCTTTTTCTATGGAGATTCTCAATCATCCAGATCATGATTGTCCCAAAAGACAAATGGGCTTTTTCAAAAGGCAAGTGGACTTTTTTTTTTTTTCTTTGAGGATGCTTTGCTTCTTGTTCAAGAAATTTCTTCAGTTCTGAATGAGGCTTCTCCTGATTTACACTTTTCTCAGAAGAACCTTATATTTGCACCAGAGATGGTATTCTGCAGGTTCTGACCAGCTCTGGAGAACTGGTAGTGGAAATTTTGAGTAGTCCGGAAAGCCTGCAAATACCACCTCTGACTGGCCCTGCCCCCATCTATTCTCTACTTCCCGAGTCCCAGCTGATCGGCTGGGTCTTCTTTTGTTGCCCTGAATAGGAGAACAAAGCTGGAAAGCAGGTGGAGAAGGGGTGGGGAGGGAATGGGGATTTTCCCTGCCATGCCCACCAAGCCACGCCCACAGAACCAGTAGTAAAAATTTTTAATCCACCATTGATTTGCACCAGATAAAATTCAGATATTTCCCACAGTTCACTATTTTTTGGTTTGAGTATTCCCTTGGAACAAACAATAAATAAATGTCTCCCAAACTGTGCCCAAGTTGTGGAAAAATATATGAAATATAGGACTGAAGTGTCTTAAACATTGATTCTAATTTTAATGGAATGTAACTAAATGAAATCAGAGGACTTTTTGGTGTTATTCTGACCCCATCTGCACTTTCTGGAAATTGGCTCCCAGTCTCTAGCACCTCCTAAAGACCACCTTAATTGGATAAAATTGTGAAAATTCTTATATATGCCAGAGGGATCCAAAACAAGCAACAAAAATTTCCAAATATTGTTGTATGGAACACTATGTCTTGGCTCACACTGGGGCTTGGGAAGCAGAGAAGCTATTAATTTGATTAACGCTATTAATGTGATTAATCATGAGGAATGATGGAATTATGGAATTATGCAATTTGGATTATTTGTATGAGGTTATCAAGTCATATACATTACTTCATCCATTCCCCAACACTTGTAGATTCCAGTATGTGTGTGTGTGTGTGTATGTGTGTGTGTGTGTGTGTACACATAAAGATAAATTGCGATTTAGACAACTGTGGTCCTCTTGTCTTAATCTGAAGCTCAACACTTCCCAATAAGAAAATAAATTTTGGGTCATTCCTATTAGTGAGATGGAGTATAACTAGGGCAGACAAGATAATCGCATTCTATTTAAAAAGCATGCATGGAACACTCCTTTCTGGTAACTTTTGCAATGTTGACATACTTATCTGTAACTTTGCAGTAACTGGTAATGTTAACTCCATATAAAACCATGTTCAACTGATTTTTATGAAGATAATGTTAATCCCAGACTTGTGTCTTGCTGAACTTCTTTGCTACGACTACAGATCTTTATCTGGTCACAATTTGTCAAAATTGGTGCCCTTCCATATCAGTAAACACATAAGAATGTTGCAGTAGATCTGACAATAGATTTAGAAACCCTCTGAAAATCCGGAAAAACCTCTACGATATATACACTCTAACACTTCTGCTTTCATGTCTAAGTACTTGAAATATCTCTGTGAATTGTTATGGTTGTCCCAGCCTCCATGAGCCAAAGATATTAACCATTGCCACCAGGCAACAAAAAGTGATGCCTAAAATATATTATAAAACAATGTCATGTAAATTTTTTTGAGAAAAAAATATTTAAAGCCATTTGATGGAAATTCTTGATCATGCTTAATCTTAAAAAAAAAAAAAAACAGAAAGAAATTAAATATTAAATGGTAGTGTCATGGTCCTGGTAGAGACTGACTCTGAGGGAGAGGAAGAACAGCTGACAGGGGTTGGAAGTATGGCTCCAGAGCTTGTGGAGGAGGCTGGGGAAGGGCAGAGGCCAGCTGGGCAGTCAGAGGAGGACCCAGGCCCATTCCCCTCTCCATCTTAAGGCATGTAGGGAAGAGAGGATAAGGGAGAGATGTGGTCTACTCAGGAGGAGAGGGCCTTGATCCTCTGCATTGGCTGCAGCTGTGACAACTGAATAAGAGGACGGACATGCGTATGGGTGAACTCTGGAAACAAAGCATGGAAATATCTCTAGTTTATGATTCCTATCTGAGTTTGGCGTTCTTCCCAGTGTGTGTTCTGTTATCTGTGGATGTCCTCCAGCCCTCATCTTGCCTGGTTTGTGTTGCTTTTTCCCTTCTTCTTGTAACTATTTGTGTGGGAGTTTTTAGTCTTTTGTCAAGGATATTTGGATCTTGGAAGCAAAGTGAAGGAATAAAAGGGGCTCCACCGGGTTTTTGTGACTGTGTTTATTTTGTATCCCCACCCGGGGTCATCACAGGTTATTGCTTTTCTTGTTTTTACACTTTGTTCACTGTATAATACATTTAGCAAACCTTGTTTGTTACTAATGGTAAACTTTAATTCATAAAGTCCTTAGAACAATACTGTTTTTAATTGTTTAGGACTATTGCCATGTTACCATATGTACTGCATATGCTGGTCATCATTAATATTATCATGAATCTGCTATCCCTCTCATTCTATCTTGGATTTAAGATGAAACCTGGATTTTAGGACTCTAGAGATTTCTTGAGATTTCTTAAATGTCACTTAGAAAGACAGATGATCACTTTCAATAATTTCCCTTAAAAAATCTGAGTTGTAATGTTAATGTTTAAAGGAGCATATATTATAACTGTCTGTGGATACTTTGTGGTTATGCATGAACTTCTATGCAAAGATTAGCTTTTAAAGAATTTTCCCCTCTGCATGAAATGAACAATATATATTTCAGTACTTTAAAATAGAACTGAGCCAAGCAAATCATATGTTTGCTATTTACAAAATCTTTTCTTTATGTTTTTCATTCCTTACAAAGTTTTATCCTGGGGAATTTCCATATTACTTCTATAACGTTTGGAATCAAATTCCTTCCCATTTCTATTGTGAACTATCATATGCTCCTTGCAATATAGTACGGCTTGCTAATAATACAGATTTATGGAAGTGCATTATAGCCTGACCCTGAAATAAAATGAGAATCATTTGAAGGAGAGCTTATTTGAAGGAGCTGAAGTTTGTGAGATTTCCCTATCTTAGCCTCTCATCCATCCAACATTCTTTGAGCAGAGGGACAAGGGGACTGAAAATATGAACAGATCTTCTATCATTTCCACAAAGACCCAATATGTTAAAAGTCCATGCCTGGGCAAAGAAACTAGTGTAATCCCTATTTTTCTGCAGGACTATATTTGTAAACAAGAGTATCATGAGCTAATGTATAGTGTGAATCTACTTATTTTACAAAATAAGCCTTTTTTTAAATGGCTCATTTTGCCACTTTTTCCTAAGCTTAAGGCCCTGTCACACTGCCCAACGGATGCAAAACGTTTGTAAAAAGGATACAGCGGATGAGAAAAATGTTCCATCCATTGTTATCCGCTCTCAAAAGGGGCAAAAATTTGCATAAACAGAGCGGATAACATGGAAAGGAATGGACGTGGGGAGGATGCAGAGCGGATGGAAAGCGGATGCAGAGTGGATGTATAGAGGATGCATAGAGGATGCGTAGAGGATGCAGAGCAGATGCAGAGCGGATGCAGAGCGGATGCAGAGCGGATGAGCTGCATCCGCTTTCATCCTTTCTCCATCCATGCTACCAACGCTGTGCGTCCGTTCTGCTTCCTCCCTGCGTCCGTTTACCGCTGGAACGGATTTGAGTTGTGCGGATGCACAGCGGATGCCAAGCGGATATAGCAGATGCATAATGGATGCAGAACGGATGTCCCCCGTATGCCTAGAGGATGCAGAATGGATGCATTGGATACATTTTCTGCTCAAAAGTTTTGAGCAGCTCAAAACCTTCTGAGCGGATGAAATGTCCATAGACGGATGCTGGACGGATAGAGAGGAAGCAAAATGGAGGCAGTGAGTACAGAATGGAAGCATCGTGTTAACCAATGGATGGCAAGTGTTTTTCTCCATTTTACATCCTCTTTCCATCCGTTGGTGCAGTGTGACAGGGGCTTAAACAGCTAATCTTCCATTCCAGTCCTTGTTCAATTCTCTGCATTTTCAGTTCTTCACTCATGACCATCAGTGTCCTTAGATATATTGTTAGACATAATATAAATTAGTCACTCATAAAGCCTGTGGCACTAACAATACCCATTTTAGCATACTCATAGAGCCAAGACTCTTACTGGCTGTAAAACACTATAGTTTTTGGAGCCACTAGTTGTGACAAAGTTGTGAGCTGCAGTTTCTACACAGCACACTGCAATAGTTTCAAACATTCCTGACCTGTAGACACAATTCATAACATTAAATCCTAAATTTGGCTGGCATAAAGCCATTGGCAACATCTGCAGAGAATGTCTTACTGTAGGCTTCCGAACAGAGATAGGAAACCATGACCTTGAATTCACAAAGGGATGCATCACATCTATAATGTTCAAGTTCAGGCCATACTTATCCAGCAGTCATATGTGTTTTCTTGGTTTGCTACTCCATAGCTCAATGGCAACTTAAATAAAAAATCCAAGTAGTTTTGCTAAGCTACTACATGTAGCTGCTTCTCACCCAGTGTCTTTCTACTTCCATGCAATACATACCTGCAAAATATGACTAGAAATACACCATTAATTCTTTAGAAATGACTTTAGTATTCTGTTAGCAGACAAATTTCTTACAATCAGTCTTTTCCTGATCAAAAAGTAGGGACAATGCATAAGAAGCCTACATTATTAGCTGCTATGAAAATAAATATGAATGTGTGTATATATGCATACATGTGTGTATGTATGTGTACTTATGACCATTTCTCGCATTTATGGTTATTGCAGCATTCCTGCTGTCACATGATCAATGTGGGCACTTGGAAACCAGCATGTATTTATGATGGTTTCAGCAAACAGGGATCACATGGTCGCTGTTTGTGACCTTCTGAGGGAGCTTCCAACAAGCCAGTTCAATGGGGGAATTCCCTTAATGAGTGCATGATTTGCTTAATGACTGCAGCAAAGCAGATCATAACATTGGGTGTGACCCTTTTAACACTGTTTAGCAACAGATGATCTGGTCTTAAAAGTGACTGTACATTAAGGACAACACACACAGACACAGACACAGAAACACAGACACATAACAATGAGAAAGAGTATCCAACTTTCAAAGTGGACAGTAAAAAAGTAGGATTTTGATTCTCACGTATTTTCATGGGAACTCATATTCTGTATTGAGCCTGGATGTGTAAAGTTTGGAAGGATAGCCATTTAGTCTGCTGAACAAATGCATTAATCTTTTAGGTTCCTCAAAGCGCTTTGTTATTATGACTGCAATTCTCCATTCTATCTGATTTAGAGAGTTGTAAGACTAAAGCAATAACTCTGAATTCCCAGAGTGAGAGGCAATCTGTAAAAAAAGAATAAATGAATGATGCCCAGGACAAGAGTTACCCCTCAGCATCAGTAAATGCAGAATAGCTTGCACCAGCACGGATCAGTCATACTTCCACAAATGTGTGTAGGGCCATTCCAAAGCTGGAATATCTGCTGGTCACTTATCCATTCTGAGAAACTGTAAGAGTTCTTTTAGAACGAGACTATATCACCAGGCAACTGGCATTCCTCCATATCACCCATTGCTGTGCCAGATCTGGCACATCTGATTTAAGCAGCAACAGGCCAGAAACTCATTGGTGAGTACAGTTGTCTGCACATAATCCCCGTGTTTTCAGAGAGCCTGTTCCGCCTTGTTGCTATTGTTTTTTTATGAGTTTGTCAGGACAACTTTTATTGTCCTTATTGTTTCATAGGCACATCATCTATTGTGTACTTGCAACTCTTGGGAACTCTTGGGTGAGGAAAAGTAGAAACACAATAGCATTTTCAGATTGGGAAATGGATTCCAATAATTGCCCTTTGAATTAAGAACCAAACATTCCAATTTGAAGAAAAATGAATCAATAGATACTGATGGCTTTGCTGTCTTGGGGCAGCATGATCTTGGTGTCATTGGCCTGCTACCTTTATTTTTTCATGACTATTATTGAAAATTATGAAATTCCTTCATTAGTACATAGGAGCTTTGTTAATATATAACAATTGAAGGACACTTCAATTCCTAGCATGGAAGAATCACTGCAGAAATTTATGGAGTTGGTGGAAATGGCAAAACTGATTACTCTGATTTAAAAAAAAGTATGTTAGTACTTTTATTTCCATATGGAGACTGCTTCTGAACTTTGTGCTTCAAGTGTAAAAGAATGAAACTGTGATTTGGGGTTTTAGATCTTTATAGAAATGGCTTGTTCATATTATTATGAAAAAACAAAAGGTTGTGATTTGATGTTAATGCCTTATTTTATTGCAACAGAGAAGTCAATGTTTCTGTTTCTTTTTTTTTCTTATCCTCCCTCACTTCTCTTCCCCTCTTCCTCCCCACTATTTTCCTATTTACTTTTGTATTTTGTATCTTATTTTAATACAAATGTTAAACTAGAAAAGATTAAAAAAAGAATGGGTGATTTGTGCTTTGATTGCTTGTTAGATCTCACCTGAAGTAACAACAGGATCTTATTTTTATTTATTTTATTTATTTATCAAACTTAAGAACTGCCCACTGAGTCACATAAAAGGCAGAATGTGCATTTCCCACTCAACCTGGTGGAGATCTTAATCCCTCATGGTACCTCAATTGTTATTTTCTGATGCAACCAAATAAGATGAACTTATTTGAATTAGAACTCCCACTGAATTTGCATAAAATCTGGATCTGCTTTTCTGGACGCTTCCTAATCAACCAGAGTCACCATACTGAATAAAGTGAGCATGAACAAAAAGAAGGTATTTTATTTATTGATGTCTTAAATTTATATGCTTCCCACCTAATTGTTAAGTGACTCTAGGCAGCTTAGGACAACATAAAAACACAGTAACAAACAGTAAGAACATTAAAACATTAAAACATTCAGCTTTAAGAATGAAAACATTAAAAAGTAATAAAGAACTAGATAAAAAGGGACCAATATAGATAATAAAGATGGAGATAGAATCTTCTTTTAATCTTCTCCTAGCCCTCTCCAGAGTAGATTTATATTGGTCCCTTTTTATGTTGATCCCTCTTGGGCCCCAAGCTAGTTGGCCTAGCCAAGTTTTCAAGCTCTTTTGAAAAGCCAAGAGGGTGAATCTCACATTGAGGGCCATGATGTTCCAGAGCAGAAAAGGCTCTTCTCCTGGACCACACCAGTCAAATTATTTGGCTGATGGACTCTGTAGTATAGCAATAGCAATAGCACTTAGACTTATATACCACTTTAAGTGCTTTACAGGGCCAGCCTATTGCCCCCCAACAATCTGGATCCCCATAATGTACCCACCTCAGAAGGATGGAAAGCTGAGTTAACTTTGATCCTGGTGAGATTTGAATTGCCAAATTCAGGCAGCTGGCAGTTGGCAGAAGTAGCTTGCAGTACTGCACTCTAACCAATACACCAATATGGTATACACTCTTCTGTCAGAACAAGTGAGGTAAGTTCTATTGGGGTGAGATGGGTCCTTAGATAGTTTGAACTCATGCCATAAAGGGTTTTAAAAATGATAAGCAACATTTTGTATTAGACCCAGAAGCAAACTGGCAACCACTGCAGTTCATGATATAGTGGTGTAACACAGGCCACACTAAAGATCTCCAGGATTGTCCATTCTGCTGTATTTCAGCTGTAGTTTCTGAATACTTAATCATGTCAGTTCCCCAAGATTTTAGCTTCTTACCCTGGGATGCACCATCACCAGTTCTTGGTTCCAAATTTATTAATTCAATCTTGTCAGAAAACAAGTGTTACATTGCATATTAAGTAATAAGCAAGTTGGACTTGCTGGTCAAGCTGAACAAGTCACAATTTCTCTTGAATTTTCTTCTTTCTTGGAGGACCTCATCTGGGAGATCAGTCAGACATAATTCCTCTTCTGGATTCCCCTTCTGTTATTATGGGACAGCTATAGCAATTTGTAATCTACCCATGCATCTTTTTTTCATAAATCTCTTTCATGCTATCCATGTACCACCAGCCTTTCCCAAGAGTTGATATCAAACAAGATTATAGACAACCTGTTTTTCAAGCTCTGAATAAAAGAACTCTTCTATTTTGAAGTGTAAGTTCACACCCAGGAAAACTCTCAAACCAGTTCTTTGTATCCAGGTGGGGCATCATATCCAGACGGCTGTGCATCCCTTGCTTATGACAGATCTGGGGTTAGACATTGCCTTTACCATGTGTCTCACTTATCTACACCCAGTGATGATCCATAGCATAGTTGCCTCTTTCAACCTCTTCCCTTCTAACTAGTATTTAACCACAAGAAACTTGTCTCATAGCTTGCTCAGAGTTATTAACAACTGCAAATGTTTAAAGTGAGAAAATAATGCTTATACTGAGAAAAAGCAGGTGAAACATGATAGACAATACCATGGACAACAAGAATAATCGGTCCTTCAATCCTTGTAGATGAGCTGAGGGTAGCGTCAAATACATTATCAATTTGGGGTCTCTACACCACCATAAGATACCTAAGTACAGCCTCCTTTGAAGTCAGTTAACTTATCTAACACCAACTTGCCTTCACCATTAGTAGTTCAGATTTTTGTGTATACATAGCATGAAATAAATGTGTAATATTTTTGAACTCTATCCTAGTTCCTGACTTCTTGTACCTGGCAATCTTACAACAAATAAAGACTGACTTTTGGTGATGATTAATAAAGAAAAACTCACAAATCTGTCCAGGTATTATGAACAACAAACAAACAAACAAAAAAAGAGAACATTTCTTGTGACATTAAGGGAAGTTGAAGACCAGTGTGAAGTAGATGGAAAGAATTAAACAAATTACTGGACTATAATTGGAAGATCTATGGATCATCAATGGAGAAAAATGAAGTGCAAGTATTTGTACAACTTCATAGCATCTACTGATTTACTACAATTTTTGCTGTCTAGAAAAATATATACTGTGCCAACTTTTTCCAGGGTTTTTGAAACTTTTGTTTCTTGCACTTTCTTTTCATTCGATTGGTCTTTTGTTTTCTGAAAAAAATCTTAATAAATATACATTTAAAATACATTGTTATGATGACATTTTACATTTTTAAAATTATATTTTAATCATTTGTTGTTGAGTGTCATATGGACAGAAAGGTGGAGTGCCAACTGAAATCATCATTTTCATTTTCATCATAACTGGGAGTGGAGATGTTATGTTTTTTGCATTTTCTGAGTACTTGCAAAGCATTTGGAAACAAAGAAAAAGCTTTTGCAAAGTATGATTAATAGTCTTTCATCAAATCAGGTACATTTGCCACATTTCTCAACAATATTTTCATGGGAAACCATAGTAATATGTTCTACTTTCTTTTCTTTCTCCGGTGCAATTTGTATTAAAATCCTTGAGGGCTGCTGCTTCAATGATGGAAAGGAGAGAAAAACAGCTAGAGAGATATAATGAACTGTTTTCTTTATTAAATCATCAAACTCCCTAGTTTTATGGAAATTTGAGAGCCTGAAGACATGGGCTGCACCTACATTCACTTCTAAGATCTAAAATAAAAAAAAAACAGAATAACAAAATAATGGAGTTGGAAAGGAACTTGAAGATCTTCTGGTCCAACGCTCTGCTCAAGCAGGAGATTTTATACCATTCTGGACAAATGACAACCCAATTTTTCTTAAAAACCTCCGGTGATAGATCGCTCACAACTTCTGGAAGCAAGATGTTCCACTGATTAATAGTTCTCATTGCCATGAAATTTCTCCTTAGTTTTATGTTGGATCTCTCTTTGATAAGTTTACAACTCCTATTACTCCTTGTCAGGTCTTCAGTTGCTTTGGAGATCGAACCCCTGTTTTCTGTGACAGTCCCTCTAATATTGGAAGATTGTTATCATGTCGCCTTCTTTTCTAGACTAGACAAACTCAGTTCCTGCAACTGTTCATTGTATGCTTTAGCCTTCAGTGTCCTAATCATCTATATTGTTCTTCCCTGTACTCTTTCTAGGGTCACAACACTTCTATCATGGCCATCACAACAGGACACTGTTTTCCAAGTGTGGTCTTTCTAGTGCAGGATAAAGTGGTACTTTCATTTTACGTGATTTTAATACTATCTCTCTGTTAATGCAGTCTAGGACAATATTTACTTTTTTGACAACTTTGGTTTTGAAATATGATGAATGACTTAGTGGGTTAACAGCAGGACTTTCTTAAAATTGCCTTATCCAAGAAAGCATATAAACAAATTTTCTTCCTTTTGCACTTCATTTAGAGTGCAAGATCTTGTGACCAAAGTCAGGCTATGGCTGCCATCAAACAGGTTGTCCCTCTTTCAGTGTAGCTGTGTCTCCTGATCATTTAAGGCTTTCCAATAATTCATCTTTAGTACTCTTCATGCAGCAGGAAATTATCCTGTGGAATTCATTGACATAAAATATGATGATGGTCACTAAAAAAAGATTGGATAAAAGGAGAGGTTTATCAAGAGCTAGTAGACCTCAAAACACATTGTTACCTTTGATTTGAGAGCAGACTATTCAAAATATCAATTTCAGAGAAACAGTGGCAGGAATTTACATGTCTTGCTTGTAAAATTCCCAGAAACATCTGGTGTGCCATTGCAAGAAACAAAATACTGCACTAAAATGGACCAGGGAATGACCCAACAAAAGTATTATTATATTCTTAAAAACATCACTGATTCACAGTGCTGTGTATGGTAAACAATCCTAAATAATGATGGAAAAATTTTCCCCTGTTTGATTAATTAGTTAATGAGTCATGAATAGAAGTATCCTATTTTTAGAGAATTTTATGAGATTTCCAGATGGGATTGATGCCATACAACACTATTTATATCAGGCCTGGGTTTTAATCTATCTGACATGAGATTTCTACTGTGACCAGAATAAGCTTTTCAGGTAGACATTTTTTTTTTTGTAACATTCCACCACTCCATCCTTTAAATTGGAGAGCCGGGGGAAACATAAGAAGTTTACCATATCTATTCAATCCCAGAGCTAAGCTTCTCAAATGAGTGTGAAATGAAAGTCACTGGATTAAACTTGTACATGTTTTAAAATAAAATGTGTGAACAAAACCAGTTTCAGATAGTTTCCTAATTTAGAAAGCTGTTGCACTGTTATCACACTATACTGCAGGTATTTTCCAATTTCCTCTAAGTCTTGGCTGTATATTGAGCTCAAAAACCCCAAGACAGTTCATACTAATGATCACTAAGCCAACAGCAATCATTATTATGAGAAGGTATCACTGGACAGAAGGTTTATAATGACATTGTGTTTGTTAGGTACCTCTACAAACTACTGTTATAGAAGTTATGGACAGTATGGCTGGGTTCACATAAAACAATGAGGCAGATTTTTTTTAAGAAATTATCATCACCAAAAGTGTTTTGGTGGATTAGGATTTGAATCCTATTTTTTTAAAATTTACATTTGTATTTTATTTTAATCATGCTACTATCTTGAGGAATTTTCAGCTGCTCTAATATGTCCAAGTGAATAAAGTAAACACATATGTAAATATCTATGTTTGCTCACATGGAAGATTTTATTATATATTATCACAGGTAGAATAGAATATAATTCTTTATTGGCCAAGTGTGATTGGAAACACATCTTTGGTGCATATGCTCTCAGTGTACATAAAGAAAAAAAAATACGTTCATCAAGAATCATAAGATACAACACTTAGTGATTGTCATAGGTTACTAATAAGCAATCAACTCATACTAGGAAACAAATAAAATTATATAAATTGTAAAGATACAAGCAACATGGTTATAGTCATAAGTGGGAAGAGATAGGTACAAGGAAGTATGAGAAGAATAATAGTAATACAGTCTTAGTGAATAATTTGACAGTGTTGTGGGAATTTGCTGTTTAGCAGAGTGATGGCATTTAGGAAAAACTGTCCTTGTGTCTAGTTGTTCTGGTGTGCAGAGCTCTACAGTGTAATTTTGAGGGTAGAAGTTGAAACAATTTATGTCCAGGATGTGAGGAGTCTACAGATATTTTTAAAGCCCTCTTTGCATTTTTTTTTTTTGTAGAGGCAATCTACAAGTCCAAGGCTTTGAACAAATTTCACAGTAATTAAAATTCAGTGTACTGAACCCATTTAATCATTTCAAATATTGAATCATACTTTAATGGAATTCCTTGATGTTTGGGGCAAAGGGAAATTTCTTTGCTCCCTCTGCAAAAGATCCTAAGATTATGGAAATATGGTTCTTTGGTCAAGTATAAGGGCTGAGATGAATTGGAATGCTTAATGGTTGTCCTTGGAATGGCTTAATAGTTATGTATACAGATACATCATGGTAGACCATCTATGTCAGAAATCTGAAAATATTTAGTTTGATAGCAAGTGGATCTCACAGAATATAAACCAAGCATATAACCAAGTTAATTCAAACGGGCATTTGTGTTAACATCCTGCACTTCTTTCAGTTATTTTCTTAAGAACCAACTTCTATTCTCTTTATTTAAACAACACATAATAGCCCTAGGCACCTTTGGTGCCAAATTTGTTCTTTAGAATTATATGCCATACATTTCACAAAGCAACTCCCACATTTCAAAATGTGCATTGTTTTGGGAATATACTGAAAGGGGAGATTATACAGTTCTTTAGCAAGTTAAATTTCTCTAATGGATAGTTTGGTCTATAACATAAGCAAAAGGTATTGGATGTTCATGTAAACAAACATTGCCTTTTGGGGCATGGTTTCCAAATGCATCTTGCTTCTTCTTCTTCTTTTTTTTTTTGTTAGAGTAAAAATGTGTTTTCTGTTAAATCTATTGTTATGAGGAAATTAAGCCCCCCAAATATGCCAGCATGGCTTTTTCCATAACTCTGAAACTTCTGTTTCAGAGTCATGAAAACTTTTTCTGCAAAAAAAAAAAAAAGGAGGAAAACATCAGCTTTTACTTTGCCAATTGCTTAATAAAAATGATCATGTGCATGTGCGCACGCGCATACACACACACAGTTTTAACAAGAAAAAAGGAAAGAAAGAAAAGAAAAGAAAAGAAAAGAAAAGAAAACCCCAAAGAGAATAGTATGTTAAAATGTTATGCCCTCTCAAGTATTTACTCTTTTATGTATATGCAAGATTTTTCAAATTAACAATAATGCATTCTCTTTGAAACAGTAGCATAGTGGTAGTATTCTACTGGTTTGACTTGGTTCGCCTGAACCGGTAGCTCCGAAGATCATCTGTGAGGAAACTAGTTTGTTCCAATGACCAGCTGCTGGGCCTGCCCACTCGGGCTCTATATTGACTATTTCCTGGTTTTGAAGCTCAGCTGATTCATGTGGCACAGCGGATTGCTGCACATCAGCTGTTGAAGACACAGGGAGAGTGCAGGATTGCAGGAGAAGGTCAGTAGCAAATCCTCTGCGCACATGTGAAGCACATGCTTGGCACGCTTGCATTCAAAACATGCATGTCATCCACCAAGCCACACCCACAGAACCACTTGAATAGCACTGTATAAATCTACTATCTTGAGAATCAACAGTAATTGTATTGAAAAAACACTTAATGGCAATTTTGCATTTGTTATGTAAAAATTAGGTACCTCGACAGGTAACAACTTCTAAGAGACCTTGACACATCTCAGAAGCAAAGAGGGGCAATCCTGAGAGAAAAAACATAGGGAAACACCAGTTCTGCATGCTATGCTGAGAATTTTAAAAAATTCAGAAAAATATATTTGTAATCCATGTTCCTAATGCCACCTAGTAAATAGCATGGATGGGGTCAACAGTACTCGAACTCTGTGGAAAAAACCCAACTGCTTACGTTTTGAGAGATTGTTGAGACATGATCAATTGTCTAATGATGTCTCAATTGACTATACATATATTTTTCTGAAATCATCTGAAGTTTATAAAACTATATGTTTTAAGAAGAAAAATACTTTTGTTGTTAGTTATAAATTTCATCACTGCTTTCTTCATTATCATACAACAGGCTTATAGTAGCCAAAGAGATTACTCATATTAAATATATGGTATTCCTTGTAGCTTAATTTATTCCTCCAGGTATATCTATAATTGGACCAAAATAGACAGCTTTGATTCCATGGGCTCTAAAAAAAATAGGACTAGATTTTTGAAATGTGTCCTATATGAGCTTATTTTACAGGGTAAGACTGAAGTTAGTAGTTGTTAGAAACAGTACATGACAGTCTATAAAGTACATCAAGGACACCCTTTCTTAAAGTGTGTGTGTGTGTGTGTGTGTGTGTGAGCTAATAGGCCAAATTGAACATGTGAATACTTCTGAATCTAAGAAAGAATATATCCCCCTAGTATTAGCGAATAAATATTTTAAGTCTGTGGTCTGTATAGTACGAATGAATAGGCCATGGTCTGCATTGAAATAGCAATAGACTTATATACCCCTTCATAGCTCATTACAGTCCTGTCTACGTGGTTTTACAGGGTCAGCATATCAACAATCTGGGTTCTCATTTACCGACCTCAGAAGGATGGAAGGCTGAATCAAGCTTGAGCTGGTGAGACTCGAACTGCCAAACTGCTGGCAATCGGCAGTCAACAAAATTAGCCTGAAATACTTCATTCTTATCAGTGTTAGAACCTCAAGTATAAAATTTCAACCCTTGAACAATCTCAGTGTTCTCCTGCCCCTCTTAGGCACAACAAACCAGGAACATTTGTTCCAAAGCAGTAAAAGTATATTATTGTTACCTAAACACAAGAATTTGGTCAACTAATGGTCAAAACTAAATTTGCTGTAGATAAGAGTTAATGGAATTCATGGTGGGAGCTGGGCTTGGGTCTATTATGGCTGTGCAATGATTCCAAATTGATGACGCATTTATTCCCACCTTCCAGCTTACCCTGCTTATTTCCTACACCCCAGACCTTCACCAAGATGAAAATATTGTTCATGTTCTCTCAATAAACTGATTTGTTTTCCATTATTTATTCTAAATCGATTTGATGGAGCCATAAATACTGAATTGATGTTATCTTTAATGGTTAATTGTTGTTTTGTATATTAGTGCTTTTACAAAAAAATAACATTTATGATTTTCCTGTGTTTTACTTTATGTAATAAGGTAATACTAATAGGTCTTGTAGATTCTGAAATATTTACACCAAATATTATTATACTGACTTTGAAATGTTTTTATATAAAAATGATATACAAATATTATTTGTCTGATTATTGAATGATCCAGATTTTCTCAATAATGGTGCAGTTACAGGTGTTGCATGGATGATCTCATTTGTATCAGTGAGCACTGGACATCAAGATACAAGAAAAGCAGTAAATCTGCTAAACTCAATCTGTTCATCAGGGAAAAGCTTTCCATCTGCAAGAAGCATGCAATCAATTCACAGTTTTCTTTGGCATTCAATGGATGCCAAATAGGTATCTCTCAAGTATATAATCTGCCAAGCAGTTAACCAAGCCAGAAGCTGAAGTAATCATCAACTTTTTCAGATGCTCAGTACCAATAAATAAAATAGATACGTCAACGTCTTGCCAGATTTGCCAAATGTCCTGAGATTTTTCATAGAGTAATACATTGGAAGGGTAAGAAGGTAAATTGGAGGTCATCTACCAAGTCTACCTTCTGTCCAGTGCAGGAATTCACTGTTAAAATAGTCCTCGACAATGGTGGGATTCAAATTTTTTTACTACCGGTTCTGTGGGTGTGGCTTGGTGGGCGTTGTGTGACTTGCTGGGTGTGGCAGGGGAAAGATACTGCAAAATCCCCATTCCCTCCCCACCCCACCCCACAAACCTGCTTTCCAACTCCGTTCTCCTGTGCAGGAAAACAAAAGAAGACCCAGCACTCAGCTAGGAATCAGGAGGCAGAGAATAGATTGGGGCAGGACCAGTCAGAGGTGGCATTTGCTGGTTTTCCCAACTACTCAAAATTTTCGCTATTGGATCAGAATTTTTGCTGCTAAGCA
Source organism: Laticauda colubrina (assembly GCA_015471245.1). NCBI lineage: Eukaryota > Metazoa > Chordata > Lepidosauria > Squamata > Elapidae > Laticauda > Laticauda colubrina. The sequence goes on from BLBF01000002.1 coordinate 18,704,968, forward strand.
ATGTGCATTGCACTTGATTTTTATGACCTTTTTGCCATGATTTTTGAGCAAATCACTGCTGTTGTTAGGTGAATCACACGATCATTAAGCGAATGTGATTTCCACCATTGACTTTGATTGATGTCAATGGGAAGCTGGGAAGGTTGCAAATGACAATCATATGCCCCTGGGACATTGCCACTGTTGTAAATACATTCTGTTTGCCAAAAGCACAAACTTTGATCCTTCGACAGTCATATATGCAAGAACTGTTATAAGTTATTATTTCTCAATGCAGTGGTAACTTTGAATGATGGCTGAATGAATGCTTATAAGTTGAGGATTATCTCTAGTCTTAGGTTAGACTGGATGCTTATTTTCCATAAAGATGAGCCATTATCTCTGTTTTTAACAATGCCATATCTCATATACAAAGTTACATCTGAGTGGTGAGGATGGGAGAAACAATTATTGTTAGTTCACTTCCTTTTACCCAGGATATAGCAAATAAGTGATGCTTGAGCAGGAGTGGGATTCAACCAGTGTTATTACCAATTTGGTGATTACGTTTTGCATGCGCATGCACACTTTGCATGCATGCATGTGCATAATACATTGAAAGCTGTGCTGTCTGGACAGCTGAAAAGCGCTGCGCACAGGTGCACAGCATTCGAAAAACCTCTTTTCCCCTGCTTTTTCAACCGTAGCTGTGCCACGCAAAGCAGCTGAGGTTGAAAAAGCAGAAAATAAAGGTCACATAAGAGCCCAGGCAGGCGGGTGGGCCAAACAGCAGCAGACACAGAACCAGTTCTGTGTCTGCTGCTCTTCAGATCTACCAGTTCTATAGAGCCAGGCAGAACCAGTAGCATCCCACCCCTGTGCTTGAGCTGAAGTGTTCTCTGGGATGCTACACATCCTCTTCATAACCTGTTTTCCTTGCAACCTTCTGGGAGGAGGCTTCATCGTATCTGAAGCAAATCAACTAGATGCTGTAATAGCTTTAAACCATACAGTATCAACCTTGTTAACTCTCAAGACTCTTTTTGTAACCATGTATTCAAAATGGACTGTGATTAATATACAGTATATGCAATAAGTATGTGTGGCATGTGTTTGTGTGTGTGTGTGTATGTGCGTGTGTGTGTGTGTAATGTGTACGTTTGTATACTCATGTATATGGAGAGGGGGAGGGAGGGGAGGGAGAGAGAGAGAGAGAGAGAGAGAGAGGGAGAGAGAGAGAGAGAGAATATCAAAATTTCATTTTTAATGTGTGCCAGTGGGCTCACAGAAAAAATATATATCTTATCTCATCTTCTTACATTACCTTACCTTACCTCATCTCATCATCTCATCTCATCTCATCATCTCATCTCATCTTGTCTCGTCTCGTGTCATCTCATCTCCTTATCTTATTTCATCTCATCATTTCATCTTCTCATCTCATCTCATCTTATCTTACATGGCAAAAGTTTTCTGGTCCAGCATAAGAATGCTGGAAGGAGCTTGAGAAAGAGGAGGAACTAGTTTTTTTAAAAAAAACTCATCTTCCCTTGGTTTTACCCCTACAAAACCTGAAACAGATTGGACCAAGAGAGCAACTGACTCCAAATCACCAAGAGACTTTCAGATGCTGATGAATATGTAGAATCGGCAAAATTATTTTAGTCCAGTATCACTTTCACTTCTATCCAATTTCTCCATTAAGATGTACTAGTTATTACTTATTTAGTAGATGCGTATTCAACCTGCCCTCAAGGCATTCTCATCTCCTATTTTTCACCACAATAAACCTGTGAGGTTAGAAAAAGAGACTGGTTGGAGCAAATCCATCAGTGAGCTCCCATAGCTGAGGAGTGACTTAAAACCAGATCTGAACAGTCATAGTGTAGCATCTTAACCCCTACACCACAATGGCAACACTTTTGTCATAAATTTGTAACCTATCATTAAAGACTTTTGCAATAATCTTCAAATATTGTGAAATTTTATCAATGCTTCATTATTTAAAATTATTTTTAATGTGAATGTTCCATGGATGCCTACCCCAATCTATCGAAATAAAGCACATGTCTAAACATTATTTTAATTGAGGTGTCCTTGGGGCTCTTTGTGCCTGGCTGCTTTCTGGTAGACATTTCATTAGCCAAACTAGGATACTGAAATGTCTGCAAGAAAATACCTAGGCTCAGATAACACCAAGGACCCCTCATTTCAAGCTACAAATATTTTCCTCTATTTGACTTCCCTGGATCCAACTGTGGCTTGTGAGAGAGCTTGTGTATAACAGAGGTTGTTTGACAAGGGGCTATGTAAGTAATAAATTAATGATTATTTCTTTCTCACTTTAAGCATAAGGGAATTTTCAATAAAGATCTTAATTGTTGATATTTTTTCCACAAACTCTTCAGCTAAATAATAATCTCTCCTTCTTCCTTACCACTATTTATTTGAAGTTTAATGGAACAACTTTTTAAAAATTGGGCAGAAAAAATGTGAGAGAATTAACAAAGCAAAATAATAATAATAATACTTGAGTGGCAAGCAGGTGGCAGCAACTGCTTGAATTTGTTTGGATTTGGAAGTTAAGCAAGGTGAGTATTTTAATGGGAGACCTGTAGAGAATACTTGTTCTTTAGGCTAGACTGGAAAATTGAAAAACAGCTCAGAAAAAGGCAAAGGTAAAACATCATTGCAAAATTGCCAGGTAACTTGCATGGAAGTGTCCATGATGTTACCAAGGAGTTTGACTCAAGGAGTCTTATCTTCTGAAAGTTTCTGCAAATTTTATTCTACACTGACTGAAGAAGGCTCTTTATGCTTGTCCTTTCTAAGATGCCAAGAGGAATATTGAAATTACAAGCAGGAATAATTGAATACTCAAGTTGGTTGAGAATGAGATCCCAAATTCCTTGAAGGTTAGAAAGTTGACAATACTTACAAACTGCTACCCAGTTTATTTCAGGCTCAGTGTCTAAAATGTACCAAGCATAGAAGGTTTTGAGGGTGGCCTTATGTAAAAATACATTCTCCCCTTTCCCGTTTGCAGGCAGGCAATTCTTTATTTAGAAATGTAAATCTGTTGCATGATTGAATTCAGTGGCATATGCTTCTGACTAAACTTGCATCAGGGCAATCATGTTCATTTATGAAAAGGCAGTGGCACAAGAAGTTTTTGCCTTTACTAAAACCAGTTCTGTTGGACTCAGTTCTGACCTGGAATAAAAAGTTAAAAATTGAAATTCCAAAGACTTCAGTGTGGAATTGAATAATTACACTGGTCAGGTCCAATTTGTATTTAGCCATAAGATGGGTGTCCATCTAAAAACTATTGAGAAATAAAGCAAAGGAAGAGAAGCTGCTCAAATTAGAGTTGATGTTACTAAATGTCACCTCCCTCTCTCTCTCTCTTGCCGTCTTTCCATCCTTCCCTCTCTCCCTCTCTCTTTTCTCTCTCTCTCTTCCTCCCTCTCTGTTCTCTCCCTCCCTCCCTCTTCTCTCCCTCCCTCTCACCATATGTTATACACACACACACACACACACACACACACACACACACACACATCATATATATTATTTGTGTTTGATAATTACCCAATAATGAATTGGTAAACAATTGGTATAAAAATAGTAATTCTGTTGTGTCAAATAGAAATGGTTGTGAGTATGTAGCTGACTTAAAGGATATGCAAGCAAAAGCTATTTTTTTAAGGAGGGTGTTTTGGCAGAAGCATTTGAAGTATTTATTTGATGTTAAACTGTAGATGAGAGCCAATTTGGTTGTCGTGGTTAAGGCACTAAGCTAGAAACTGGTAGACCATGAGTTCTAGTCCCTCTTTAGGCATAAAAACATCTGGGTAACCTTGGGCCAGTCACTTTTTTCTGAGTCTTAGGAAGGAGGCAATGGCAAACCTTTGAAAAACCTTGCCAAGCAAAGTGTATGGACTTGTCTCTGAGAATCGGACATGATTGGATTGAAGAAAAAAAACTGTAGGCAGTTGAATTAGGCAGATGATGTTTAAACAACAAAGTCTCAAGATGATGTAGATAAAATTCTTGATGTGTTTGGCAGGAACAAATAGATCTTGAAAGCAGGGCATGATGAGAAAAAGTGTTTACCATGACTTCTTAGGCAAGTGAGTCATAAGGATGAGAAATGCAATGTAGAATGAAAATAATTAAAGATGGAAAATAAAAACCAGGTACATTAACAAAACAGAAAATGCCTAGGGTTGGCAAAGATCTTCAGAACCAAAAATGATTCTGAATTTTTGATCCAAAAATGGTGTACAAAACTCAAACCATGTAGTATAGTACGTCCTGTTGAATTAGAATGGCCGCATATCCCCATTATGCAAATATAAATTTGCCTAGACACAACTATGTCAATTTGTATACAGAAATGAAAATACTGAAACAATCAATATAAATTAAATTGAAATTGATATCCCAGCGCTGTAGCATCTCGTAGGATCTTGAAAACCCTTCAAAAATGGTGCTTCAGAATGTGTAGAAAAGTATACAAACCCCCTGGTTTTATTGTCAAAATAGCCATAACTTTTAAAAAGGTTCATTGGAATTAATTAGTTAATTTTAATCCAATTTATTAGATCAGAATTCACACTGATCCAAAATCGGAGCACTCTGATCTACAGTTAGGACCATCAGTTAGAAAGTGGATTTAAGTAGGTGAAGGGCTGAGCATGGAATTCAAAAACAAACCATTTGTCTGAGACAACAACTAAATATTTGTTTCCAAGCACTGATGGGTTGCCTTCAATTGTTATAATGACATTCTGCAATGTAAAGGATTTTTCAATTTATGAACCAAGACATTGACTTAGAAATATTACCATAGTGATTTTGATGCCCTGTGTTTTACCTTTAACTCAGAGGTGGTATTCAGCAGGTTCTGACCAGTTCTGGAGAACCGGTAGCAGAAATTTTGAGTAGTTTGGATTGGTCCCAATCCCATCTATTCTCTGCCTTTTAAAAAAAATTAAATGGCTGCTGGTATCATATAAATCTGTATTGCATAAACAGATAAATAATAACCACCATATCACAATTACTTCAGTTTTCCTATTATGAGTTTTAACTTTTAAGTATCTATTTTGTTAATATCTGGTGTTGTTATTCATGCTTCTGTTATTATTATGAAAACAAGCTTATATATATTTTTAAATGCAAGCACTGGTTATCTGGTGATAAATTCATCCTGTCCATAAGGAAAAGAAATGCAAATAATTCATACTTCTTCCAGTCTTTTGATATCTCTTTCATATCAACTGCAAAATGCAAATTTGGAGAACCTTTTTTAATTAGATCTTAATTTCCATATCAAGTAAACTTAACCTTCATTTATGTTTGGTTAACGATTTACTGATGGTACCTCAGAAGTGATATCAGGTTCTGATCAGTTCTGGAGAACCAGTAGCAGAGTAGTTCAGAGAACCGGAAAATACCACCTCTGACTGGCCCCACCCCCATCTATTCTCTGCCTCCAGAATCCCAGCTGATTGGCTGGGTCTTCTTTTGTTGCCCTGAAAGGAGAATGGAGCTGGAAAGTAGGTTAGTGGGGTGGAGAGGGAATGGGATTTTGCAGTGTCCTTTCCCTAGAGTGGGGAGGGAATGGAGACATTACAGTATCCTTTCCTTGCCACACCCACCAAGCCACACCACTCCCATCAAGCAATGTCCACAAAACTGGTAGTAAAAAATTTTTAATCCCACCACTGCCTTAACTGCCTGGAAAAGAGTAGGCTAAAAAAAATGAAAAATTGAACAAAATTCTAAGGACATTTAACAATTGATTGAAGTCTTCAATCCTGTGGATTTCTGAAATAGAGTTAGGCCTGCTGAATTTTTAATATACATTTATAAGGAGAATGCATTGACCAAAGAGTTTGTAGTAGAGGCAATTGCTATTTGGTGAATCATTAAGAATAAATTTTATAACATAAGATACATTAAAGGATTTATGTCACAGTTGTGGCAAATGCAACTTTTGCCTCAGTCTAATTCACAAAAACCTGAAAAACCAAATAGGTTGGTTTGGAAGAAAACTTAAGTTCTTTCCATTAGGAATAAACAAATGTTTTGCAGCTGTGTCCCTTTATTCATTTGACAGGTTGTAAACTCATAAATGAAACTGGGTGGCTTATAAGTAAAAACACTCCAATCTATTGAAGAAATTCGGCCTACCAGAAGAGCAAAATACAAAATTTAAAGCAAAATATATTTTTCTTTTAAATACCAAACCAAGTCAAATTGATTCAAAATAAAACAAAGTCAAGCAGAACAAGAAGGAGCTGTGCCCAAGGCCTGGGAGAACACCTAAATTTTCAGTAATTTATTGAATGGTGTAAGGGTAGAAGCTATGTGAAGGAGATATTATTCCAGAAGGCAGGAATTAAAAACCCCATAGGCAAGTTTTCTGGATCCCACAAGATAATATTTTTTAATTGATAGGATCAAGAGAAACAATTTTTGGTTTGGGCTCAAAGGCTAGAGAAGGAATGATTGATGAAGTAGTAGAATAAGCATGATTATTATTCCCCCTCCCCATTACTTATAAATTTATTCTAACTTTGTTGGTCAACCTACAAGCCCACAGTGGCCAATAAGAAAATTCATATTAAATATATGGTGATTATTTATTTAATTTATTTATTTAGTTTGTCAAGCATGTATGAGAAAACAACTATGAACATAACATATGAACATATCAGTATAAGCAGGTATAAGTATATATAATAAATGAGTACAAATAAATGGGAACAGTAGGACAGGGACGGTAGGCACTCTGATGCGCTTATGGATGCACCCTTTCTTAGGAATGGGGTAAGGTCAGTGGTGGGATCCAATTTTTTTTACTTCTGGTTCTGTGGGCATGGCTTGGTGTGCATGGCAGGGTAAGGATACTGTAAAATCTCTAGTCAGAGGTGGTATTTGCCAGATTTCTGAACTACTCAAAATTTCCGCTACTGGTTCTCCAGAACTGGTCAGAACCCACTGAACCCACTGAACCCACTGAATACCACCTCTGGGTAGGTCCACAGTAGACAGTTTAAGGTTAAAGTTTTGGGGATTTGAGGATGTAACAACAGAGTCCAGGTAGTGAGTTCCAGGCATTGACCACTCTGTTGCTGAAGTCATATTTTCTGCAATCAAATTTGGAGTGGTTTACGTTGTTCCTATAGTTTAATTTATTGACCGAGGTGTATCAGTTCTTGGAGCAAAATATGTGCTGCATGGGCTCCCAAAAAATTAGGAATAGGTTACTGAAATGTACCCTGATCCTGTTTCTGTGTTTCTCTCTTCTGTAGAGCAAGTCTTTTCAATGGAAGGTGGGGAGATTGAAAAAGAGGTCTAGGGGATGCATTGATCCTTACAGAGATATAAGACATCTATATTTTCCATTATTTGAGGAGGAAAATGGTAAAGTCAATTACTTTAGAATAGAATACTTTATTGACCAAGTGTGATTGGATAGACAAAGAACTTGTATCTGGTGCATAAGCTCTCAGTGTACGTACCAAGAGCAAAATAATATAATTGTAAGATATCAATAAGTGGAGATAGTAGAAAAGATGAGAAGGATAAAAGTAATACAATCCTACTATGGGGATAAATATCTTTATACATAAGACAATAATGTTATTTTTACTACCAGATATTGTATTTTGAGTCTGAGGGCCCTTTAGAGGCCACAAAATAAGTGCTGAAACAGCTCTCTGTTTTATATTAAGTAAACTAAATAAGCTTCTTCCCAATTCAATAACGTTCTTGAAAAATCAGTTACAACCATCTCATTGATCAATTATCTGTTTGAGTGAAGCTGCATTGCAGGCTAACTCTTTCATTCTACTTGGAATATCCCAACCCTTTGGCATGTCTTTTCAATGGAAGCATTTTATTTTTTTTCTGAAGTATTGTCAAAACCTCAAAAGATGAGAAATGGCAAATACAAGTGTTTCTTATTGACTGTCATTTCACAAACTTGTCTGTTGTGGCTCCTCTATTCAAAGAGCAGGATGCACATTTGCACAACATGCTGTCTCTTTTTCCTATTGGGTAGGCAACCATTTCAGATATTAATCACCACAACTTGCTAAAGCCAATGGAAGCCAATTGGGTTGCAGATTGCTTTTTAACAAAGCAGGAAAGAAGAAACTGCCATGTAGCTTTTCAGATAATGTGATGCCAATGTCCAATACTGTATGAATTCTTTCTCCTTGCTAAAGAAGTTTTCATTGGATATTTAGTGACTAATATTGAACAGAAAACATTAGCCTTTTCAATGTGTTAAGAGGCCTGGGGGCAGGGGTGTCTCAAGGGAATTGTCACCTCTTGTTTTTAAAACAATAACACCAGTATTTTTAATGATGTTCTGTTTTAATATTGTTATTTTATGATTTCACTTTATATTACCCCAGAATCAATTTCTGTGAAATGGGAAGTTGTATAAATATGATAAATATATAAATAAATCAAATTATGTTGAAGAATGGGAAGTTTCCGAATTCTGTAATATTCCATTCAAGCAAATTTAGACAGAATCAGACCAATTTGTGAGGTTGCTGTTCCAACACAGATACCTTCCATATCTCTTGGAGGTTTTTAAAAACAGGACAACCATTTGACTGGAATGATATAAGGTCTCCTGCCTTGAGCAGGAGTTCTATGTTCAATAACCAATTTCCTTGCTGGCTAGAAGAATGATAAGAATTGAAATCTAGCACATCTGGAGAGCTCAATTTGGGAAAGTTGGGACACTGTCAATCTTTGAAAGGATATTTTGCTTCAGTTAATGCCTAACCTAAGACACTCTCTTGAAGTTACTTCTAGAATCTCCTTAGCTTCTAAAACTGGAAGAAAACAGCTGTACTCTTCATTACTCTACCTGCCTTTATCAGCATTTTCAAAAGTCAGAAGGCACTTATGTTTACACAAGCTCATGCAAAAAAGTTTCTTTAGTTTTTATAAAGTGGCAGTTAAGTCAGCAGAAGTGATGTGAAGAACACTGTCAAAGCCACTTGCCCATCTATAAAATTCTTCATCAAAGGAATTTTGCATAATCCTGTTCCATGTATTCCAGATTGATATTCAGAGGCAGGATGCCACAAAATGCCATCTGTTGTTTTGATTAATGACACTAAGCCATTGTCCAAGTCCAGTCCTGAATTATTGGCTAGTATATGATTGGCCATTGTAGGAAAGACTTTGGTGGGTTTCAAAGACCTTTGGTTGGAAACCAACAGAAGTCTTCTTGTATGAACAAAAAAATAAGAGTAAGTCTAAGGATGAAACTAATCCAAACAGCTCATCAGGGTTAAAGGCAGAACTTGAGATGATTCCATCACCGTTAAATGCTGGCCTGCACACTCATTAAAACAACTAGAACCACGATCTGCAGTTTGTTTTCCAAAATGACAGAATGTACCTTCTGGCACTAGCATAATAGCTAATTAAAAATAATAAAAAAGATAAAGGGTAGGCTTTTCTTTAACATTTAATTAAAAGCTACCAAATATAATTGTTTTTCTAGTTCTAACAAAATACAGACAAGCACTGTGCAAGGTATGTTTGCAAGGTCTTGTTGGGCTAATTGGTTTTGAAAATAAAAGGGCCACTTTGGGGGAAATAGTCTAGGTTAGGGTGATTGCAATTAGAACAACAGCAGAACTACTGGGTTTTACAGTGATGGGAACATAAATTGGTTAAAAAATTGAAGGTTGAGTCAAATGGGTTCCTAATTGTTTGGAGTAATGATTAGTAACACAGCAATTCAGTCTTCAGGCTGAAAGAATTCTATTATCAAGAGGTCTAGAGATTTCTGGTTGGAAGGCAGAAGATCAGGATGGGCCCAAAATATTGCAGACCCACAACTAGCTAACTGATGCAAAGCCTGTGTAGAATACCTAACCAAGCCCAAACTTGACATGAAATGCAATCTTTCTAGTTTTTTACTAATTTTCCTCCAACCTCAAAAATACCCTGCGGAGACTTCTAGGCCAGGAATGAGAGAGGACAATAGCTGCTTCAACTCTTTTTATTTATTTTTACTTAACACTGCTACATCTTCTCAGTGATACTATTAGAACCAATGGATCAAAACAGTTCTCACAGTTCTCTAAGAAAGAGGCTCCAAGTTGACTTACAACCACAATTAAGCCCCAAATTTCCTATGTGAAGAAAGACAGTTATTAAGTAAGTTTTGCTCCATTTTTCAAGCTTTCTTGCCACAACTTCAACCCCCTATCCTTTAAAAGAGGGGCGGGGGGAAAGAGAGAGTAATGGTGATTGCTTTGGCCATTGCTTGGTATGTAAGACATGAGAAGAAAAGAAATAAAGACAGAGAAGATTGGATGCAGGAGAAGAAAAAGATCCACATCATTTAAGAAGATAGTCATTATAAGGTAATAGAGAGCTCATTTATATATGTGGGCTCCTTACACGGCATCTGCCTAGAGTCATCTCAATTCTGATCACAATTTTTTCTCCATACACAGAAACCATTTCTCCAGAAAAGGAATGGGAGAACTTGCCATAGCCAACTTGTGGCCAACTCACCATGGCCAACTTGCAGCAGGTGAACTTATACCATGGTCAACTCACTGCAAGACAACTAATTGCAGGACAATTTATCAATTCTATTTAATTAATTAAAATAAGTAAAAAATATTTTAATTTTTGACATTCAATTTCATTCTGTCTCTCTTTTTGCATTCTTTCTTTAATGATTCTCATCCACCATTTCTTTGATATTAGTGTAATTCTTGTCCCACAGTGAGTTGACCTGTGGCGAGATGGCCATGGTGAGTTGTCCTGCGGCGAATTGACTGTGGCAGTTTGGTTATGGCAAGCTGGTTGCAAATTGTCATAGACCCCTCCAGAACAGTATTTTTCAAACTTACAAGAGCAACTTTGAAATATGCAGACTTCAGCTTCCAGAATTCCCCAATCAGCATATTAATTCTTAAAAAACACACACACACATTGTTCTAGGCTATGCATTCATGATAAACCAATCAACCAAATATATA
>BLBF01000002.1:18717058-18757989 GCA_015471245.1 Laticauda colubrina
AAAGGATGGCTGTTATCTATTAGGAAGCTAGGTTTCATCTGGGTGCCTGGTTGGGGTGTGTTTGAGCTGAAGGTAACATGGGGAGTCTGTTTGTGCCCAGGTGTTTGCCTGGCTTGTGGTGTGGAGATCTTTCTCTTTGAGAGTGCAGGCTTCCAAATGATTGACAGTCTGGTGGAATCATCTCTTCTGTTCATGCTTTCAGGTCTTTTTTCAATCTCTATGGCTTCTCTGATGATTCTGTGTCTGGGGTTTTCTATAGGCTAGCCACTAAAGTAACAGTGGTCCTAAAAGAAATTCATGGTTTGGATATGTACAAGAAGTCTTAAAAGAAGATGACAAAAGAGAATGGAAAAGTGGATGGTGTTGTGTATAGGAATACTTCAAATACTTAAATCCGATTGGCCGAAAAGGCACAATCGGATTGGCTGTTTAAGTACTGCCGCAATTGACCACCTGATGGTGGGAAAGCTCACAGAGCTGTCATTGGCCATAAGCCGCGAACAGCCACCATAAAAAGGGTTGCCGTGGCTCTGGCAAAGCTGTTCTGTTACAAGTCACTAAGAGTTTAATAAAGAGCTGTTTGTTTGGAACTCCTGTCTCGCATACCTTCTTTTCAGAACAGAACACTGGTGACGAGGATGGGATCGTCCTAGAAAAGTGAGACCAAAGCACGCGGCATCAAGAACTGAGCAAAATGGCCAATAGCAATATGCCGCCTGCACCGTTCAACCCAACCGAAGAAGATTGGGAGTCATACACTGACTGCTTTCTAATGTTCCTGGAAAGCAACGAGCTACAAGAAATAACTGACCAGAGGAAGAGATTCGTATTCCTCATGCACTGTGGCCCTGCCATCTTTAAAATGGCCAAGGCTTTAGCCAAGCCACAGTACGTAAAACAGATGGCATGGCCAGAATTAAACTGAATGCTAAGAGCCCATTACACGGCTGAGGTCTCCAATCTCATTAAAAGGCACGAATATTATAAGCGAGATCAAAGAGAAAACAAGAGCATCGGAGATTTTGTAGCAGCCCTGAGAGATATCGAGGGAGCCTGTGAGTTTCTTAACATGGACGAAGCCATGAGAGACCGTGTGGTCTTCGGGTTGAAGGATGCTACACTCCAAAGCAAGCTACTGAACAGACCAAATATCACAGTAGCTGAGGCCATCGCAAAAGCCACCGCCGCTGAAGCAGCCAAGAAATCCGCAGCCACCGTGCACCAAATGAACTCAACAAATCCAGAACCACAGAACCAAACTCGAGAAAAGAAGGTGGAAGGAACACAAAAACAACCAACCACGACTGCCCACCATGAAGACCTCGATTCCCTGAGCGATACCGACATCCATAGGCTTCAGTCGGAAAGAAAAATGGCAGGAAAAAAAGAGGAAGGAGGCAAGAATTCCAGTGATGTGGAGGAAACCACCCGCACTCTGAATGTAGATTCCTGGATGCCATTTGCAGATTTTGTGAGAAATGGGGGCACATTGCAAGGATCTGCCGGAACAAAAAGAGCTATAGTCCCAAAAGATGCGGTAGCACCCCGCCCCAGAAACAGAGATAGATAACCCAGAAGCCGATGGAGCCAGAAGAACAGAAGCCGGCGAATGAACGACAGAAAAGAAACACACCAAACAATAATCATAGGAAATGCCAGGGCAGGAAATGCAAAAAAGGTCCAAATAAATGTAAGAATTGAAGAGAAACCCTGTGAAATGGAAGTAGACTCCGGATCATACCTGTCAATGGTATCATGGAACACCATCAGAAACCTGATACCAGACATCAAGCGAAGAGAACTGGAACAGCAAAGCCTAATACTCAAAGACTACCAGGGAAACCGAATCCCAGTAGTGGGTCTTGGACATTTCCTAATAGAATTCAAAAACTAAGCTGAAATACTTCCTCTGACAATCATCGACCATGATCACCCTAGCCTCCTGGGAATTGAATGGTTCGTGCCCCTGGGAATCGGAGTGACAGGAATCAACAGCGTCACCGAGACCAATTGGGAGAAGAACCTGATGAAAGAGTTCCAGGATGTATTTGACGGGACCCTAGGCAAGTACAAGGGGACCCCTGAAACATTCAGCCTAGTCTCTAAAATTGCTCCCATCAGGCTCAAAGCCAGATGCATTCCCTTTGACTTAAAGCTGAAAATAGATGAGTCAGTGAGCATCTGTGGTGATTATAAGGCCACCCTGAATCATGCACTACAGCAAAGCGTGTACCTAGTTCCAGTTGTTCAACATCTGTTGCATTAATTAGGGGGAAGAAAATTTTCCGCGAAACTTGATCTCGTGCAAGCATATCAACAGCTGCCAGTTGACCCCGAAACTGCAGAAGCACAGACTATAGTCACACACAGAGGGGCAACAGACTTCAATTTGGAGTTAGCGTTGCCCCTGGTGTTTTCCAAAGCCTAATGGAGCGCCTTCTCAATGAACTAAAAGGGGTCATTCCCTATTTTGACGACGTATTAGTATCAGCTAAAAACAAACAACTAGAGGATAGACTGAGAGCAGCCACTAGCCACTAATCAAGTCGAATTCTTAGGCTATCTTATAGACGAAAAGGGGATACACCCCACTGAAAATAAAATAAAAGTGATTAAAGACGCACCCAGACCTAAGAACAAAACAAACTTACAGGCGTTCTTAGGTCTCATTAACTTCTACAATGCTTTCCTGCCCCAAAAGGCAACCATAGCAGAGCCATTACATCGACTACTAGATAAAAAAACTGTCTGGAAGTGGGGCTGCTGAGAACAAGCAGCATTCCAAAATATTAAGGCCTTATTAACATCAAAAACCGTTTTAATACAACACAGCAACACTCTGCCACTGACGTTCACCTGTGATGCATCACCTTTTGGAATCGACGTCATACTGAGCCACAAGCTACTGGATGGCAGAGAAGCTCCAATCATCTTCTATTCCAAAACACTGTCAAAATCTGAAAGAAACTACAGCCAACTTGACCGAGAAGCCCTCGCCATCATAGCAGGCATAAATAGATTCCACGAATACCTTTATGGTAGGACATTTTCTATCATCACAGACCATAAACCCTTACTAGGAATTCTAGCAGGGAACAAACCAACCCCGAACATCCTATCGCCAAGAATGACGAGATGGTCAGAATTCCTAACTGCATACAATAACACACTCATCCATCGGCCAGAAAAAACTATCACCCATGCAGATGCCTTGAGCCATTCACAGCTGCCCGACAAAGAAGGCGACCCAGCTCCCACCATCACCACTCTTCAGATCGAGACATGACCGAATCTGCCACAAACCGCAACAGATGTCGCTAAAGCTACCGCAAACGACCCTCTGACAGCTCAAATTCTGCATTGGGTAGGTAAGGGCTGGCCGGATGAGGATAGAGGCAAGACTTTTAAACCTTTTCACACCTGGCAGACTGAACTGTCTGTGGGGGGACAGGGTGGTAATTCCCAACAAATTGCAGGAGGAAGTATTGTGCATGTTGCACGAGGGACATCCGGGCATAGTAAAAATGAAAGCCCTGGCCAGGAGTTATGTCTGGTGGCCAGGGCTGGACAAAAACATTGAGAAATGGGTGGCAACATGCCATGACTGCCAGAAATCAAGGCCTACCTTCCTTCTTGCACCAGTCCTGGAATGGAAAACTCCCAGAGGTCCATGGTCAAGACTCCATATTGATTTTGCTGGGCCAACAAAAGGGAACACTTATTTAATTATTGTTGACGCTTATTCAAACTGGTTAGAGGTTATTCTTATGGTGTCCACAACTTCTGAAGCAGTCATGAAACAATTGAACAAACTTTTTGTTACACATGGACTGCCTGATGTAGTAATTTCTGACAATGGCCCCCAGTTTACCGCCTTAGTTTTCAAACAATACATAGCCACACAAGGCATCCGACATGCCCTAACAGCGCCGGCTCATCCAGCTTTAAATGGATGAGCTGAATGCATGGTTCGTTATGCAAAAGAAGCCCTAAACAAATTGGACACTGGGGACATTCAGGATGGACTAAACAAAGTTAACAATTCAGCATATCACCCCTAGCACAACCACTAACAAAAGCCCAGCAGAACTCCTCATGGGTAGAAAATCGAGCTCCTACCTAGATAGGTTACACCCCACCTACACCTCTGACAGACCCCCTGAGTCCTCGGGTAAATACTGCTCCTTTACCATAGGAGACCTAGTCTGTGCCAAAAATCTTACGGGGGACCTGTTATGGCTTCCAGATACAGTTACACAAATTACAGGGCCCGATCATACTGGCTTACACTAGACAAAGGCAAAACATGGAAACGACACATTGACCAGCTTCGCTCTATGACATTGGAATGCAATACTAACCTATCGAGCCCCGAAGCACTGCCACAAATGCCACTCCCAATAAAAAAATCCAGAAACAACCGAGGAGGGTGGGGAACACAAAATAATAAAAAGGGGAGAGATGAACCACCAACAACATGACAAAAAATACAACACAAACCCGAATCAGAACCCCCGATAAAACAAAAAGAGCACTCATTAACTTCAGATAAAATACATCTTGGAATTTAGGTTAATATGGGAAAAGAGAGCTCTTTTAGTGGACTTGCTTGTTACAATTTCAGTAGTTTCCCCTTGAAGATACTGACACTGTGCAAGCTATTATTTCTAGACCTTTGGTTATTTCATTCAGTGGAATGGCCATTGTTTCATCCAAACACCTTATAATCAATAATAACCACATTGAGGCTACTTCTTTTGGAGTCTTCATTGGAAGCATTCTAATTTATCTTATTATTTTGGTCAGCCATAAATCTTCCTTTTGTGGGAAATTTGGTTAACTACCTATATTTTCCATGAATTCATTGAACTTCCTTTTAAAGAATAAATTAAAGAATAACAATGGGTAGTGCTTCAGATTCAATTTGTTCACTCGGGAGCTCCAGTGCATCATCTATTTATATTATTTATCTTAAAGAATCCTTGTCTTTCATAACAATCCAAGAAACCTTTGTTGGATCTGAATGTTGATCAGTTCTATAAAGACCATTAACTTCTTTCTTTTTATGACCTTTGAAACAAGTCTTAATGTCATTGTTTTTTTTTTTTCAGATGACTCCAAGTTTAATATTACTGGAGAAGAAAAATATCTTGTGTACCATGCGTTATTTCAAATATGTCTGTTCCCAGATTCCTTTAAGCGAAAGTCTCACCAAATGCCTAGTTTCTCCACATTGGGAAGCCGTGTAGTCTCCTGGTCATTTGGGTTGTCCACTTCATGTTTTCTATCTCTCCTATTTATTTATATTTTAGAAGTGCAGTGACCAGACCTGTAACCCAGGCAGGTCTGAATGAATGCCTGAATGAATCTAAGGCAAAGGTGGTATTCAGCAGGTTCTGACCAGTTCTGAAGAACCGGTAGTGGAAATTTTGAGTAGTTTGGAAAACCGGCAAATACCACCTCTGACTGGAAATTTTTCAGTATCCTTCCTCTACCATGATCACCAAGCCATGCCCACATAACTGATAGTAAAAAAAAATTGAATCCCACCACTGATCTAAGGAATTCCAGTATAGAATTATTTATTCAGTCCACACCACCAATGCACTCTTTTCCTTTTCTAAACTCAACTGATGGCTGAACTTCAGAATAAAAGTAATTCTACTACCATTTTCAGTTCCATTCCAGTCTTGCAGTGGCAGCAATTTGAAGTGCTCACTAGATTTATAGTGACATGCACATGGGATATAGAAGTCTAAGCTGTGTCCTGGAAAGTGTACTGCTGATAAAAATCAAGGGACTGCATTGATATTAATGTTTCATAGCAGGTTAAATATTAAATAATATTGAAATTGAAGCATAAATACTAACATGCATAATTCAGCATAATTCACTATTGTGGTCATAACAATAAAAAGACCCCTGGCCTCTGGTGCATAAACCTGGCCTTTATCCAATTCTTTTTCACACAAAATAAAAGATAAAATAATTTTTATTAGAACTCTGAGAAAGACCTAGATGTTTTTTTCACAGGAGACACAACATTCAGTTTAGAAACATGGAAAGGCACATGGAGCTTAAATTTTTCCTTTGGATGGATACAATGGTGTGAGAGATCTGTTTTTACCTGGTTTTGTCATTGACCAGGGTCTCTGATATTATGGGGAAGCACACTGATTGGGCTTGATTTATTGATTTACTGATTGTTATAATAAAAACTTTTGTGAGTGGTTTCCAGGGGTGGGATTCTACGAGTTAAAGTTATATCCGATTCACCGAACTAGTACTTCAACTGACTGGCTGACCCCATCTACCCCACCCCTCCCCTCCCAGGAGTCTCAACATGGCCCATTTTTGATGGAGGCAAGTGCAGGGTCCATGTGGAGGTCTGGGAGGGGAAAAAATGGGCCTTCTGGAAGTCCAGAAACAGGCCTGTTTCTGACTTCTAGAGGGCCTCCAGAGCCCAGGGGAGGATATTTTCACCAGAAAAGAGGTCCTGGGGAGGCCTCCAGACTCTTGGGAAGGTGAAAATGGACTTTCCCAGGCTCTGGAGGACCACCAGAAGCTGAAAACAGTAGGCCACACCCACCATGGCCACACCCAGCCAGCAACCATGGAACGAACCAGTTGCTGAGATTTTTAAATCCCATCCATGGTGGTTTCTCAGTGTGTTGTTGATTATTTTCCTGTCTGCCATTTATGTTATTTATGAAGTTGTTATATTGTTTTTTATTATTGTTATTCACTCAGAGTCATGCATTTGAGATGGGCAGTCATAGAAATTCAATCAATCAATTAATCATTATTTCTGTCATATTCAGTATATTTTCAGATATCACCTCTTCAAATTTACAGGTAATCCTCAATTTACAACAGTTCATCTAGTGAACATTCAAAGTTACAGCAACATTGAAAAAATGTGACTAATGACCATTTTTCATACTTAGGACCATTGCAACATTCCCACAGTCAGATGCTTGGCATCTGTCTCATGTTTATGACCATTGCAGGATCCTGGGTTAATGTGATTACCTTTTGTCACCTTCTGACAAGCCAAGTCAACGGGAAAGCTAGATTCCCTTAACAACCAACTTAACAACTGCAATGATTCACTTAACAACTGTGGCAAAAAAGATCGTAAAATGGGGTAAAATTAACTTTACAAATGTCTCACTTAACAATAGAAATTTTGGGCTCAGTTGTGGTCGTAAGCTGAGGACCACCTATATGTAGCTAATAGGATGGCAGGGATTGTAAGAGGTCATGATTTTCACAACGGTTTTCATTGTACAGCTTTGTTTATGTTTTTCAAGAGCTGCAGCTGAAATGAATTGTACAGTGTCCCCAAAATTCCAACAGTACAATTTTCAATGAGAAATGTCAGGTTCATGCTCTGAATGTGAAATTTTAACTCAGGAAATCAAATGTTTTCGGTTTGTTATCACCTCTCTGAAAACTTAAGTTTTGATTTTGGCAAACTTCAGAAAACAAATTGTCATAAGCTGTCTGTCAAATGTTAATTATCAGCCATCAGATGGTACCAAGCATTTTTTGTGCCAGTAACAAAATAAGATACAATTGTGATGTTTAAAACTGTCTTGAAATATAGGACACTCCATTGTACTTTCCATCTGCAAAGCTTTCCATTTTCCATTTAAAATTTCCAAGCAATTTTGCTCTGAACAATTCCAACCCATTTGTAATTTTCTCAGAAATTGGGAAAATTGAAAGCAATTGTTTCTACTCACTCTGCTGCTGTCCAGCCATCATCTCCAGCCCTTCCTTCCTTCCTTCTTTCCTTCCTTCCTTCCTTCCTTCCTTCCTTCCTTCCTTCCTTCCTTCCTCCCTCCCTCCCTCCCTCCCTCCCTCCCTTTCTCCCTCCCTCCTTTCTTCCTACCTTTTTTCTTTCCTTTCCCTCTCTTAAAAATACAACAGAATATTATTGTGACATTTTTTTTGATCTTGTTCTTCTTTCCAATGTACTTGTAGAATTCTAATTGTTTTGGAAGTCAGTGCTTTGCTATGGTTGGAAGGTAGGAAATACCAAGTTGGAAATTCTACAAAGAGTTGGTTTATATCCCCACCACCTCAAAGGCAGAATGTGTAACAATCCATTTGCGATTGTTTTTGTTACTTCAGTTACCTAAATAAGAGGGGAAATAAAAGAAAAGACTAGATCAGAAGGAAAAAGAAGGAAAGAGATGAATTTTGCAAAGTGTCAGCAACTGAACTTTCAGATTAGAATTGTAGAGAACTCTACAATTAATGTTTTGAAGTATTCATGGAAGTGCCTATATCTTTTAAATTTAAATTCTTCCTCACCTGCAGTGTTCAAAAACTGTTCTTTCTCTCTCATACCAAAAAATTGGGATTTGCAATCTGAATATGCACTCAGTTGATTAAGGCTAAACTTGAATATTTCATGCTAGCCATGATTTGTTCAACAGTTATAGCTATTTGCTTCTTAAATAAAATTCAACCAAAATGCAGACAGGGTCTATAAGTCATTATGGTTGTCTCCTCAGCCAAAAATCAAATGGTGGTTTTGCATAATGTGCAAAGCGGTGGTGGGATCTATCAGGTTCACACTAGTTCAGGCGAACTGGTTGTTAAAACCACCCCAGCTATCAAAGTGGATTCTGGACACTGTGCTGTGCTGCAATGGAGAAATTGGCAATGGAGTGGTCAGCGCAAGGGAAGGAGAAGGCTGCTTTCCCCTCTTTCTTCTCCCTGCTCCTCCTCCTCCCCTCATGCTCGGAGCTCTGTTGCCTGTTTCTCCATTGCAGTGCAGGACAGCACTTAGGATCCACTTTGATAGCAGGGAGAAGGATAATTGAACAACCTGTTCACCCAGGGTCAGGTTGGCAATCACAGGAGGCTCATCCCAAATGTGCAGCAGAGCTGGAGGACAGGGATGGCCTCCCATAACAACCAACCTGACCCTGGGCAAACCAATGGTTAAATTATTTGAATCCCACCACTGATGCAAAGTCAGTCGCAGGCATATAGTTACATTCATTGTATATAGAATAAAGGCCTGCAAAAAGCAGGAATTCAAAGTGAGACACTAAAGTCAGTGCACACTGCCTGGGGAATAGGTGATCCAGGGCTAATTAATTTCAATCAACTGCTTTGCTCTGAGAGAAATTGCATCTGTGCCTGAGCTGAAGTTTTTAAGATCTCACTGAGTGATACACTCGCTCTAAGACAGTATTGTAAGTGAAGCATGGCTTTTCAGATCTGCTTTAAACTAAATCATTGTATCAAACTATTTTGCAACCCATTGTATTTACCCTTCTGTATTATCCTACATACTGCGCTCAAAATAAAGCCCTCTTTAGACTTTTACTCACCTTGAAAAAATAATATAACTAAAGGGGACATGTGGATGCTTTCGAGATTGAACTGTATTACCAAGTTGGTATTTTTATCGCTTGATACTTGAACAGGTAAAAATCAGTTTAAACATGTTTAAAGAAAAACCAGAAAGTCCAGTTTCCTCTTCAAAAGCACCTTTGGGACAATCATGATATGAATGACTGAGAATCTCCATAGATATTTGTACAACAATGTATTTCAATTTGTGTTGGATTGATTTTTGTGATGTTATTTTCTTATTTCTCCATTTTGCACCTCCCTTAGTAACTATGCTAACAAAAAAGCCCAATATATTAAACCCAAGCCATATTCTAGTTTTTTTTTCTTCAAATAAATGGATTCACTTGGAATCATTCCTCACACATGAATATTGAGAACAACAGCACTTTCCAGTTCTTTTTATGAGTCAAGAAAGAGGAATGAAAAAGAATGGGCGGGTACAATTATCACAAAAGAATTTTAGGGATAAAGAATGTTTGTGCCTTATGTATTTATGTATATTTGTATCAAATTAGAACAAGAGACTCCAGGCATATAATTGGTAAAACAATACCCTTCTTGATGATAGCTGAAGACGAACACCTATGAATACTTAAATAAAGGCATATCTAGTTGAAATATTTATTCTAGAGAAGTGCTGTCCATCTCAACATAACTGTCTAATGACTGAGAATAGATGGTATCATTCTAATGTTGGTGTGGGAAGTCCTAAACCTTCATGTATTACTTGATTAATTTCAGGAATTATCAGTAAATGATCAATTCAGATTTTTGGAAAGAGATGAAATTCCTTTTTACATACAATAAAGAAGGAGAAAAGAGAGTGTTAGAAAGAAGGATGCTTGCATGACCAAGGAACCCTATAGCAGACCAAGATCTGACTAGAACTGAATGAAGAAGTGGTTACCTATGGAACATTTTACCTTAATTCAACCATACTTTTCAAGGTGTGTGTGTGTGTGTGTGTGTGTGTGTGTGTGTGTATCTTTGGTATAATGAGTTCCACCAGAATTTGAAGGTGATTTACATTTAGAATGTTCAACTCAGTGAATGCTATGAAGTTTGGCTAGACAGTTTCAATATGGAATATGAATTAGGTTTATGCCTAAGGCTATGATCAGCAAATATTACTCATGGACTTCATTTGCACAAGTCACTTCAGTTACTGAATTAGCCCACGCAGCTGCTGGTTTGTAACTGATCTGGTTAAGGTTGTTAAGCAAGCACAGAAGCCTGTCTATGCACACAAGTCTCCTTGGCTGAACCTGGGAGTAGAAGATAGCACTGGATATAATGAAGTGTATCAATATACATTATAGGTAAAATTCAGCTGCATTATGTTGTATGCCACTGGAGTTTCACAGATAGGGACCACATTGATCCTGTCTATATTATCTGGTGTTTTATCCATTCTCAAGCATTTCTCAAAGGTGATTACAAATTTGGACTAAACCATCTGCAAGTTACCCTAGGAAGAGAGTCATCTAAGCCAGGAAATTTAACTTTTGTTTGAGGAAAATAAGTGTTCCTTGCCCATATTTCTAGTAATCTCATACTTCAGTCTTATCCTCCCTTCCTGCCCTGTGTAACTGCCTGGTATAAAATGTATCTTCCCTTGGAAGAGTCGCACATTGTAATCCAGAGGCCCCCAATTTTTTGAACACCAGGGACTTGTTCTGTGGAGAGAGGTTTTTTCATGGACCAGAGGGGCATGGTTTCAGGTGCTGCCTCATCCCATGGATGGGGCTTCCTTGTTTGCATGGCCTGGTTTCTAGTGTACCATGGCTCAGTGTAGGTCCATAGACTGTGGGTTGGGGACCCCTGATGTAGACAATGAGTAATTTATTCTCATCAGTTCTGAGTGTTAATTTTTCTGACACCATCTCCAGAATTCCAGTTAACCTGTAAGTACTAAATCACCAGTGTTTTTTCTGCATATGACTTATTTGCAATGTGATTCTAGTGTCTGCCTTTTTAAAAAGTTCATTTTGATATTCACTCTCCTACCATTGGGTAGAAGACATAGAAGCATAGCCAAGCGCACCAACAGGCTAAAGAACAGTTTCTACCCATGGGCTGTCAGACTTCTGAAAGGAAAATAATTTCAAGTCAACATAGTATGATAGACTTGCAGGGCCGTCACGTTTTGCAACAAGGCCACATAGTGTAATAAGAGTGGGTCTAAAGGCCTGGTCCCACTGCACTTACGGATACAAAGAGGATGTAAAACATTAAAAAAAGCTTTCCATCCGTTGGAAAATGCTATGCATCCGTTGTGTACTCATTGCATACGTGTTTCATACACTCTATCCATCGAGCATCCGTCCACTGCGATTTCATCCGCGCAAGAAGCTTTGAGCTGCACAAAACTTTGTGAATGGATGAACTTTCCACTGCGTATGATGTACATCTGCGACATATACGGGCAACAAACGTTCTAAGTCCGTTATCATCCACTAAACGTCCGCTGTATCCTCTCTGCATCCTCTGGCCATCCCCTCAACTCATATCCGCTGCAGCTGAAAATGGAAAGAGGGAGGAAGCAAAAGGTACATGGAACGTCTACACAGCGTTAGTAGCATGGAAATAGAAAGGATATCAGCATATGCATCTCGTATATAAAGTATTAAAAACGGACAAAACGTTTGTATCTGGGATGTATCTCATATATTTAGGATGTCTGGAGTATGTCTCGAGTATGTAGAATAACACCAAGCGGACAACCAATATTTTCTATAAAAAGGGGGAGAAAATCATCTGGATCTCAGTATGAGTCCAGCAGCCGTGGTGTACAGACCTCTCCACCCTTGGTCTTGGTCTTCAAAATCATCAATTGTTCTCCACCATGGATGAAAACACAGTCCATATGATAGCTGCGCTCATTCATCACCAGAAGCAAAACCTGTTCAGACTGTTTCACCTTTTATAAAGAAGGAGAAGAAGGAGACATCCAAGAGTTGTGTGGGTTCGAGGATGGATCATGAGAAGAATGGAGTTTGGACTGTATGACAAGTTGATGGTGGAGCTGAGGATTGAAGACCCTCATGCATTCCATCACTTCATGAGGATGCCACCAGCCATGTTTGACGAACTTGTAGAGCGTCAGAGACCCAGGTGGACCAAGCCTAGCACCAACTTCTGTCCCAGCCTGGATCCTGGACTGAAGGTGGCACTGACTCTGCAGCACCTGGCCTCTGGAACCACATACAGAAACATGCAGTATGCGTGGAGGGTGCCACACAACAGCATCAGCAAAGTGGTCAGAGAAGTGGTGCAGGCCATCATTGAAGAATATGTGGAGGAGCTCCTCCAGTGTCCCACCACTGAAGAAGGCTGGAGGAAAGTTGCAGAGCAGTGATATGAGAGGTGGAACTTTCCCCACACTGTTGGAGCCATAGATGAGAAGCACATGGCCTGCAAAGCTCCAGCCAACTCAGGGTCCACTTATTACAACTACAAGGGCTTCTTCAGTATTATCCTCTTTGCCATGGTTGATGCTGACTACAAGTTCATCTACATCGATGCTTCAGGCAACGGGTCAGCTTCAGATGGCCAGATATACAACGCAAGTGACCTCAAGGATGGGCTGAAACGCAACCTCATCATGGGTTTTCCAGATCCAGACCTCCTACCCAATGACACACAAGATGTTGGTGATGACACATTCTCCCTCAGAACCAACCTCATGAAGCTGTCAGTTCAAGATATCTCACCCATGAAGAGAGGATCTTCAACTACAGGCTGTCCAGGGCAAGACGGGTGGTAGAGAACGCCTTTGGTATCCTGGCCAACAGGTTCCAGATACTTCTCACCACCATGCAGCATGACCCAGAGATTGTGAGGAGCATTGTGGAAGCTTGCTGCATCCTGCACAATCTCTTGCGCACCTTCTACCCAGTGTTGCAGAACAGACTTGTCAACCATCAACAAGGGAATGGGGACATGGAGCCTGGTGAATGGAGGCAAGGACGAAACCTGATAGACACTGTGGATGTACAAGGCCCCAACAGAGCTTTACGTGAAGGGAAGAAGCAGCGCAACCTACTGAGACACTGGTGCAACTCCCCAGCTGGAGCAGTGGATTGGCAAGACAGGATAATAGATGATTAATGGATGCTTCCTTGAGGCTGTTGCATAACAGTGATGAGATTGTGCCATGTATGTTAAGTGGTCCTACAATGAATAGGGCATTAATAAAGAGCTTTGTTTATTTTAAAATGTGTTGATCAATGAATAAATTGTTATTGATAAAAAAGGTCCATATGTGTGGCAGCTGGGATGGTGGACCATACAGTCCCACTATGCTTGCACTGGAGGTTTATCTATCCCACAACTATCCTTATCTATCCCACAAGCATGCAAAGGCTTAACCATTTTTTCAAAGTTTTCACCAACACTTTATTAAGTAAAAAAAATGAACCAAGTGTCTTAAGCAAAGATAACCTTTATTAACTTTCTTAACTGTATGACTTTATTAAAAAAGCAAAATGAACCAAGTTAAGTGTCTTTAGCAAAGATAAACTTAACAAGTAAACAACTCAGTCTCTGACACTATTCTCAGTCACTCTGAGTCATGTCCCTGGTCTCAGCTGTTAAGCGGGCAGGGACTGTGGAGGTGGCTGTGGCTTGAGTGCTGGTCTGAGGCACCATTGGGGCGCTTGGCCCGGAGGGTACAACAGAGGATGGTGTGTTCAGGAAGCTGTCCAAGAGCTTATTGAGTCCCGTGAGGTTGAGAGGCCCTTCATCAAGGATTTGAGATGTCAGGCCCAATACTGATGACAGATTGTCCATTGACAGGCTTGGCTGTGGGATGGAGGAAGGAGGAGTGTAGTGGGGCTGTCTGGTCTGCAGCTGGGTGAGGAGTGGCGTCTGAGGCATCCGATGAACCTAGGCCTGGACTGGGAAGTTCTGCTTCTGCTGTGATAAGTTCTGGTAGTCATAGCCTTGGTAGGTGAGGGGCTGTTGAAAGCCGTGGAAGGATGTGACATCACCTGGGATGGAGGAGCAGACCTGGACTGGGTAGGAGCAGCTTCAGCTGGGCCTTGAAGGTTGTGTACAGAAGTGCTGTGATCTTCTGCTTCATTACCTGGTACTGGGCCTCGGGCAGGTCCCTCAGGGTCTGGCTCACGTAGGTGATGAAGGGCTTCCAGTCCGAGGATGGTATGTCGGTGTGGACCAGATGAGAGAGAAGTTCTGTGCTGGTCTTCATTGTGTCCCTGATCTCCAACAGCAGACTGTGGTCCTGGCCCTCCAGTCTGCCTCTCTGCCTGCATCCTCTGGAGCTGGGGGTGGGAGTGGGAGTGGGTTGGCCTCTGGTGGCTGCTGCTTCTTCCTCTATTTGTGACAGCAGGGCATCATCCCCCATGGGATCCTCCAAGTCCACCGGCATGGGGAGTGCAGCTGTCGGGGGGGGTCTCTGCCTTGGGGCCCTCTGAAGACACCTGCCTGGACAGGGTAGCTGGCTCCTGGCTGGAAGAGGACTGGCTGTCTGTGGGCTGTCTGAGGGAGAGGGATCTCAGAGGGGCTGCTCCTCGGTGGCGGATCTCACCCTCCAGAAAACTGCACTTGGCCATGATGTACATCTCCCGGTCAGTGAGCTTGACAGTGGCCTGCCTGGATTTCTTGAGGTGTAGCTTGCCATACCAGGTGTGCATGTGCTTCCACCATCCAAGGAGGACATCCACAGTGTACCCCAGTCTCTCTGCATTGTCTCTCCAAGCTGCCTGCTTCTTCTTGGTGTCCTGATACAGGCTGTGGCTCTTTCTCCAGAGGTACTCATTCTCCCTCAGCCATTCCAGCACCTCATCCTCATGCTCCTCGGAAATGGTGTATTGTTTCCTTTCTCCCTTCTGCTTCCCTTGCCTCTTCCTCCCTCTGTCAGGGGCTTAAGCAGGGCCTTCAGGGGCTTGAGCATCAGGGCCTTCAGGGGCTTGAGCAGCAGGGCCTTCAGGGGCTTGAGCAGCAGGGCCTTCAGCAGCAGGGCTTTGAGGGCCTTGGGGCTGGTCCACCACAGCAGCAGCAGCAGCTTCAGAGTCAGTGCCAGGGGGTGGGATGCTGGTTCTGGCCTTCTTGCCAGGGCTTGAATGAGTAGGTACGGGCTTCCTCTTCTTGCCTGACTGACGAACCATGGTGTTCCTGCTAGATGTATGTGACAGCACGTCTTTCCCCTGTATGCTGACTGCATGCATGCTGCTTCCTTTTATATCCACGGAACTGATGCAATTCATACTCCCCGGATGCACAGTGAACGCTTTGCATCCGACATACATCCGCTATGCATCCGCTTTGTTTCCTATAGACGTCCATGATGCATCTGCTTCATCCGCTATGCATCTGCCCCTTCCACTATGCGTCCGCTTCGAAATTCTCCCCCAGAACCCCTTCAGATGTGTCATCCGCTTCCATCCGCTGTCATCCGCTAGGCTTCCTATGAACATCCATTTAACATCCTCGCTACATACTACCCACGTCCGTTTTTTTCCATTCTGTTTATGCAAATTTTCACCACTTTTTGGAGCGGATGACAACGGATGGAGCCACCCCTAAAATTTTGCTCATCCGCTGTGTCCTTTATGCATATATTTTCTGTCCATCAGCCAGTGGGACCGGGCCTTAAGTTAGGGACTTCTGTCCTCACTGTGAGTTGTGTTGGGGAATGGAGTGTGCAGAGAGGCTCAGCCAATCTCATTGTACACATGTTGTACTCTGACAATAAAGACAACAACAACAACAATCATCATAATACTTTTTTTCTCCTGTTGTGGAATCCTATTGATCATTACTCTAGTTTATTAAAACCCATGTTTGTGAAATCGAAAACATGCATTGAAATATTTTGATCTTTCATTCCCTTATAATCCAAAACTCAATTTTTAAATGGCCACTTATCCATTATTTTTACTATTTGTGCTTCATTGATTAAATCTTCCCTGTTAACTATTTGATCAAGAATATTTAGAAATTTCTAGGAAGGACTATGCAGGTTAGAAATTGTCCTCTAACCTCAGTCAGGATAATTAAACTCCCTATTTCATACTTTTTAAAATCAGCTGTAGTTTATATTTAGAATGTATTGCAATGCATTCATTTCTTTCTGGCTTGGTTAATAATAATATGCTACACCTAATAAAAAGAAGAATAACCAGTCAGTATTTAAATTGTTTTCTTTAAGAAAACATTAATTTCATTATGGTGCGTCATTGTTGTTGATGGTGATAGTGAGTGGGCATCTTCCTCACTGAATATGTTTTGATATTGCTCATCTATCTTTAGATATGTCTCAGTTGGCTTCCTGAAATAAGCAGAAATGACTTATAGGGCATTTCTAACCATAATACTCTTTCAATATTCAATAAATACACATCAGGGTCCAAATATACATAGAATCAGATTGTCCCAGAATATAACCTCATGATCCAAACTGAATTGGTCATCAGAACAGATTTATTCTTCTAAACTTTTGGACTTGTGATGGAGCTCATTCTCAGGGAACTTGTCTCTCTCCAAAATGTCTACACTGGACTGTTTTATGCATAGTATTTATATGGGGCCTTATTGGATGTGGCCTTTCATTTGTTTACTGGGTTGTTGATGGTTGGCTATCCGAAAGCTTGGAAGAATAAAATCCTGGTTCTGGTGACTGATTCAGATTGGATCCTGCAATGTTTTCCTAGGACACATATATTTACCTTCATTCGCAAGAATATAACTCTCTATACATGATCAAAGACCCCACATTAACTATTACTGAATTTTACAAGACTTAAGTTAGTCATAATTACATCTCATTGATCCAAGTGGTTTTTCCTATGAGCCACTTTACATTGATTGATGAGGTGCCATCAAGTTGGTGTTAACATTCAGGGACCATGCTTCCGGCTGCCTGAAGACTTAATGACTTCTAAATGTTGAAGTTCAAGTCTCACCAGGTTCAAGGTTGACTCAGCCTTCCATTCTTTCAAGGTGGGTAATCTGAGGACCCAGATTGTTGAGGGCAATTCGTTGATTCTGTAAACCACTTAAAGAGGGCTAGAACCACTATAAAGCAGTATACAAGTCTAAGTGCTATTGCTATCTATCTCTATCTTTTGTTTATCAACACAACCTGTTCCTCCACTTCAGTCCCCTCCCCCAAAGATCCCACATTAAAAATCTTAATGATTGGTCCTCTCCATAGTAATTAAAAATGGTCTTTACTTTAGCTCATACAGGTTATTGACAGGTCAATTAAAGACTTCTAAATGTTATTAATATGACAGAAATAAATACTTAAATGTCAGCCTTCAAGATCTACTATCGCTTTGCATCTTTCGGCTGTCATAAGTAATGGGGGGGGGGGAGGTGATGAGTCTGGGAAGTGAGCTGGAGGTGTTACATTTTTGCTGTTGTGTAAAATGAGTGGAGAGCATACATCAGAGTTAGGTTTCTATTTCTAGCTTAGCTTTCTTTTCTCTGCACAACTGCAACCCGTTATCAAAATATGCCAAGGTCAATGGACAGAGGTCTCATCACCACCTGAAGATGCCGACATGATCATAGTCACAACTTCTAATTGGAAGATTCATCTGAACTATTGGGGGTGGGAACAATTCCATCACTTTGTATATGTGATTCACGCACCTAATTTCTCAGATTCAGAATTCTATGGTTGCTACTTCATTTTCAGTAAAAGATATCTTTTCTCCAACTTAAAGAGTCTAAGTATTTCTTTCTTGAATTGTGAATGGAGCACCACTTGACATTATTCTGAATCTCCGTTCTACCAGCCCACCCGGAGAAAACACCCAACTTTCTTCCGAGGGGGCCTGAACATCATGTCATCTTCAACTAGCAACCAGGAAGATCTGGGAGCCACTGGAGGGCAAGATTCTTTGCTGGTACAGGAAGCCGAATCATTAGCAGAGCTCAATCTGGAAGAGGATCCAGCTGTGAAGCCCAGATAGTCGGTGAGGGTTGGCTGGAAGGATCCAGAGAAGGACCCCCTCTGGGAATCACAATCACCCGCTGGCATGGAAAAGAGGAGCCATGGCAAGAGAGGGAAAAGAGAGAACTCTTTCTGGTTCAAGCCAGGAGACTCCTTAATGAAGCCTTTGAACAACCTCAAGCTGCACAAAGGTATGAAGGTGAAGGGGGAGTAGCCCCAGCTGGAAGAAGCAGAGCAGCCCTCTCTCCCATAAATCAACCTGAGCCAGCACAGCAGCCAGCAGCAGCCCCGGGGCCCCCAGTGGGAGGTGTAATTCCTAGAAGGTGTAGAGCTCCTAAGTTGCCTCCGTTAGAAGTAAAGTACGGGGGAAATCCCAAAGACTTGGGGTTTTTCCTAGCCTAAGTTTGGATCTATATGGAAGAATATGGGGAGGATTTTTCCTCAGAAGCAGCCAAAGTGAGAAGTGTTACCAGGGCTCTGGAGGGAACAGCTGCAGAGTGGATGGTGACCCTGCATAATGATAATGCCCCCCAGTTGATGAATTATAACCTGTTCATGACTGCGCTGTGGGCTAGGTTTGAGGACCCACTGGCAGAGCGCAAGGCCCGGATCAGGATGAAGACCATAAATCAGGGGCGGAGGTCAGTGGCTGACTACACCCAAGAATTTAGACAGTTAGCAGGTCATATCCGAGGCTGGTCCCAGGAAGCCCTGATAGAAGCGTTTAAAGATTAAATGAAGATGTGTACCAGAGATGCATTGCTAGAAGAGACCCGAATGACTTGCAGATGTGGTACTTGCTGGCAGAAGAAGTGGAAATTGATTTAACCCGAAGCAGACGGTGGGGAAGTTCTGGGTGGAGCAAGCCTTCCCCCCCACGCCCTCAAGAGGTCCCCAAACCCCAGAGGTCAGGAGTGGGAGCAAGACCCAAACCCTCTGCCTGTTTCTGATGTGAGAAGGAAGGTCACAGGGCTGTGAACTGTAAGGTCAAGCTGGAACCAAAGGGGGCACCAAAAGGAGGGAAGAAGCCTGAAAAATCCCCAGCAAAGCCTCACGAAGTGGTGCTAAAGACAAGAGAGGTGGCAGAGGTCACCACTCCGGCAGGAGAGGAGCTGGCAATCCCGACGTCCCCGAAGAGAGCGACTGCAACTTGGAAGATGATTTCCTGGTAAGTCCAAATGAGGGCCCTATGACCATTCCGGTGAAGTTGAGGGTACCCACTTCAGGGGGCAAAGGGGAAATGCTAGCCCTGCTAGACTCTGGGTGCACAAGGTGTGTAATCAACATGGGAGTAGTAGAGAAAATGGGCTTAAAACTAAAACCTTTAAAAATGCCCATTGCCTTTTGCCAATTAGATGGATCAGTGGCTGGGGGTTGCCCTGCATGTTTTATCATGGAATCTGTAGAAATGATCATGGGAGAGCATAATGAGACTCTGCATTTTACTGTGGCCCCTGGGATGGAGCAACCGTTAATACTGGGATTACCCTGGCTCCGGAAATGGAACCCCTAGGTTAACTGGAAGAAGGGGTCGTTGCGCATACACACCAATCAGTGACTGGAAAGGGAGGGGCAATCTCAGCCAAAGCTTCAGAATCCATTGAAATAGCTTCCACAGGTACCGAACCCTTGAAAGGGGAGGAGAAAATACCAAAAGAATATTGGGATTTAAAGGAAGTATTCAGTGAAAATGCCTTGGATGAACTCCCGCCTCACCAGTCAACAGATTGCACTATTGAAAATTTACCTGGGGTGAAGCTCCCAAAACCGAAGTTATACTCAATGACACCATGAGAATTAGAAGAGCTAAGATTGTTTATAGATAAAAATTTGGAACGTGGTTTCATCCAACCCACTTGGCCCCGGGTAGCGACCCCAGTGCTTTTCCGTGAAAAGAAAGATGGCTCCAAACACTTGGTGGTGGACTACAGAAATTTGAACACCATTTCCATGGAAAACGTGTACCCTCTCCCTTTGATGAAGGACATGTTGGCCCACCTAGCTAAGGGAAAGATTTTCACGAAGTTGGATTTAAGAGAAGCATACTACCGAGTTCAAATTAAGGAAGGGGATGAGTGGAAGACCGCTTTTAACTGCCCGATGTGTTGCTTCCAATTCAACATTCTTCCTTTTGGCCTACAAGGGGTCCCAGCTGTATTCATGCAGATGATCGATCAGGTGTTATATGAACATTTATACAGGGGGGTTCTGGTTTGCCATGATGACATCCTTATCTACACGGAAACTCTGGATGAACATGTGAAACTGGTGCGGTCGGTTCTACAGAAACTGTGTGCCGCTAAGTTGTATGCTAAACTATCCAAATGTGAATTCCATCAAGTGAAAATTGACTATTTGGGGTATCGCATTTCATCTGAGGGCATAGAAATGGATCCAGAGAAAGTGTGTGCCATATTGAAATGGGCTCCCCCACATACCAGAAAACAACTTCAGAGCTTCTTGGGATTTGCAAATTTTTACCGGCAATTTATCCCGGCTTTGGTAAGATAGCAATGCCCATCACAAATCTCTTAAAAACTAAAGGAGAGGTGAAGCCAAGGCCAAGCAAGCCATTGGAGTGGTCCATGGAGTGCCAAGCAGCTTTTGAAAAGTTAAAACAACTGTTTGCTGCAGAACCAGTGCTAAAGCACCCAGACATGGAGGCTCCCTTCGTGATCCAAGCTGATGCAAGTGATGTGGCCGTTGGAGCGGTGTTACTTCAAATCAATGAGAAAGGGACCTTTCAGCCTTGTGAGTATACCTCCCGTAAACAATCTGAAACCGAGAGAAGGTGGACCGTCTGGGAAAAAGAAGCTTTTGCAGTTCGTTGGGCCTTACTGACCTGGAGACATTTCCTGGAAGGAGCAAAACATCCATTTGAGGTATGGACTGATCATAACAATTTGGAGGCCCTTAAAATGCCTTGGAAGCTATCCCCTAAACAAGTTTGCTAGGCCCAGTATTTCAAGTGGTTCAATTTCTCACTGAAGTACATTCCAGGGGGGAAGAAATTCATGGCGGATGCTCTCTCTAGACTACCCCAATATAATAGCATTCACCAGGAAATGATAAGCCCGATTGTTTCGACCAAACATCTAGCTGCCCCAGTGATCACCAGAGCCCAAAAGAAGAAACAAGAAGTGGACTTATCGAATGACTTAACTGCACAACTAAAAGAAGCCCTAAAACTTGATGATTGGTTCCTGGCTCATTCGAATGACTATACGGTTAGAGATGGTTTGGCTTGGGTGGGAACCAAGTTGTATGTGCCACAGGTGCTGAGGGGCCAAATACCACAACAAGCTCATGATTCTAAAGCAGCTGGTCACTTTGGATTTGTGAAAAACTTACACCTGGTTAAGCAGCAATTCTGGTGGCCTACTTTGAAGAAGGACATTGAAGCTTATGTAGCTAGCTGTCCAATTTGTGCTTCGGCAAAGAGACCTCCTGGTAAGTCAGCAGGGTTGATACAAAATGTGGCTAGACCAACGGCCCCCTGGAAGGAAATCTCTATGGACTTTATAGTAGAACTACCCAAAAGCAGTGGAAACATGGTTATTTGGGTGGTAACCGATTTGTTTTCCAAGCAAGTACATTGCATACCTTGTTCCAAGATTCCATCTGCAAAGACGTTGGCTAAACTGTTTATTTCACATACCTATAGGTTACATGGCATTCCGGAACGCATAATCTCTGACAGAGGGGTCCAATTTCCCTCAAATTTTTGGAAAGAGTTCCTGAAGTTGATAGGCTCCACCCAGGGCTTAAGCTCCACCATCACCCCCAAATCAATGGGGCCTGTGAGAGGACTAACGCAGTGTTAGAACAGTATCTTTGATGTTATATAAATTATCAACAAGATAATTGGTCTGACCTCCTGCCATTTGCTGAAGTGGCATATAACAACTCTGTACATGGTAGTACTGGATTTACTCCATTTAAAGTAGCTTCGGGACAAGATTTTGTACCCATACCTGAACTTCCTCATGAAAGGCCTAACGTCCAGTCGTTCGATTAATGGATAACTCAACTCCAACTTAACTGGCCAGTAACACGTAAAGCATTGGATCCCATCAAGCTCATAAGAAGTTTGCAGATAAGAAAAGATCTCCACAGAAATTATATAAAGTAGGCAACAAAGTTTTCCTGTCCACTCGATACCTGCAAACCACTCAAAAATCGAAGAAGCTTGATCCTAAATATGTTGGTCCTTTCACGATTGAATGGATTATAAACCCTGTAACAGTCCAGCTGAACTTACCGAAAACTCTTCGGCGAATTCACCCGGTCTTCCATGTTAGTTTGTTAAAACCTGAACATACTTCTGGTTTAAGACCCATCTAGGCTGATCCTCCCATACCAATATTGATTCCCTTCTTTCCAAGCCAAGTGGGTTAATGAAAACGACATCAAAGCCCCTAAGCTGATCAAAGCATTTCGTACCAAGTATCCTGATAAATCCTAGGAGTGTATTCATTTTAATTCTCTAATGATTAATTATTGTCTTTATATCTTTTCCTCTCTCTTTTAGGACTGACGGTTTTCTTTTTCTAGGAAGGCCGAATGTCAGCCTTCAAGATCTTCTACTATCGCTTTGCATCTTTCGGCTGTCATAAGTAACCGGGGGGAGGAAGGGATGAGTCTGGGAAGTGAGCTGGAGGTGTTACATTTTTTCTATTGTGTAAAATGAGGAGGGGGGGAGCATATATCAGATTTAGGTTTCTATTTCTCGCTTAGCTTTCTTTTCTCTGTGCAACTGCAACCCGTTATCAAAATATGCCAAGGTGAACGGACAGAGGTCTCATCACCACCTGAAGATGCCCACATGATCATATTCACAACTTCTAATTGGAAGATTCATCTGAACTATTGGGGGTGGGAACAATTCCATCACTTTGTATATGTGATTCACGCACCTAATTTCTCAGATTCAGAATTCTATGGTTGCTACCACTTCATTTTCAGTAAAATATATCTTTTCTCTAACTTAAAGAGTCTAAATATTTCTTTCTTGAATTGTGAATGGAGCACCACTTGACATTAAATCTAAGACAATAGTAAACTATTAATTACATATGGTTCCATGTAGATGAAATGAAATTTAATGGCCAGCTATCTGCAAGGAATATATAATAAATCCTTCCATTCTTCACCATCCAGTCAGAGCTTAGATGAGAAGCAAAACATCTTCAAAGAAAAAGCAAGAAAGTCCAGTTGCCTTCTGAAAAAGCCTCTTTGGGACAACCATGACCTGGATGTCTAAGAATCTCTCTAGATTTTAAGTTTAGAAATATTTCGTACACTTTTTTTTCTGTTATTTCTGAAGATCCCTTAAGCAAGCAAGTCAATCTTCAACTTATTATAATAGTGTCAGTTTCTTTTAATCTTTAAGAAAAAACTTCATGCGGTTGACCTGGCCAGAATCTTTGATTCTGAGGAGAGAAGAAAAGGAAAGTGCCAGAGGCAAGGAAAAAAGTCTCTATGTTACAAGCTGTTGGCATATGCCATGTACTATATTTTTATTATAGACTTGGGAGGCGTGAGATCTTGGTTAACTGATTTGTGCAGCCAAATGAACCCTTCAAGTCCAATCAGATCTGGTAAATTAGAAACAGAATGCTTTGAAAATGTTCTATGTAAATATCAATATTAATGGCATGCTTGGCTTTCTGAACTTTACACTCCTTATCTGCATGACACAGAGATTGTACATGTGTGTATATGTGTTTTGGCTGGACTTCATATAAAACAACATTCTTTATTTAATTCCACAGCTATTTTTTCCTCTCTATTCATAAGCCATTTCATTCAATTGCAGAGTGGAATTCAGTAGCTATATCTCCCATTCATTTTAAGAATAGGGATTCTCTAGACATGCAAAGTGATTTGTATGCTGTTTAACACACTAAAGAAACATCTGCATAACTTATTCTGCATATTTGCTGTACATGTAACATATACTTAATAGAAAAGTGGTAATGATGTTTGCCAACTCTGAATTTCTGGTTTAGAATCCAGCAGAAATATGTGTGATTCAGTCAGAGTACTTTGGCAATTGAGCAAATTAAAAATCTAACATATAGTAATACTACATTCAGAAAGTTGGACATTCAGAAAGAATTAAAAGAATTTGGCACATTCACTAATTAACTATGGCATTTTATAACATACTTCTAGATATTTGAAAACAAATCAATTGGTAAGCATCAATTGGAGCTGTTCTTTACAAGTAGAGTCATTTCTTTACCCAATCATAATATTTGGGGAGCTACTTTATGAGCAATCTATCTGCAGGATTCTATGTACAAGATGATGGTAAGAACCATAGTTGATGGATTTCATTGAGTGGACATCCGTGAATTAAGTTTGAAAACAGTTGTTGATTAGGAAGTTGTCCAGGACAGAAATATCCTTTTCACTGGAATACCAGTGAATAGCTGTGGGGTGAATATCATGTTAATTGATGTTTTTGTGGCTGCTGAAATAAGCTGTTTTCAATCATTAGCTCATTTGCTCTTGCAAATTATAGCAGAAACAGGCTATTGTCATTCAGCTCTCCAATACCAAATTTACCCAGGATGTTTTCCCAGTCTTATTGATTGTTACCATCATGGGCACCAGCAATCAGGGTTCTTTTTGCAGAAATGATACCATATTTGTTAGTAACTAGGGAAAGATTTTGGCATGTTACCTCATCTATGCATACTTCTGTAGGAGAAAAGGATGCAATTATGTGCTTTTTCATGGTTTCTGAAAGTGACAGGACTGCTAATTGAGTTGAGGGTGGTTGGAAGCTCACCATACTTTCAGAGGTTGTGCAGTCAGAAGCAAACCCAACACCCTTTGAATGTTTTCTCTTCTAGAGTAGCACAAGGTCATCTGTTTTTCTGGCTTCACAATATTGAGTTTTGTTTGGCCAATCATATATTGTTCATCTGCACCCTGACTTTGATAAGAGCCTCTGTGGCTCAGTGGTTAGAGTGCTGTACTGTAAGCCACTTCTGCTGACTATCAGCTGTTCAAATATTGCCAGGATCAAGGTTGATTCAGCCTTCCATTCTTCCAAGGTGGGTAAAATGAGGACCCAGATTGTTTGGGGCAACATGCTGACTCTGTAAAACTGCTTAGAGAGGGCTGTAAAGCACTGTGAAATGGTATATAAGTCTAAGTGCTATTGCTATATAACAGTGGTTATTCATCTAGATGGACTCGCAACTGGCTGACAAACCGTACTCAACGGGTCTAAGTCTACATGGAGGGAAGTAAGCAGTGGGGTGCCACAAGGTTCTGTCTTAGGCCCAGTACTCTTCAATATTTCCATTAACGACTTAGATGAGGGAATAGAAGGGGAACTTAACAAATTTGCAGATGATACTAAGCTGGCAAGAATAGCTAACACCCAAGAAGATAGGCTCAAGATCCAGATGGATCTTGACAGACTAGAACACTGGGACGTATCTAACAAAATGAAATTCAGTGTAGAGAAAAGTAGAGTCCTACAAGAAAAACCAAAAGTACACATATAGACTGGGTGAAACCAGGCTCAATAGCAGTAACTGTGAGAGGGATCTTGGAGTCCTAGTGGACAACCAGCTAAATATGAGCCAGCAGTGTGCAGCAGCAGCCAAAAAAGCCAATGAAATTCTAAGTTGTGTTAACAGAGGGATACAATCAAGATCAATGAAGACCAAGATCAACTAATACCACTCTATATAGCCTTAGTAAGACCACACCTAGAGTACTGCATCCAGTTTTATTCACCATATTATAAAAAAAGATGTTGAGACTCTAGAAAAAGTACAGAGAAGTGCAACCAGGATGATTTCGGGACTGGAGGCTAAAACA
Source organism: Laticauda colubrina (assembly GCA_015471245.1). Classification (NCBI taxonomy): domain Eukaryota; kingdom Metazoa; phylum Chordata; class Lepidosauria; order Squamata; family Elapidae; genus Laticauda; species Laticauda colubrina. Next base: position 18,743,205 of record BLBF01000002.1, read on the forward strand.
TACAGTGAACGGTTGCAGGAACTGGGCTTGGCTAGTCTAGTAAAGAGAAGGGCCAGGGGAGACATGATAGAGGTCTTCCAATATTTGAGGGGCTGCCACAGGGAGGAAGGGGTCAAGCCATTTTCTAAAGTGCCTATAGGCCAGACAAGGAATTATGGATGGAAACTGAACAAGGAGAGATTTAACCTGGAAATAAGGAGAAACTTTCTGACAGTGAAAACAATCAACCAATGGAACAGCTTGCCCTCAGAAGTTGTGGGAGCTCCATCACTTGAGACTTTCAAGAAAGAGATTGGAGTGCCATCTGTCAGAAATGGTGTAGGGTCTCCCGCTTGGGCGGGGGGGGGGGTTGTACTAGATGACCTACAAGGTCCCTTCCAACTCTGATTATCTGTTATCTGTTATCAGATAAAGTATTTAGTATTCTCATTATTCTCAGCATTATTTCAATGTGATGTTTCTTTTAATTCCCTTAGATTCATACCTGTTTTTTCAGCCTTCAGCAGAATTCAACCCTCCTCCTTTATCCACTAACCTACTTGCAGTTGCTTGTAGGTGAAATTAAATTCATGTTTAGAATAGAATAGTCAGGAGATTTGCATATCCTGATTACCAGTATGGGTAGAATCAAAGTTTTCATTGATTTATTCATGTAGTGTTGGGACAAATGATAACAGCAACAAATTAAAATAGCTACCCAACCACCCTAGCCTTATTGGTTGGATGCATGGCATATACAGTAAATTTAATTAAATAAATAAATATGACATAGGTAGTGAAAATATTTTATTTTAATCACAATATATGATTAAGATCTGGCAAAAAATGTCACTGGGTGGTTAATAACCTTTTTAGAAACAATACAAAGCGGTAACAGGAAAAAAAAAAACAAAATAATAGAAGAAAAAATGGCACTTGAGGAAACCAATCAATCAATACAATATGGATTGTTGTATTGTATGGATTCCCTAACCCCATGCCCAGGAAAATAGTCAAATGTTAAAGGACTTTATAAAAGGCTATCACAATGATATGGTGTTCTCATGTGGGTTGTCTCATGGTGAGTTGGCTGTTACAAGATGGCCATGGTGAGATGGCCATGAGGAGATGGTTGTGGTGATTTGGCCACAGCAAGTTGTTCCATTTCATTTTTTGTTTGCAACCCCTGATTTGATTGAGTCAGTTTTGAACCTGATTTGTTTTTTGCCAGCTTCTCTTCCCACACCAAATTTGGTCCCATTTCATTCTGATTTAGAGACTTGTCATTCTGACATGCAGACAGATGAATACAGTCCCAAGTCCCCTTTATTTAATTTATTTCCAACATTCTACTGATTTAGAAAGAATAAAAATGAATGAAAAATAATGGTGCAATTTCACATCCATCCATCCTATCATATTAAACTCTTTTAACTGACAGAAGCTGAAGTGAAGCATGTAGGTAGTCAGTCAAGCATGTATATGAGGCTTGAATTTCAACAGTGGATTGGAGAATTTAAATGACTGAGAGAAGAAGGAATGGAACTCAGGAAGAAGGTCAAGAGAAGCAGATTCTCCAAGGAATGGAAATTTTTGAAGTAACTTGGTAGCCATTAAGTCTATTTCTGTACAAACAGGTTAACACTGGGGAAAACAACAGGATGTAGATGAATGCCAACAAGTCTGACAAGAATATGATGCTGTTATGGATGATTCTCAGTCAAGAGAATAGGAGAGGAGAAGGAAGGAAAGAAGGGAGGAGGGAGGAAAGGAGGGAAGAGGGGATTATTTGTATGCATCATAAAAATTATTCCCAGGACTCTTCATTCTTCATTCCTGATGTATACCTCTGTGTATTGTTTCACATTGCAGCCAAGATCTCCTCTTAGTTAAACTGGGACAACACAATTAGACATAAGGATGGAAATAATCTGGCAAAGTTAACCATGTAGCGTTAGGAAAAAATAAATTTGGATCTATTCATATAAATCATTGTTTGCCAAGTCCTTCTAACAAAACAAGATTTCAGTTTTCAGAAAGTTATGGTGATATTGTAAGAAGGTGAACTGATATTAATATAGCATTCAGTAGAACATCAGAACTAATTAAGTTAGACAGAAAGAAGAAGGTGCATTCAATACCCCATACTCTTAATTTAAAGTGAAATTAAAGTGGTAGAGAACCTAGTCTTCCTTTTGGATTAATGTCATTAACACATGTTTTTAGACTAACTTGATTTTTCTTTTTAAATTATTTGTATACATATTCTATATTTAGATGCAGTGAACTGTCATTAAAATTAGCACTGAAGGTCATCACTCAAGACTCATGTTTAAGCCAAGATTGGTAAAGCATGAAACCTCTATACATTTACCCAGGGGTGGGATTCTACTGGTTCTGTCCACTTCTGTAGAACTGGTTGCTCTGAAAAGCAGCAAACAGAGAGCATATATAGAACTGGTTCTATGTCTGCTGCTAATTTGGCCCACCTGCCCAGGCTCTTACCTGACCTTTATTTCCTGCTTTTTCAACCGCAGCTGCTTTGCACAACACAGCTGTGGTTGAAAAAGCAGGAAAAAGTGCTTTTTCAACTGCTGTTCACCCGCACGAAACGTTGCTCAGCTGTCCAGGCAGTTAGATGATGATGATATACATGTGCACGCAGCAAAATGTAAAATCAACAAACCGGTAGTTACACTGGTTGGATCCCACCCCTGCATTTACCAGTACATCTAGCTGTTGGTTTTTGAAAGAACATGAAATGGTACAGTAGAGGAACAGCTTTATTACAAGAATTGGAAACACTATGGCAGTTAAGATAATCTGTTTACCATTGTTTATTATCACTATTAGTAACATTATTTTTTCAAACAATATAAGGACTGAGTATCACAGCCCCTTTTTTATCAACATTTTAAATTCTAAACAAGGATTTAGGAGTCATTGAGGTATTGTTCTAATGGTAGTGAAAGTTCTCAGTTCACTGGTTTGTTGTTTGCAAGTCTGGTAAATTTAAAGCATCCAAATATTTGATGATTCTCTTTGGTATAGCTCCAAGAGGTTTGATTTAAAGAAGGATACATCCAACCCTGGCAACTTTAAGACTTGTGGACTCCAACTCCCAGAATTCCTCAGCCAGCATCCCCATTGAAGTCCACAGATGTTAAAGTTTCTAAGGTTAAACATTTCTGATTTAAAGTATTACAGTTGACATTTTTTTCCACAGTGTTTTCATTTCAATTTTTAAATTCTTATATTTTGTTACATTTTCATTCATTGTTCATAATTTTCACCATCTCCTCATACTACTGCTTCTATGAATTACATTTTTCTTGTAATAATTGTAATGCTTAGTACAGCATGTTATGCTTCAGGTATTTATCATTCTATGTTTTAAAATCCCATTTGATTTTGTTCATTTCATACTGTGAAGTTTATGTTAATAATAATAAAAGCAAAATTTACATAAAGTCCAATGCAGAATTTTTGTAATTCTATTATGGCATTTCTCATAATCAATTTGGACAATTTTGATACAGATGCTAAATAAGATGATTATTATTGTTGTTGTTGTTGTTGTACACAAAAATGACAGTATACACAGCAGACAAGATAACCATGCTGGGTTTCGTATCACAAATCACTAGTTGATCACTTCCCAAGTGTTTAGGACTGTGTGATGTATCGGTGGATTATGTGAGCAGATCCCAGTAAGGTGGCCTTCTGTAGCTGACCAATGGCACTATTATTATTCTTATTGTTATTGTTATTCTTCTTATTATTATTGTTGTTGTTGTTGTTGTTGATGCTGCTGTTGTTGTTAGTGTTATTACTGTTAATAACACTTGGCCTTATTCTGAATAAGGACTTGGAATACAGGGCCATAAGGGAAAGATGAGAGATTCCAAGATTGAATGAATCTTGTATTAAACCAGCTGACAAATGGAAAATTGTAAATGTTGTGGAGAAAAACCATTACATTAATTAAGGGAATGCTTTATTATGAAAGGGCTAATGGGATAACACAATCTTATCTTCAGATATGTACACTGAGTAATGGGATAATGTTTTCATTATTCAGCAAGTCTCTCAAATGAGAAGATATTATCTACTTCTCTTAAGGACACAAGTTGTTCCTCACTCGCTCACCAAAAACTTGCTTGAAGCATATTTGTGTGTGTGTTTTTTCTTACACAGTGCAATATTTCAAATAGTGGGGAGGAAGAAGACAACAAATGTAAAATAACACACTCAAAAAATAATAAAGAGGAGAAAAAACAATGAATTTTTAGTTTGGTCATAAAATAATACAAGATTATTGTCAATTGGATCTCTTTGAGGATGGACATCAGTAGTTCAGAGAAAGTTCTCTTTGTTTAAAATAAATATTATAATGCATTTCTGCAAATAAGAATAGTATGATTTTTTTCTGAACATATTTAAATATGGGACAAAGTGTTCATTCTTGTTCTTCAGGAATATTCGGGGGGGGGGGGGGGGGGGGGTTTAAAAAAAGAGAAGGGGGGGCCCCACGGCAGGAGATAAAAATTCCCATCCCTTTTTATGTGTTTTTTAGGTGTAATGTTGATTCCCTGACTGTGACTGACATATTGACTTTTTTTGACAAGCTAGTTACTTGTCAAATTACACAGATACTCTTGATGACATATGAGAACATATGGCCTCAGGTGTGTATGTGTGTCTTTCTACACAATCTTTGTCTGTGTGGCCCTTCATGGATCATCTGTTGATGATGTCCACCAAATATACAGGGCATATCCAAGTGTTGGATGAGAATGTAACTAGAAGTTTAAAAAATAGCATTAAAAATATAGAGATTGATACAAAATTGGTTGGAGATTAATAATAGAAGATTACAATTCAGTATAAAATGGTGAATTTACTAGGATCTTATAAATCTGTTAAACACTACAAATATGATTATTTGTATATTACTGGTAGTAAAAAGATAGATATTTGGAATATGGAACTTGTATTTAAAAAAAAAGAATGTAGGTAGAAGTGAATGACAAGACGCAATTCTTCTTTTACTTTGTTCTCTTTGCAATCTCCTTCCTTCTTGACTTTATCAAGAAGGATACAAATTTCAACTGCCTTTTGAAGAAGATTTAAGAAACTAGAATAAGTTCACTAAGGAAGAATGAATGGAGAAAGTGGTGGAGTTGGCAGAAATGGCAAAATTAACTGCTTTAATTTTAAAAAAATCAGTTTGTTTCCATTTGGAAAAACCTTTTGGACTTTATGCTCAAAACAAAAAAAAAGAAAACTTTGATTTTACATTTTGACTGGATTAATTTTATTCTAAAAATGGTTAGTACTAAATAAACACACAAAGCAAAAAGTTGAGATTGTAATTGTATTTTGTATTTTACTGCACTGAAAAATGTTGGAAATAACTCATTTTTTCCTTTCAGTTTTATCTGGCATCCCTCTCCTCTTCTTTACCTTTCCCTGTTCTTTCATTGTCTATTATAGTATAAAATACAAATTTTATAGTATAAAATTTTACTTTGTAATAAAATTAATGGACAGTGTGGTGACTCAGTGGTTAGGACACTGGGCTTATCAGCTGGAAATCTGGCAGCCCAGATTCAAGACTGGAGCACCACACATCGGAGTGAACTACCATCCTCACTACAACTCCTGCCAACCTAGCAGTTGAAAAGCATGCAAATGCATGCTTTAAATAGGTACCATCTCAGTGAGAAGATAACAGCAGTCCATTACATCAGGCTGGCCACATGGAAATGTCTTCAGGCCTTGAAATAGATATGAGCACTGACCTCCATAGTCAGCAATGATTAGCAGAATAAATTCTGTGGGGGCCACAATCAGAGTTTTGGAAAACACAAGCTTAAGTTGGAAATTTCTGGCCTATATTGCTCCCCCCCCCCCCCAAACAGATCTCTAGAGATTCAGCAAGAATATTTTCTGATTCTTCCTGTGACTGCTGCTTCCTGTGATTTTGAATCAAAGTGTTCAACTTGCTGAGCTTAAATTTAACGATTGAGCAGAATAGAGTATGCATTGCTGCTTTTCTGGAATCTTCTGTATAAATATACAGGGATAGAAAAATAGGGAATGAAAATTGATGAAAGAAAAAAAAAGGGAGGCTGTTGTGTAGTAGTTAGTATAGTAGCTATTAACCCAAATATGGATTTTGCTCAAGAGCCAAGAGTGAAGTAAAGGGTTTACTTTTAGGGGAGAGAAAATCACATATTCACTCCCTTTATTTATTGGCCAGATTGTGGTATTTAAAATTGGATATATAGTTCAGGTCTGAATTTAAATGTCAACCTTTTGACAATAGTGATATTGTGCACAGATAACGGAGACAGAAGAATGAACCTTTGAGAAGTGTGTTTTTCCCCTCCTCCCTTTTGAAGATCTGGAATCCCTCTGAAGAGTTTGTTTTGTTTTCAAGGTTGGGAAAAGAAGTGATTTGGAAATGAAATGCAGACAGGAGTGGAGGCAAAGTTCCCACAATGTAAATTCCAGGAAATGAATATATAAAGACACAATTAAAAGATATTTCAATGATATTTGAATTCTATATAAAGAAAAATTAGGTCAGGGAAATAGATACAACTTCGATAAGCTATTAAATTGTTCCAATAGCCTTTCTTTTAAAAGCTTAAAAAGAACTATAAAATAAATGATTGAGACTATTCAGGTCTCAACAATGACACTCATTCACAGAATGGATGAAACCATTTTTTTTTAAAAAAAATATTCATTCTGGCCATCTCGTCAAAGAAACTGCTTTATATCAGGTCAGATTGTTTAGTTATCATAGTCATTTCTTGGATTCTACAGTGTGAAGCCTATGGGAATTGTCATGCTGATGGATATGCCTCTTGATATTCTATAATTTTTATACATGGTATAAATACTTACATTTAAATAAGTAAAAAAATAATTGGGAAATTCTAATATCATCTTTATTTCCAACAGGCATATATACTCCTCAAAAGACCTTCAGTATTCTTAGGTAATAAATATAAGTATGCTCTATGTTGGCAAAAGACTGGGTGATAGTGGAAGAAAACATCCTCACAGATTTGACTTCTGGTATTTGAATTATTGTGGCTGGGCAGACCTACTTTGGCAATCATTCTGGAAGAACAAAATTTCCCCATTTTTTGACAGTGTACTCTTAAACAGTAAGGAAAAGTAAGAAATCCATTTACAATTTTGAGCAGGTATGGATATTTTTTCCATGCAGAAACATTGTCATCATCTGCTATATGATTTTTTTTTAATATTGGTATGTCAAAGATGAATCTGAATTCTCATCTTTTCTTGCATGAAGACTTACTTTTCCATTGGTGATGGCAGCGGAAACCCCAATCCTATTAATCCTGGATTAATAGAACGGGCAATTGTGTGACCAGCAAAGCTCTCTTAGCTATTTATTATCTGTTCCACTTTGGAATTAGCATCAGAATTGGCATTCTGGTGGGCTTCTTCCAACAGAAAACAGTTGAATCCAGGAGTAATTTTTAATGTTAATGTTTTCCCCATGAAAACATTGTGAGGAATTTTTAAAAAAAGAAACAGCTGTCAGGGAAATGTAGTTTATATTTTAGTAGCAAGCTTCAAAAGTAGTTAGATTACACTCAGCACCATAGATCTTTGGAATGTCTGGTGAATTATCTCAAGGTATGCAAGTATGTTTTTTTTTGTTCTGTTCTTTCTGTTCTTGTCTTATCTTATCTTTTATATCTTATGTCTTATCTTATCATCTTGCCTTACCTTACCTGACCTTTACCTTTATCTATCTCTATCTTTATCTTATATTTTCATCATATCTTATCTTTTATTATTTTATTTTATGACTTTTATCCCATCTTCATTATTTTATAAGTAACTCAAGGCAGTAAATATAGCTACACAACCTACACACATACCTATGTTTCCACACAACAACCCTATGAAGTGAGTTGATGCTGAGAGAGAGCAACCCATCCAAAGTCAACCAGTTTGGTTAAGATAGATCTAGAATTCCCTATTTCCTGGAGTCTAGACCAGCACCACACCAAACTATCAAATGCTGCATAAGGAAAACAGATACAGATCCTTGGATGTAATTTCTGTTGAATGATTACATGTTCTATGTTTGCTTTTGGTACTTAGTAATTTTTCACAGATTTTTCAGGTAGTAAGGAACATGATGGTAATGGAAAAAATAAACCAAGTCATATCCTATTCAGAGCAAGGTACAAAATGATCCATAGCAAAAAAATTTACAATAATCCTTTCTGAAGATCTCTGGATCAAACTGAAGATTTTTAGTACATAAGGACAACTCTGAATGGCTATAATATATAATATATGTTAATTACATACCTTATTTTCTAGACCCATGGTTATTCATAATATGTGAAAACTGATTTATGTGTAGTTCCTTTAGCCTTATCTCCAAAGTTTCTGTATCCAATGTATCCATAGTAAAGGAGAAATCCGCAGCTCATAAACTGGAGGCATATAGAATAGACTATAGAGTGGTATTACTGATTATTTTCTACACTGCAGTGACAATGCTTGGCTGACGCTCCCATTGAGATAAGAATATGTACCGTAAGGTAAAGATAAAGGTTCTCCTCGCACATATGTGCTAGTTGATTTTGGTTCTAGGGGGCAGTGCACATCTCTGTTACAAAGTCAAAGAGCCAGCGCTGTACAAAGACGTCTCCGTGGTCATGTGGCCAGCATGACTAAATGCCAAACGCGCATGGAATGCTGTTACCTTCCCATAAAAAGGGTCCTTATTTTTCTACTTGCATTTTTACATGCTTTCGAACTGCTAGATTGGCAGAAACTGGGACAAGTAACGGGAGCTCACTCCGTTATGCAGTGCTAGGGATTTGAACTGCCAAACTGCCAATCTTTCTGATCAACAAGCTCAGCATCTTAGCCACTGAGCCACCACATCTCTTATACCATGTACATATGAAATTAAATCAAGGAACACAGAGGAAATATCTACTTTGGGGCACAAATAATGCCTTATGTGAAGCAACAAGCACACCACATAAGGGCTCTTAAGCTTGTTGTATTACCGAACTAGAATAATAGCGTATGGGGGTATAAGGTTTTTGTATGAAGAAAATAAAGTAACAACTCACCCTGAGTATAATTTCATCATGCCGAGAATTCATAAATTTGAAGAACTTAAGTAGGGCTCTCCAGCAAAGAAAGATGAAAAGTTTTTTTCTTCTTTTTGATTGCTATATTTTCTGCCCCACTTAACTTCATTCTGAGCCCATGATTATAAAAAAAAGGTTGGGGGGGAGGAGGAGGAGGAGGAGAAAAAATGTTTTTAAAAGAAAAAAAATTATATGGCTTCCAGCTTCAGAAAAACTCTGAAAACTAACATCTAGGACTGATATACAAGTGCTGAGACAGACTTTCATCCTGCGCTCTATGTGGCTTTCCCTCCTTCTATGTATTTGTCTCTGTATATGTTGGCAGCCTGCTGGAAGACTGGCTCTTTTGACTGGTATGTAGAACCTTGAAGAAAGTCATTATTTTTGCTGTAATTCTGACTCCCATCTGGGAGAGCTGGAAACGCAGTTTTCAGTTATCCAAACTGTAGCAATATCAAGGAATTTAGCAACTGGGGCCTTTCAATGAATATAACAGAGTTGTGTGTGTGTGTGTTACCTAATAGCTCGAATCTTAGAAGCCATTAAATTTACATCATACTTTATCACATTACAAATGGTAATAGTCACTGTTTTGCAAGAAGCCACAGACTGGGATCTAAATATGCTTAACTTGGCTTCATTTTCTAGATTATTATTTTTTTAAAAGAAAAACAAGACAAAATAAGAAATACAAGGTTAGGCATATCTACAGCAGCTGTAGAAACACAGCAATTTAACATTCAGGTTGTTTGTTTGTTTGTTTTGTTCCCCCTGTCAAAGAATTATTTAATCATTTGGTAAACTAAATCTGAAAGCCAGTCCACCTAAAAGCAGGGGTGTCAAACTCAATTTCATTGAGGGCCACATCAGAGTTGTGTTTGACCTCGGGCATGGCCAGGGTGGGTGTGGCTAGGGGGGCATGGCTAGCTCAATGTCAGTCATGTTGGGGGCATCTGTGGAGGCCTGAGTTTCTGCCAATGAAAATGGGCTCCCACCTGTGGCCCTTGCGAGCTCTGTTTTCACTGTCAGAGGCACTGGGGCCAGTCCTTCACTGTTTAAGCACCACACAGGCTGGATCTGGCCTCCAGACTTTTGAGTTTGAAATTTAATCCTAATTTTGCTTAATAACTGAAAGCACTAGCCCCTGATCATTTTACATGGAGTGATTAAGGCTGGATTGGTTCTCTGAAGAGTGCAAGAAAGGAGGAACTTAGATTTGTACTCTAAATTTCTATCCCGCATTGCTTGCAAAGGGTAATGTAACGACTTTGCAAAATTGGTACAGACAAATCGCAAGGATTTGCTACTACAAGATGTGATAATCACGATCAACCTAGATAGCAACAGCAATAGCTCTTAGACATATATACTGCTTCATAGTGCTTTACATCCCTCTCTAAGCAGTTTACAGAGTCTGCGTATTTCCCCTCAACAATCTGGGCCCTCATTTTACTGATTGTGGAAAAATGGAAAGCTGAATCAATCTTGAGCTGGTGAGAATCAAACTCCTGGCAGTGAACAGAGTTAGCCTGCAATACTGCATTCTAATTATTGTGCCATCATAGTTCTATATCTTAGATGCTTTTAAAAAGAGAATATACAGATGCCTAGTGGTTGCATATAGTTATGATGGTGATATACACTATCACTGGGATTAGAAAGATCATCAATTACTCATTTGTATAGTGAGCAGCAGAGAGTTGCTTCCCTTATCTGATTTATTTTTAATCATGTGTGCCATCAAATAGCAACCACATCGATTTTTCCAGGATGGTCAGTCTCCAACCTGGCCCTTCAGCTCTTCCAATAATACGCCTGTCTACTGGTTTCCCTTTTCTTCTTCTTTCCACTTTTCACAATATTATTGTGAATGTTGTAAAATTATTATTATCGAGTACTTCTCAAGGACACTGAGCCTGGCCATTCATGCATTAAGTGGGAATTATGGATTGCTTTTTAAAATGATCTACTTATTTGCTATCTTGACTAAACAGCAGGGATGTCAGATTTCATTGAGGGCTACATCAGGGTTGTGCTTGATCTCAGGGAACCACGGTGGGTGGGACCAGAATGGGTATGGCCAGCACAACAACACTCGTATCAGGAAGGCACCTGTGCTGACCTGAGCACTCTGCCAGCAAAAACAGGCTACCAAGCTCCGTTTTCAGCTGCGATGTCTTCCTACAATCCTCTGCCACAAAAAAAAAAAAACAGAGCTCAGAGGATGCTTGTGGCCCTGGCAAGCTCTGTTTTAGCTGGGACAACCTTTTGCAACCCTCTGCCAGTGAAAATTGAGCTTGAGGGACACATGTGGCCCTCACAAGCTCCATTTTTGGCTGGGACAGCCTCCTGCAATCTTTTGCCAGCGAAAACAGAGCTGTCTGCTGTTTCCGGGGTGGCCGAGCCAGATCGAAGCACCTACCTTGAGTTTGACAACCCTGCTTTACAGGATATTCTCAGGACACCTTTCCAGCATCAAAATTCAAGTGCATAATTCTTTTTATTTTAATTCTTCAAAGACCAACTATTGTTTCTACAAAGTGTCACAGAGATTGCTTGTCCAATTCTCAGCTTTATAGTGATACAAATAGTTTTTCAAAGGCCTTCATCCCTTCCATAGATCACCGAACATTTCTTAATTGCTGGTTCCTTTACTGTGAATGCTTGCATACTAAATACGTGGTGTTAGAAAAGGTGATAACCTCCATAGGATAGATTCATTAGGATAGCGTTTTGTGGGTCTAAAAGAATCAAATTGAATTTGCCTTCCAACATGATAATCATGTACAAAGCAGGGGAAAAATAGTCCTTCCTTCCACATTTTCCTTGCCCAAAACACTCCTAAGTTCTGCTGTTGCTCTGTGAGTGAGATGGGCAATCTCTAGATTTGATAAACAAAAATAGAAAGTTAGACTAGAGCAGAGGTGGTATTCAGCAGGTTCTGACCAATTCTGGAGAACTAGTCGAGGAAATTTTGAGTAGTTCAGAGAACCGGCAAATACCACCTCAGACTGGCCCCACCCCCATCTATTCTCTGTCTCCCAAGTCTCAGCTGATTGGCTGGGTCTTCTTTTGTTGCCCTGCACAGGAGAATGGAGCTGGAAAGCAGGTTAGTGGGGTGGGGAGGGAATGGGGATTTTGCAGTAACCTTACCCCAGGAGGGGTGGGAATGGAGATTTTACAGTATCCTTCCCCTGCCATGCCCACTAAGCCACACCAACCAAGCCACTCCACACCCACCAAGCCATGCCCACAGAAGCAGTAGTAAAAACATTTGAATCCCACCACTGGATTTTATAGTTTCCATATTTCCTCTGAGACAGATCTATTTATGTGGTCATTAGGAGTCAAAAACAACTTGATTACACAATCATTCCTTTCTCCCTCTCCCTCTCTTCCCCTTCACACACAAATAAAAACACACACTTTTATTACTTTGTCATAAAAGTTCTCCGTGGCTGACCTTATCATTTGGCTACATGAGGCAGTTGTTTCAGGTGGTAACAGAAACTGGAAAGCAGTCAGAAGTACCAGAGGAGAAAACTAGGTTCTGCATAGTTGTGCTAGCCAGCTGACTTTACATGCAGAGGAGGATGTTGTCTTATTAACAGGGAATTAAGTTTCAACTCCTACAATAGTTGACCTTTGCACATGGAATATGAGAAGGTGCCATCTTGTTATTTACCTCAGAAAAGCAAGTATTTTCCTCTGGTTCTCCCATTCTTATAACCTATCACGCCTAGAAGGCGCTGTGAATTTGTCAATGTCTGTGACAAGTTTCTAAGTCATTCCAGCTGAAGAACTTAAAAGGAAGTTGTAATTATTTTTGGGAAGCAGTGGTTCATATTTCCATGACAGGAGAGCTCAGAGGAAGGCCTTTATCAAGACCATGCATTATTTAACTTAAAATATGAAGTTCTCAGGTCGTAAATCCAGAAAATTACTAAAATTACTATTTGCTCAGAAATTCACTGTTTCAAATTATGGTAACATGTAACCTTAAATCCCTGGAATCCTTAACCGTATATAAAAAGCAATATTTTTGTGCCCTCTTAAGTTGCACCCTGATCTATTTTGACTGTTCAAGCCTGAGCATCCTCCAGATGGCCTCAGATTGCAATTCCCTAAATAATGATTCAGAATGGAAGAAGGAGAAAGAAGGGAAGGAAGAAGAAAAGGTCTCCATTAATTTCAAGAAAAAAAAACCAAACATTTTTATGGCACTAAAGTTTGGGTCTCCCAATGCAATGAACTAGACCCCAGCTCAGTGGTCTGGCCAACAAAATCCTTCAGTTCTTCTAGAATAGGGGCATCAATCTCAAGGCCTGCAGGCTGGATTTAGCCCATGGGGTGCTTAGATCTAGACTGCAGGGCCTACATTGGGAACCAGAGGTGGTATTCAGCAGGTTCTGACCAATTCTGGAAAACCGGTAGCGGAAAATTTGAGTAGTTTGGAGAACTGGCAAATACCACCTCTGACTGGAGATTTTACAGTATCCTTCCCCTGTCACACTCACCAAGCTATGCCTACAGAAACTGTAGTAAAAATTTTTGAATCTCACCACTGCTGGGAACAATGAAAGACCAGCCTGTGTTGCCTTTGCCAGCAAAAATGGAGCTCAGGAGGGCCTCCTGCAACCCTCTGCCTGTGAAAATGGAGCTTGGAAGGGCGGGTGTAGCCCTCTCAAGCTCTGTTTTTCCTTGCAGAGCGCTCAGGCCACCATAGGCGTCCCTGACATGAGTGATGTTGAGCTGACCATGTCCATCCTGGCCATGCCCACCGAGGACCCCTGAGCAGAGGTAGTATTCAGCAGGTTCTGACCAGTTCTGGAGAACTGGTAGCGGAAATTTTGAGTAGTTTGGAGAACCGGCAAATACCACCTCCGACTGGAGATTTTACAGTATCCTTCCCCTGCCACGCCCACCAAGCCATGCCCACAGAACCAGTAGTAAAAAAAATTGAATCCCACCACTGCCCCTGAGATCAAACACAACCCTGATATGGTCCTCAATGAAATCGATTTGACACCCCTATTCTAGAAATTATTGCGAGTATGGTCAATAGTTTAAAAAGTCCTAAATAGCCATGTTTTATTTTCAAATTTATTTTAAAAGAAGGAAGCTCTCAGAAATGAGAAAATGAGCTGAAAGTACAATGATGATTAAGAAGTAGTAGAAAAATGGACATTGATCCCAATTGAGAAGAGATGCAGTTTCATAAAACAAAAATACACATTTTAGCTGTGCTATTTAGCAGAGGATGATTCAAAAATGATTTTGAAGAAATCCTTCACATATTTTTGAATGAAGTATGGCACTCTTCGGATATCAGTACAGAATTTTCAAAATCACATAGACATACTCACAGCTTTCTTACAGCTTCTTGGAAAGCTTATTTCATTAAATTTAGTATGGGTTCTATATTATGGGATAACATAAAGGAGATGGAACATGTCCCAACCTATGCATTTTGCATGGATAATATTCTTTAAAGACAAACCTTGATTTACCACATGTAAAATAAAGGTTCATAATACAGGATTGCCATATATGACTAAAGCCCATCTCACACTGCCCAACGGATGCAAAAAGGACACAACGGACGAGCAAAATGTTCCTTCCGTTGTTATCCGCTC
>BLBF01000002.1:18762989-18778632 GCA_015471245.1 Laticauda colubrina
GCTTTGCACTGTTGCAGAACGATGGTGGCTGCTAAAAGGACTTTGTTACGATCCATGGTGGATATGACTGGATGCTGTGGAAGAGCAAGAGTCAGATGAAGGCTGCAGAGGTCTTCACAGCTGGGCCGCTGGGCTGAAAGTGAGATCCAGATGAGTTGCTCCCCCTTTTTATAGGCAGTATAGGTTTTCCCCTATGTGTCCCTTTGCATCCTCTAGGCATCCTCTAGATATCCGTAATATCCGAGATAGGTCCCCTCTGCGTACATTTTTTCCATTTTAAATGCTTTGTTTCCGTGCTGCATCCGCTAGGCATCCGTTCTGCATCCGTTCTGTGTCCGTTCCGGTTCGTCCCTGCGTCCTTTTACCGCTGGAGTGGATGGAGTTGCGCGGATGCGCAGCAGATGCCTAGCGGATATAGCGGATGCATAAAGGATGCAGTATGGATGCCTAGCAGATGCAGAATGGACGGATTGGATACATTTTCCGCTCAAAAGTTTTGAGCAGTTCAAAACTTTCTGAGTGGATGAAACATCAATAAACGGATGCTGGACGGATAGAGAGGAAGCAAAACGGAGGCAGTGAGTACAGAACGGATTCATTGCGTTAACCAACGGATGACAAGTGTTTTCCTCCATTTTACATCCTCTTTCCATCCGTTGGTGCAGTGTGACAGGGGCTTTAAATAGCGTTCAAGTCTGTCAAGATCCATCTGGATCTTGAGCCTAAATTATCTACTGTTCAGTTTCTGGACTTCTAATATTCTCCTCAAAATTTGATAAAAAAGCCCCAATCCCTCATATTTTTTCCCATACAGTTTTAAAGATTGGTAAAATGGATATAATCAGTATGATAAAACCAAAATTCATATTATAGTCAACATCTCGTTTATAGCAAGTCCATGAGCATCTTCAAGGAACTTGTCTAAAATGAATAGGGATGGGAAATTGTCACTTGCATTACTTTGATTATTTAATTTTTGTTTTTAGAGTCTACATCCTCATCTTTAAAAAGCAGCCAATAAGACCAGATATTCACTGCATGTATTCAGTGATAAAATTATCATCAAAACAAATCAAGCACTCATTTGCACAAAAATGCCACAGCTAATTTGCAAAAGCTGTTTCAGTTTTACTGTGCATTTTTAATGATGTGGAGCCATTCTGATTTTTCCCAAGGCACTACATTATTTGAATGAGAACTCTTCATATATAAGAAAGAAACTGAACATATAATGTGTGTTAAAGTATTGTGAAAAGTTAGGAATATCTCCATTCCTACCCCACTCCAGGAGAAAGATACTGTAAACTCTCCATTTCCACCCCACTCCAGGGGGAAGGTTGCTGCAAAATCCTATTCCTTCCCCACCCCACTAACCAGCTTTCCAGCTCAGTTCTCCTGTGCAGGGCAACCAAAGAAGACCCAGCCAATCAGCTGATACTCAGGTGGCAGAGAATAGATGGGGATGGGGCCAGTCAGAGGTGGTATTTGCCAGTTCTCCAAACTGCTCAAAATTTCCGCTATTGGTTCTCCAGAACTGGTCAGAACCTGCTGAATACCACCTCTGCCATCAATCCTTTTAGGTAGTCTAGGAGTCGTATTGAGTCATTACTAAAAAGTCTTATAGGAGAGAAGGGCCACAATCACTTCCTCCATATTCCAATGAAGTCATCAACCATAGAAACTGATATATTTTTTATCCTATGCCTGTCTGAAAAGGATACAGATATGTGCCACCAGACCCCATTATTTTTCAAAATTCATTCCTCAAATTGGAAGCTAGACAGATGATGTACAGAACAAGTAGATTTAGAGGTGGATTCTCCAAGAATATGAACAACACCTTTCAAGGCAGCACCAACTTATCCAAAACAATCACCACTCATCGCACTAATTACTTTTGAGTCCATATATTCTGGCTGGGCTGTACAAAATATCCAGGTAGGGCATGGGACCAACTTATAAGTTGCAAAGGATCTTATCTATCTTATCTTATCTACTTTGTTCAAGTCCAAAAGCTGAAATAAATTCAGGTAAATCTGCAATCTTATTAGGCTCTGCTCAAATGGTATCCAACCCTATAAATAATTATAGGGTATAAATAAGACTATAAATAATTATATAAATAATTATACAAAGACTATAAATAATTTTATCTGTAGGGGGAAGGGAAGCTCGCAAACCTATCATAATGCTTTCAGGAAGACCCTCCTCCCCAATAGGTTCAGGCCAGATCTTTATATTTTGCAGATAGAATAAAAGTGATAAAAGGTCTGAATGTGAGCTTTTACCTGTGTTTGATCACATGATTAATGATTCATTTTTCTGCCATTGTCCTCTAGACACAACTTTTGGGGATTCTACTATTTCATTCATCAGTAAACCAAAAACCATTTGGAACTGGTGCACAAAGAGACTATCATATCCAATGTGTTTATGTTCTCTAATTTCAGAACTCGACAAGGCACTGGGGTACTGGTTGCCAGATCATTATGAAAATCTTCAAGTGCCTGCTGAGAACCAAGTGGTTCAATAAAACATCTATGGTAGACCATCCCAATAGATCAGAGTTATTAAACTCAAGCCCTGGGCACCGAATCTGGCTCCCAGGATGCTTAGATCTGCCCCCCTGGGCTGCTCTGGAAACAGCAAAGGACTGGCCCACACTGCCTCTGCTAGTGAAATCACAGCTCATTTTCACTGGCAGAAGATTACAGGAGGCTGTCACAGCCAAAAATGGAGCTTGGGAGCCAGTTTTCACTGGCAGAATGCTATGTCAGGCATGTAGCTATCCATCATAGTTGGACAAGATGGCAAGAAGCCCATGGATTTTTGAGCCCATTCTCAGGGCATGGAGACTGGAGCCCACCAAGAATTAATAGTGAAGGGAGTCCAGCATCAGCAAAGAGTTTTAAGAGCTAGTAAGTGACAACTGTGTGAACTGCACTATCCCTAAATTGTACAGCTCAATTTCAAATAGAGCCACTTGTGGCCAGTAATCTGTGGTAGGATAGGATAAGATGCTTGGTTTTTACCAGGACTTCCCACAAGATGATTTTCACTTCTTCTTTCCAATTTTGCATCTGGGTCTGCTGAAATATCCCAATTCAGAGGACAGATCTAAGATAACATTCTCATCTTTACCCAACAATATTTAAGTTACACATTCCAGATCTATACCTTCATGTATACTCTTATATGGTCTTATAACACATGGACTTGGCATGAGCTCTTGCTAATGTTTCTTTCCACATATCAATTGCTAATGAATATTTTGACTAGGTGACTTGTTGCACTTGTAAAACAACTCAACCTTTGCTTCCATAGCCCATTTATACTAATGCACTTTAGATATCTGACAATGTTTGAGAAGTATGGATCCTTCTCCTAAACTTGGGAAGGCTGAAAGAGGTGATAAGGCAATATCCCTTCTAAGTATAGGTAATTTTAACTTTTTAAAAAATCTTCTTTTGAGTAGGGAAGTTTTAAACATTTCCCATATAACCATTTTTGAATGAATTCCATTAAAACCTGGGCCAAAATTGGTCTGAAGAATGATGCTGAAGAATGTGAACAGTGAAAACGGATGCCTAAGACCTCTTCTTTCCCCCCCCAATTTCTACAGTATCCCCTGCTTTAATTTACCAAGGGGGGGGGGAGGAGAATGAAAACTGGCTGAATTTCAGCCATTTTTGCTTCCAAATGTTGACAGTATGATCTCATACTTGAAGATGAGCCCTTAGTGCTGAAGGGCTAAGTCACATGCAATCCATGTAGAAGGGATAATAAGTAAGTAACTTCTAACATACTATTTCTTAGCCTCCGTACTTTTATCTCAAGACCAAACTATACTTTATACTTACACATAATATATAATTACCAAAAAAAAACCAAAATGTGCAAGAGGAGATTATTCCTTGCTTCTTCTCCCTGCAGCATGATGGCTCATCAGTTAAGATTCTGGACTTTTCAGCTGGAGGGTTGACAGCAGTGGTGGGATTCAATTTTTTTTACTACCAGTTCTGTGGGTGTGGTTTGGTGGGCATGGCAGGGGAAGGATACTGCAAAATCTCCATTCCCTCTCCCCTCCTGGGGGAAGGTTACTGCAAAATCCCCATTCCCACCCCACCCCACTAACCTGCTTTCCAGCTCCATTCTCCTGTGCAGGGCAACAAAAGGAGACCCAGCCAGTCAGCTGGGATTCAGGAGACAGAGAATAGATGGGGCCCGGGCCAGTCAGAGGTGGTATTTGGTGGTTCTCCGAACTACTCAAAAGTTCCACTACTGGTTCTCCAGAATTGGTCAGAACCTGCTAAATACCATCTCTAGTTTGCAGCCTGAGTTCAAGACCCATTTTGAAAGCAAGCAAATGCATGTAGACAAATAACTACTACTTCAGTTGGAAAAGTGACTGAGTTCCATATTTTCATGCTGGACACATGACAATGGCAGTATCTCTCAGACAATGCCAGATCACTCAGCTAAGAATTGGAAATGAGCACTACTTGCTTGAGTCAGTCATGACAGGACAGGAGAAATCTTTAAACTTCTGCTCCTAGTGTGAGTAAAAAAAAAGTAGTACCAAATTCATTTTTGTGGAGACCTCTTCACAGAACACAGTATATTCATGTTAGGAATTCTGAAATTACCCTACACTTGTAATTTAATTAAAAACTATTTTAAATTGTACCCATCAAAATGCAGTTTTATGATCAAGCCATATTCAAATCACACATGCTAAAATCAAGTATTTAATTTGGAGTCCTTTTCAGTGGTTCTAAAATTGCTTGTTCCATGTTGGCTCATATTAGCTCTGAAAAGATGAAAATGTCAGCTGAGATGTTTCCTGTCATCTTGTGTCAGTTCTCATTCTTTCTTAAGACTGTTCCTTGGCTTCCTGTGCTAACACCAAAATGTCTCAGATAATTTAATTGCCAGAGTAGAAATATTATTTTCCATAAATAGCAAAAAGAAGGCCAGGGGTAACCCAAAACATTTTTCCAGAATATACCAATACTGTCTTTCACCCAGTCTAAAGAACATTTGCTAGTTGAAGAAAAATGGAAAACTCTCAGTACTAAAAATGAACAACTACACAATAATTTGCTTGCTTTCCATGATATTGAGAACTACCATGATATTTAGAATTACCATCTGGAGTAACTACCTCAACTTGGTCAGCTGGTATTGCCAACATTCCAGGAACTTCTAGGAGAAATCTTCCAATGTCCATCTCACTAATAGATTTTGCTACTGAATTTTTTGTTGGGTAACATTTGTTCAACTAGTTTTAATACTCAGTACTTATTCATTTTAATCATTTATTGATATAACAGTATTTTTACAGTATCTGTCTTTACATGGAAATAAATTTTGAGTTTTCTAAATCAAAGTAGTCCTCAGTCATTGACTAGTCATTTAGCAACTGTTCAAAGTTACAATGGTGCTGAAAAAGGAGATGTAAGACCAATTCCTGAAGTTGCAGACATCATAGCATCCTTGCGGTCACATGATTATGACTTGGATGCCTGGCAATTGGCCTGCATTTATGACTGTCACACTATCCTGTAGTCATGTGATTGCCATTTAAAATCTTGACAGCCAGTTTTTGACAAGCAAACTCAATGGGGAAGCCAGTAGGAGGTAGTAAGTTGAGAGGGTCACAATATGAACCTTTTTTTTTTGTTTGAAGGCCAACTTTGTGGTCTTTACATTAACTTTGTATGACGTTGGTACAATTGGCATTGTATTGTGTTCTAAATTAACATACTAACTCTTCAAAGTCACCCCCTCATCACTTTTTGCCCTTCCATTGAGTTAGGTCTATCATTTCTAGAGTTGCCAACTGGCATGACTTTCCAAAATACAATTCTGGAGGTTTCCATCTTAAAACATTAATGAGCATCTAATTGAAGAAGACTTTTCTAAGCTTACTAGCCAAAGATCCAATAATTGGAATTTTTTTCAACAAATACTTGTTTCCCCCCCCCCATTTTTTTTTTTTTTTGATATGGAAATGGTTTGCATTATTTCAACTTCACCTTCTCAATTTCAATGTAGTCATAACAAAGAAATGCCTTTGCTTTATAAATTTAGGAAGTACAGGTGGGAGTAAGGAACAATTAAGTACATTTGCAATAGCTTGGATTGCCAAGCTAGGAAGGAAACAATAGCATACATGCATAATATCGCAAAGAGCTCAATTTGACCTGGGAACATTGATGGTCCCCTGTTCAGATCAGAAGATTTCTGCTAATACTGGTAGAAGTATCACTGGAGTTGGTTGCACCATACAATCTTAAGATATATGTTATGCATTTTCCCACTAGGAAAGAAACTCACATGCATGGCTAATAAAAATGTGTGGGTGCATTAATATCAATGGAGTAAAGATAAAAGGCATGAGACAGTAGCAATGATGAGTAGTTAATTAAGAGTCATGTGGAAAAAACATCAGAGAGTAAATAATATTAAAGCAGTTTATAACTATTTAATTTAATAACTGGTTTACAAAGCAGAATTCTTCTCTTTTTGAGACTCATTAATTTCCCAAGAATAAGGTGTTCGATCAGCTTCACTTTGATTTATCCAAGATGATCTCTCTGCTTAAAAATATCTTTGGATGGAAGAAAAGAGAGGGTACAAAACGATGTCAGTATCTGGATAAGCAACAGAAGCAGAGTTCTAGCATGGGACCCATTAAACCAGGATAGCCAATATATTTCCAGCTGTGCTTCAGAAGACTTCAAAATTTCTCCTTAGCTTCCCCAAAGTTAGTGGATTATATAAAAAATGTGGTCACAAATAACAGGAGGTGATGAAATGAATGAACAAGATGCTGTGGTAGAATAGGAAAAGAAATAAGATAAAATCACATACTGTCCCCATATTTATTTTAACTTTACACCAAATGTATTATAAAATCAACAGAGTTAGAAAAAATTACAAGTGAAGTAAAAAATATGTTAAGAGTACCAATAAAGGAGAATATTTGTAATTCAGGGTTGAAATGAGAGGTCCTTGGTGCTCTCTGAGCTTATTGGTTTTCATGCAGACATTTCATAATCCTAACTAAAGAGCTAGCACTGATGATGTTACCTAATTAGGTTAAGGCCCGGTCCCACTGCACTTACAGATGCAAAAAGGATGTAAAATGTTAAAAAAAGCTTGCCACCCACTGGAAAACGCTATGCATCCGTTGTGTACTCATTGCATACGTGTTTCATGCACTCTATCTGTCGAGCATCCGTCCACTGCGATTTCATCCATGTAAGAAGTTTTGAGCTGCACAAAACTTTGTGAACGGATGAACTATCTGCCGTATATTATGTAAATCCACTACATACGAGCAACAAATGTTCTATGTCCATTATCATCCATTAAACGTCTGCTGTATCCTCTCTGCATCCTCTGGGCATCCTCGCAACTCACATCCATTGCAGCTGAAAATGGAAAGAGGGAGGAAAGAAAAGGTACATGGAACATCTATACATCGTTAGTAGCACAGAAATAGAAAGGATGCACAGTGAACGGTTTGCATCCGATATACATCCGCGCGGCATCCCCTTTCTTTCCTTTAGGCGTACGTGATGCATCTGCTTCATCCGCTATACATCCGCTTTGCAATTATTCCCCATAACCCCTTCGGAGGTGTCATCCCCTTTCATCCGCTTTCATCCGCCAGGCTTCCGATGAACATCCGTTTAACATCCCTGCTACATACTACCCACGTCCGTTCTTTTCTGTTCTGCAAATTTTCGCCACTTTTTGGAGTGGATGATAATCTGATCAGATGGAGCCACCCCCAAAATTTTGCTTGTCCGCTGTGTCCTTTATGCATATGTTTTGCATCCGTCGGCCAGTGGGACTGGGCCTTAATGAAATGTCTGCAAGAAAACCAGCAAACCAAGGATCTCTCATATGTTAAGAGTAACAGATATTTGAGTAGATATTTGAGCAGATATTTTCTTAGCCAAACAAAAAGATTATAAAAGTAAAAATTGAAAATAAAACATCCAGATTAATGCTAAATATTAAGATACTAAAGATAGTATCAACTAACCTATTTAGGGAACTTACAAATGAAGAACTGAAAGAGAAAGACTTACACTTAGAATAACTTTATCATTGTAAATGTATACTAAAGCCCATGTCACACTGCACCAACGGATGGAAAGAGGATGTAAAATGGAGAGAAACACTTGCCATCTGTTGGTTAACACGATGCTTCGTTCTATACTCACTGCGTCCGTTTTTCTTCCTCTCTATCCATCCAGCATCCGTCGACTGAGGTTCCATCCGCTCAAAAAGTTTTGAGCTGCTCAAAACTTTCTGAGTAGAAAATGTATCCAATGCGTCCATTCTGCATCCACAACGCAAACGGGGAACATCCGTTCTGCATCCGTCATCATCCGTTACGCATCCGCTACATCCGCTCGGCATCCGCTGCACATCCGCACAACTCAAATCCACTCCAGCGGTAAACGGACACAGGGAGGAAGTGGAACAGACGCGGAATGGACGTGCGGCATTAGTAGCACGGATGGAGAAAGGATGAAAATGGATGCAGCTCGCAAAGAAAGCATTTAAAACAGTAAAAACGTTCGCAGAGGGGACCTATCTCGGATATTAATGATGTCTAGAGGATGCCTAGAGGATGCAAAAGGACACAGAGGGGAAAACCTATACTGCCTATAAAAAGGGGGAGCAACTCACCTGCATCTCACTTTCAGACCAGCAGCCCTTCTGGGCAGACCTCTGCAGCCTTGCTCTTCCTCTTCCTCTTCCACCGCATCAAATCCTGTCCACCATGGATCGTAACACAGTCCTTTTGGTAGCCACCATCATTCTGCAACAGTGCGAAGCCATCTACAGGCTCTATGAAATCTACTACGGGAAGAAAAAGAGGCGGCCAAGAAGCGTCTGGGTCAGAAGATGGATCGGGAAAAGAGCAGAGTATGGACTGTACAACAAGCTGATGGTGGAGCTGAGGAACGAAGACCCTCGTGTATTCCAGAACTTCATGAGGATGCCTCCAGCCATGTTTGACGAAGTTGTGGAGCAGCTGACATCCAGGTTGACCAAACAGAGCACCAACTTCCGGCCCAGCCTGGACCCTGGGCTCCAGGTGGTCCCTGGCCTCAGGGACCACCTACAGGAGCATGCAGTACGGCTGGAGGGTGCCACACAACACCATCAGCATTGTGGTCAGAGAAGTGGTGCAGGCCATCATCGAAGAATACAAGGAGGAGCTCCTCCAGTGCCCCTCCACTGAAGAAGGATGGAAGAAAGTTGCAGAGCAGTGGTATCAGAGTTGGAACTTCCCACACACCGTTGGAGCCATAGATGGCAAGCACATGGCCTGCAAAGCGCCAGCCAAGTCAGGGTCCACTTATTTCAATTACAAGGGCTTCTTCAGCATCGTCCTCTTCACCATGGTCGATGCTGACAACAAGTTCATGTACATTGATGCTTCAGGCAACGGCTCATCTTCAGATGCCCAGGTATACAATGCCAGTCACCTCAAGGAGGGGCTGGAACGCAACCTCATCATGGGCTTTCCAGATCCAGACCCCCTGCCCAATGACATGCAAGATGTGCCCTACTTCATCATGGGGGATGATGCCTTCTCCCTCAGAACCTACCTCATGAAGCCCTACACTTCCAGATACCTCACCCGTGAAGAGAGGATCTTCAACTACAGGCTGTCCAGGGCAAGGCGGGTGGTGGAGAATGCCTTTGGCATCCTGGCCAACAGGTTCCAGGTACTTCTCACCACCATGCAGCATCGCCCAGAGACCGTGAGGAACATCGTGGAAGCTTGCTGCATCCTGCACAATCTCATGCGCACCCGCAACCCAGTCTTGCAGAACAGGCTCGTGGACCTCCAACAAGGCAATGGGGACATGGAGCCTGGGGAATGGAGGCAAGGGTGAAACCTGATAGACACTGAGGATGTGCAAGGCCCCAACAGAGCCTCACGTGAAGGGAAGAAGCAGCGCAACCTCCTGAAACACTGGTGCAACTCCCCAGCTGGAGCAGTGGAGTAGCAAGACAGGATGATTGATGCTTAATGGATGCTTCCTTCAGCCTGTCTCATCACACTGAAGAGATTGGGCCATGTATGTTGGGTGGGCCTACAATGAACAGGGCATTTAATAAAGAGTTGTGTCTAAGTTGACATGTGTGTATGATTGATTACATTATTATTGATAATAAAGGGCCATTGGTGTGGCACCTGAGAGGGTGGACCATAAAGTCCCACTATGCTTGCACTGGAGGTTTATCTGTCCCACAGCTATCTTGACCCATCCCACAGGTATCCTAACCCATCCCACAGCTATCTTAACCCATCCCAAAGGTATCCCTGCCCATCCCACAAGTATCCCTGCCCATCCCACAGATATTACCCATCCCAAAGGTATCCCTGCCCATCCCACTGCTATCTTAACCCACCCCACAAGAATGCAAAGGCTAAACCATTTCTAAAAGTTTCCTCCAAGACTTTATTTACAAAAATAAATGAGGCAAGTGTGTGAAGCAAAGATAATCTTTATTAATAACAAGCTGTAAAAGAAAAATGACCCAAGTCAAGTGTCCAAATAAAGTCTACAGGTAGCCACCCAGTCTCTGGCATTTTTCTCTGTCACTCAGAGGTGTGCCGAGTCTCAGGGGTGAAGGGTCCAGGTACTGTGGAGGTGGCTGCTGTTGGAGTGCTGGTCTGAAGCGCCACTGGGGTGCCTGGCCCCGAGAGGACAACAGGGGATGGTATGTTGAGGAAGCTTTCAGACAGCTGGCTCAGCCCCGTGATGTTGAGAGCTCCTTCCTCCATGCCATGGGGTGTCAGCCCCAGTACGAACGACAGATGTACTGAGGCCTGGCTTGGCTGTGGGGTGGAGGAAGGAGCATTGTAGTGGGGCTGTCTGGTCTGTAGCTGGGTGAGGACTCGCGTGGGTGGCATCGGTGACGTGGGTGGCATCGGTGGCATCAGTGGCATCAGTGGAACCAGTGGCAACGGTGTCGTCCAATGAATCTGTGCCTGGACTGGGAAGGGCTGCTGCCTGTGCTGCTGGACCTTCTGGTCGCCGTAGCCCTGGTAGGTGAGGGCCTGTGGAAAGCCTTGGAATGGGAGGGACATCACCTTGGGTGGAGGAGCAGACCGGGACTGGGTGGGAGCAGATTCATCTGGATCTGGAGGGTTGTGAAGTAGATTGGTGATCCTGTCCTTCACCACCTGGTACTGGGGTTCCGCCATGTCCGTGAGGGTTTGGTTCACATAGGTGAGGAAGGGCTTGCGGTTGGAAGATGAGGAGTCGGTGTGGACCAGCTGAGAGAAGATATCTATGCTGCTCCTGATGATGTCCCTGATCTCCAGCAGGACAGTGTGGCTCTGCCCCTCCTGTCTGGCTCTCTGCCTTTCTGTAGAGGTGGAGCGGTGGGTGGATGCGGGTTGGCCTGTGGTGGAAGTGCCATCTCCTTTCTCCCACTGCGTCAGGGGGTCCTCCACGCTCTCCGCCATGGGTAGTACAGCTGTCGGGGGGGTCTCCATCGTGGCACGCTCCACAGATACCTGCCTGGAGACAGGAGCTGACTCTCTGCCGGAAGAGGACTGGCTCTCAGCAGGCTGCCTGAGAGAGAGGGTTGTGAGAGGGGCTGCTCCTCGGTGGCGGATCTCACCCTCCAGGAAGCTGCACTTGGCCATGACGTAGGTCTCTCTGTCCGTCAGCTTGACCACGGCCTGGCCAGATTTCTTGAGGTGCAGCTTCCCGTACCAGGTGTGCATGTGCTTCCACCAGCCGAGGAGCACCTCCGAAGTGTAGCCCAGGCTTCTCTCTCCAAGCAGCCTGCTTCCTTTTGGTGTCCCTGTAGAGCCTGTGTCCCTTCCGCCATAGATACTCGTTCTCTCTCAGCCACTCCAGCACCTCATCCTCATGTTCCTCCTCGATGGAGTATTGCCTCCTCTCCTGTTCTCGCATATGCCTCTTCCTCCCTTTGGCAGGACCACATGGGCCCTCATCAGTAGGGCTTCGAGGTTGTAGGGGCTGCTCCTCCACACCACCAACCACCAGCAGCACCAGCAGGACCAGCAGCAGCACCAGCAGCACCAGCAGCACCAGGATCAGCAGCAGCAGAGGATGCACCAGCAGCACCAGCAGCGCCAGCAGGACCAGGATCAGCAGCAGCAGCACCAGCAGGAGCAGGATCATCATCAGCAGCGCCAGCAGGACCAGGAGCACGAGCAGGACCAGGAGCACGAGCAGGATCAGGAGCACGAGCAGGACCAGGAGCATGAGCAGGACCAGCAGGACGAGGAGCAGCTTCAGCAGAGTAAGCTCCAGCAGAAGCACCACCTCCAGGAGCAGCAACAGCAGAGTAAGCACGAACAGAAGCACCACCGCCATAAGCATCATCATCAGCTCCTCCAGAAGCAGAAGCAGCAGAAGCACCAGCCCCAGAAGAGCGAGCCCATGCTGCAGAAGCCCCAGCAGAAGCAGAGGGAGGGCCAGGGGGTGGTAAGGTGGCCCTGTCCCTCTTGCCAGGGCTGGCAGCAGATGGCTGAGGCTTTCTCTTCTTCCCCATGGTTGTGGGGTTGCTGACTTGCAGGCAGGTTGGCAGCAAGGCTGGCAGGCAGGCAGCAAGACTGGCTGGCTGGCAGGCAGGCAGGCTGGTAGGCAGCCAGGCAGCAAGGCTGGCAGGCAGACAGGCTGGCAGGCAGGTTGGCAGGGAGGCTGGCAGGCAGGCAGGCAGCGAGGCTGGCAAGGCAGGCAGGCAGGCAGGCAGGCAGTCAATGTGTCTGGAAGCAGGTCATTCCTCTGAATGGTGACCTGCTTGGGAGCTGCTTCCCTTTATATCCACAAGGCTGATGTAATGCATCCTCTCCGCATGTGCAGTGAATGCTAGGCATCCGCTAGGCATCCGCTAGGCTTCCGCTACACATCCGCTAGGCTTCCGCTCTGCATCAGCTTCATCTGCTAGGCTTCTGCTGTGCATCCGCTTCATCTGCTCGGCGTCCGCTCTGCATCCGCTCTTTCTGTTCCGTGCCCACTTTGCTGCGGTCCCCCAGAAGCCTTGCGGATGTGCCATCCGCTTCCATCTGCTAGGCTTCTGTGGAGCATCCGCTTTCCATCCGCCCTGCGTCCTCCCCCCGTCCGTTCCTTTCCGTGTTGTCCGCTCTGGTTATGCAAATTTTTGCCCCTTTTGAGAGCAGATAACAATGGATGGAACATTTTTCTCGTCCACTGTGTCCTTTTTACAAACGTTTTGCATCCCTCAGCCAGTGTGACAGGGCCTTAATCGGCATACATTAAAATGAAATTTTGTTGCATACAGTTACATATAATTTTATTCAGCTGAAGAATAGATATAGATGAATAGTGCACTGGAGGATAAAGAAGAAATAACTTCTAAAGATAATGTCAAACTTAAATAAGTTAAATAAGGGTATTTCTGTGATAACAAACTTTAGAATATTTAAAGAAGGCATTTTATTCCAGTAGTGCTATGTAGCTATGGAAACCAGACATTGGGAAAGAATGGAGAGAAAGCTTTTCAAACTACAAATTTGTCCACAATATTGTGAATGCTGTAGACTGCAAGAAGAATGAGTCAATCTGTCTTGGACCCAAAGGGAAAAAAAAAAGTCTGTTCCTTGAGGCAATGTTTAGCAAGCAGAACTCATTTACTTTGGCCAGGTGATGTGAGCAGATGATAAACCCAAAAATATGATGATTAAGGGAAGACAAAATGGATATGATGGAAGATAATTCAGGAATGTTCCTGAAGAAGAATGGAAACAGGTTGAGATGACTATCTTTCTTGTAGCACTCAAGCCTGGTCTAATGTTACTTAGCTAACTAGTGGATAAGGGAATGGTGAGGACATGCCATTGATATATGTGGATGAGAAAATACATCTGAGCAGTTTACACTAGAAGCTGGGTTTTTTATATTGTTTAAAGGAAGGGTCAATACAATTTTATTATAAAGAGGAGTAGACTGAAACAAATTATAAACAAAGATAGAAAGGGGATTTTTGGAACTATCAACAAAACTCTAGGAAACTCACATGGAGCCTTCTCAAAAAATGTGAAGTCTGAGTTAGCTTTTACCTTTCTCAATAAGTTAATTGTCTACTTTTCCTGATTCTTATGGTGTTACTTGACTGTTGCTGAGTGTCAGAGTTACAGTATGAACACAGTATGACTGTGTCAGAGTTACAGTATGAACAAAGTTTTTCTCAATGCTAAGCTGTGGAAGCTAATTTTTTTAATGTTACAGTATAGTATTCCAACCTAATATCTATGCAACAGGTTTCAAAAAAAAAAAAAAAGGAGGGATTGTCAAAAAGTTGCAGAATAGAGCCCTTTCCAATTATGTTCTTTCCAGAATTCTGGGACTCAAACTCCTAGAATATCTACCTAGTATGGCCATCAAACACTTATGAAACAGCTGTTGCTAATTGTGAATTACCTGTATGTCCTCAAAAAATGTTTGAGATTGTCTTTTGCTTTGAGGGATCCCCCCCTTCCATTTGCAGAACTTGAGTCCCTTTCTTTAATGGCCCCTTTTTGGAATTTTTGAAAGAGAATGGCTAAAACTCAGTGGTATAGTTTCTTAATATTTCTCTCAAACCATCCCAAATCTCTAAGAACTGGGAAACTTCAGTTCTGTCTATATGTGGAATGAAGCCGCTTAAACTGGCATTATGTCAGGCCCAGAACCAAGAAAGATGCGTAATGATTCTTCCAACCTAAGTTCTTGTTTACATGTATAGACAAAATTTTGCCCAACTGAGCATGACTATTTTGTGTCTACAATGTACTCTGGGAACTATTAGGAAAGTGCTGTCTTTGGTCTCTGTCATACATAATATCTGAACTGAGTTTCCTCTTACTTCTTGAAATGCACCTCCCCCCTCTTGGGAATTCACCTCCTTACTACTTTACACATTATTTTCACATCCCACATTCCACACCCAATTAGATCCTTTCCTCTTAAAAAATATTAAGCAAGACCCATGGACCCTATATTAGCTAGATGGTGCCTTCATAATTATTCAGGGTGCTCTATCTCTGAATATCAACTGCTTAGAATATATAAGAGCTATATCCTATTGTAGTTTTGCAGTTAGTTTCTCCCATTGAACTGCTTGAGTAAGTGTTTTGTTTATGCCAGCAGCTCCCAAAACTAGCACTAATGAATTATTAAGTGTTAAGACCATCCAACTAATTAACAGCTACATCTTCAGATTCTTCCACATCAGAGCAAATTATTTTCCAATGATAGGAGCTTCAGGACTAACCTACTGCTGCTCTCTTGACTCACACTTTATTTTTTCTATGGCTTGAATTATGTGGTTTGCTTCTTGGTCTTCTGGTCTTCAACAAAGATGGAAGCAAGAAGAAGAAACACATGCAT
The DNA here is from genome assembly GCA_015471245.1 of Laticauda colubrina. Taxonomy (NCBI): domain Eukaryota; kingdom Metazoa; phylum Chordata; class Lepidosauria; order Squamata; family Elapidae; genus Laticauda; species Laticauda colubrina. Next base: position 18,778,403 of record BLBF01000002.1, read on the forward strand.
GCAGTCTGCAGTATCACATGTAATCTAGTGTCTTTAGTCATGTTCCTGGGCACATGTGGTCATGTGCTGCTCAATCAAATTGTACATATTGTAGATATTACAAAGCTGTTACTGGCTGTTAACCAAAATTCCACTTTCTATTAAGCATTCTAGAGACTAACCTCCCTCCCTCCCTCCCTCTCTTTTCTTTCTTTCTTTCTTTCTTTCTTTCTTTCTTTCTTTCTTTCTTT